>VTFQ01000022.1:2515062-2837252 GCA_036281575.1 Ancherythroculter nigrocauda
GGATAAGGACTAGTTGTTTGCCTGCTATGTGTGTTGCAAGAGTTTGCTCCCTATACTGTACTGCAGGTTAATACTAAAGAATTATTTATGGCTAAAAATTTAGTCCAATTGTACATTTTATTCGGGTTTTACTCAAAAATGTCACAATAAGGAAATAAAATGGGTTGTTGACTTGAATATTTATGAAAAGATTTAATACTTTTTGTCTGTTTCTTTATCATCCCTCAGCTCCGAGTGGCACTTGCAGTCTGCTGTGTCTTAATGGTGGTACTTGTGTCCTGAATGCCAGAAAACAACCCAAGTGCCGCTGTCAGCCCAACTATGGAGGAGAGAGATGTGAGCTAAACCAGTGCAGAGACTACTGCCAGAACGGAGGAACCTGCACCGCATCGCCCACAGGTACAAGACCACAAAAACACACACATTCAGATATGATAATGAGTGTTTGGTTTCCGACACACACTGTAAGCGGTCGACCAATCACAACAGACTGGGCCATCTGACCAATCAGAGCAGAGCAGCTCTCAGAAAGGAGGGGTTTAGAGAGACAGAATCTTTGATCGAACCGTTTCAGACACTGAGAGAAAAGAGCTGATGCTGAAATGGATATTATGAGAAAATTAAAGTGCATTTGACCTTGGATGCATGTGAAGCCTGTTTTAGGATATGCCAAAACAAAATTAGGAACCTTTAAAACAGCATAAATGGGGCACACACTCTCACGTGTGATCATACAGTAGACCGCTTTCTGTAGAGACAACACATTAGTGACTTTCTGGAGGTATATTATATTATTATAATATTTTCTAAACTAAAATAACTTGTCTGTCATGTTTTCAGGAACTCCGACTTGCCGTTGTCTGGCAGGCTTCACAGGACCCAACTGTAACCAGCGCACATGTGAGAACTACTGTAAGAACGGAGGAAACTGCACAGTTAACCGTGGAAACCAGCCCACCTGCAGCTGCGTGGCAGACTTCCTCGGAGACCAGTGCCAATATCGTAAGTACTACAGCCACACCGACTGGACGTGGAGATAAAATGAGTTTTCATGAGACCTCGAGATGTTTAACATGTTTGTCTTATGTTATACTGCCTCAAGGCACCTGGTATAAGCATCCTTCTCAGGTGAACTGATCATCTGGTTTTAACATAAATCTCAAATGCATCTTGTTCATTGTTATTTTAGTCAAGTAGCTTTATCCAAACATTTCCATTGGACAGATGATTTATTTTAAAGCTGCACACACACACACACACACACACACAAAAAAGAGTCTGTAAAAAATGGGCCCAATGTACTGTGTCAATATGAAGGAATTTTCTGTACACTCTTAAAACTAAAGGTTCTTTATTGGCATTGATGGTTTCATGAAGAACGTTTAACATCCATGGAAACTTTCCACTCTACAAAACCTTCTTTATAGTGAAAAAAGGTTCTTCACACTAAGAAAATATTCTTATTAGAATTCATATTCATATTCTTTTAAGAACTCTTCACTGAATGGTTCTTTTGGGAACCAAAAATGGTTCTTCTACTGCGAAAACCCCCTTTTGGAATCTTTATTTTTAAGAGTGTATTGATGTTTCACAGGTGTTTTACCTGTATTTTGTATCATACATTGAATTGTGGTTTGGGGTTTAGGGAAATGTCCGTAAACTTAAGGGATAATGTCCTGGTAGAAAATTACCAGTGCCTTTTTCATTTTTTCAACAGTTTTTTTTGGTTGTACTTTATTTTGTTGTCCTTGTTACAGTGTAATTACACATTTTGGTACTGAGTAATATTTATTTATAACATGTACTTAGAGTTAGGGTTAGTTGCATGCAGGGCTTGACATTAAGTTTGCGGCTCACCAGTGGCTAGTGGTTTTCCAAAGTTACTCAACATTTTCGCTGGCCACAATTTTTACATCGATACCATGGGGAAAATTAAAAACTGCCATATATATATTTTTTTAATATTATTTCATAATTTGGCAGCAGGTACATTAGGCTGCTGTCACTTTAAGACCTTCCTCAACACTTTACATTCTCTTAAAACATAACTGACGAATCCTGACATGAATAACTGACATTATTTTGTGTGTATCTGACTGTTTAAGCTCAAAAAGCATCGAAAAAGAACTCAATTTAGTACTGAGGCAGCTTTATGTGCGCACATTTTGGGTGTGAGCACAAAATCTGCAGGAGTAAGTAAAACTATGTGCAATCCTATGCCGAAATTTAAGCCCTATAACACCAATAATATTCATCCAGAGCAAATGAAAGAGATGAGTGAGGGCAGGCGGGTTTGTGTCAACTCACTGTCGGAGAGATGAGAGCGAGAGAAAGAGCAGCTGGTATTGTGTATCTTTTCTGCAGAAAATGAGTATCAGATATTTCAGTATCGATATTTTTGACAGGACTAAATTGCACTTAGTTTATTATTTCAGATTCCTTTTTAAAAGACTACAATAGAAAAATGTGTGTCATATAAATTCAACCCGCCAAAGTGGCTAGTAGGAGTGACTGCATTACACGCCACTGCTGAAATACACACGTGTTTGGCGGGTCGGCGGGTGTTAAAGGATTAGTTCACTTTCGAATTAAAATTTCCTGATAATTTACTCACTCTCATGTCATCCAAGATGTTCATGTCTTTCTTTCTTCAGTCGAAAAGAAATTATGGTTTTTGATGAAAACATTCCAGGATTTTTCTCCTTATAGTGGACTTCAATGGAGCCCAAACAGTTGAAGGTCAAAATTGCAGTTTCAGTGCAGCTTCAAAATGTTCTACGTGATCCCAGATGAGAAATAAGGGTCTAATCTAGAGAAACCATCACTCATTTTCTAAAAATAATTTTAAAATGTATATGTTTTAACCATAAATGCTCATCTTGAACTAGCTCTCTTCTTCTTCTCTATTAGAATTCCAGCAGTGTAGACACTGCTAAGTGTATTACTGCCCTCCACAGGTCAAACTAATTGTTATATACTTGCACTAGCATATTGTATATGACAATTTATGGTTAAAACGTATATATTTTTTTATTTTATTTTTTTAGAAAATGAGTGATGGTTTCTCTAGATAAGACCCCTATTTCTCGTCTGGGATCGCTGTAAACTGTAATTTTGACCTTCAACCGTTTGGGCTCCATTGAAGTCCACTATATGGAGAAAAATCCTGGAATGTTTTCATCAAAAACCATAATTTCTTTTTGACTGAAGAAAGAAAGACATGAACATCTTGGATGACATGGGGGTGAGTAAATTATCAGGAAATTTTAATTTGACAGTGAACTAATCCTTTAATGTCAAGCGCTGTTTGCATGGAATAAAGTGTTACTGATTTCTTTCTTACAGTGCACATTAGATAATTGACAGGTGAATTTACTGTGGGATCGATGCATTAGCAAGGTCTGAAGGTGATCCTCAAGTCATGATGAAGAGATTAATAGAGTTAAAGTGGGATATTAAACAGTCTTCTCTACCCTTAACCAGGGACGTGTGATGGATTCTGTGATCATGGAGGGACATGCATGCAGTCCAGCGATGGGTCGAGACAATGTCGCTGCCCTCCACGCTTCATCGGAAACAACTGTGAAGTGGACAAATGTCACTATTGCCGTGATGGCAAGTGTATTCCCACCAACATCTACCAGCCTCATGGAGATGTTACATGCAGGTACACAATCTCATACTTTAGGACACATATACAACTAGAACCTCCATATGTTGGGGGTACATAGCATTAAAACTGACCCTTTTGTGTGGCCATTTATGAAACCTTTTATAATCACACATTAATGGCTATAGATCACTGCTGTGATGACAGGCCAAACCGTCAGTTCGCATCACACTGGTTCCCTCAACAAAAACCCATTTGGATTTTTCCATTGCCTTTTGGATTATTGCTGTAATTAAGCTCTGTTACCAACAAAAGTTTATGATTCTTACTTTTGTTTATCATTATAATCAACAACTTTTATGAATTCTGAAGCCTAAATGCAGTCGGCAGAAGTAAAAAGCTAAAAGTAGGCTATAAACAAACTACACCACGGTCACGCAACTTCAACATCACTACCATTAATCTTCTGACACTCTTTCAGTCTTTATTTAAAAAACATTTTCCTTGAAAGTTTGAGTTAGAAGAGTTTGCAAGAGCAAGATTATAAACACAACGAGGCTGTGAAAAGGACTAGTGAGTATGAGTTTACCGATGATGTTTAAAGGTGCCCTAGAATTAAAAATTGAATTTACCTCGGCATAGTTAAATAACAAGAGTTCAGTACATGGAAAAGACATACAGTGAGTCTTAAACACCATTGTTTCCTCCTTCTTGTGTAAATCTCATTTGTTTAAAAGACCTCCGAAGAACAGGCGAATCTCAACATAACACCGACTGTTACGTAACAGTCTGAATCATTAATATGTACGCCCCAAATATTTGCATATGCCAGCCCACGTTCAAGGCATTAGACAAGGGCAGCCAGTATTAACGTCTGGATCTGTGCACAGCTGAATCATCAGACTAGGTAAGCAAGCAAGAACAATAGCGAAAAATGGCAGATGGAGCAATAATAACTAACATGATCCATGATAACATGATATTTTTAGTGATATTTGTAAATTGTCTTTCTAAATGTTTCGTTAGCATGTTGCTAATGTACTGTTAAATGTGGTTAAAGTTACCATCGTTTATTACTGTATTCACGGAGACAAGAGCCGTCGCTATTTTCATTTTTAAACACTCTCAGTCTGTATAATTCATAAACACAACTTCATTCTTTATAAATCTCTCCAACAGTGTAGCATTAACCGTTAGCCACGGAGCACTATCAAACTCATTCAGAATCAAATGTAAACATCCAAACAAATACCATACTTACGCGATTAGACATGCTGCATGACGAACACTTTGTAAAGAACAATTTTGAGGTTTATATTAGGTGTGTATATTTGTTTATGCTGGTTAAGGCAAGCGCGAGCTCCGGGGGAGGGGAGCACGAGATTTAAAGGGGCCGCAGCCTGAATCGGCGCATATATAATTATGGCTCAAAATAGGCAGTTAAAAAAATGAATAAAGAAAAAATCTATGGGGCATTTTGAGCTGAAACTTCACAGACACATTCAGGGGACACCTTAGACTTATATTACATCTTTTAAAAAGACGTTCTACGGCACCTTTAATGACAACCTCAGTAGACCCATTTAGACACTTGTTAGCAACCGCCTTTTTCAAGACAAATAAAAGTTTTACAGATGTATTCTATGTTGTAGAATAAAACGTTCACCAGAGACCTTATTTCACGCATATAAAACAAAAACCCATTCAAAAAACAATTGACTGTAGGACGATGGAACCGGATGTGCTAAAATGGAACTCAATTTCAGGTTTTGAAAAATACGTCATCCCTGCAATACTCTATTGGCCAGTGTAGGCTATTGGCCATACACTATATAATACTGTATATACCCCATACACACCCATACACTATATAATACAATGAACAGGCCCAAAAGAGCGTCCTACATCTCTTTGCTCACAAGGCTTTCCTGTTCAGTGTCTATTGCTGAAATCACTGGATAGATTTGATGCTCAGAAAAGCGAGTTACCACTGGAACAACAGGAACTGACATTGCCCTCTTACTTTTCAATGCCTCCCCTCCAACATATAACAATACATCCCCTTTGCTCCCATGTCATATTGAGACATTTCCCATTGGTTAAAATCAACCTCCCTTGAAAGTTCAGTTATTGTTGTAAAATGAGTTGTGAATGTAATTTCATGTTGACTGTAATAACACTTTTTGTAATAACTTATCTTGATGAAACTATTTTTTTTTTTTACTGAATATTACAGTACTTTATGTGTTGTAGGTGTACCAGTGGAAGAATCCAGCCAAGCTGTTATACGTGTGAAGGATACTGTGCTAATGGCCAGTGCTCTCTCAGCACCACAAACCTCCCGCAGTGCAAGTAAGCAGTGTCATTTTAGTATTATTTATATATATATATATATATATATATATATATATATACACAGTGGGTACGGAAAGTACTCAGACCCCCTTAAATTTTTCACTCATTGTTATATTGCAGCCATTTGCTAAAATCATTTAAGTTCATTTTTTTTCCTCATTAATGTACACACAGCACCCCATATTGACAGAAAAACACAGAATTGTTGACATTTTTGCAGATTTATTAAAAAAGAAAAACTGAAATATCACATGGTCCTAAGTATTCAGACCCTTTGCTCAACTTGTTGCATCTTTCCCAAAAAGACTCATGGCTGTATTAGATCAAAAGGGTGCTTCTACTAAATACTGAGCAAATGGTCTGAATACTTAGGACCATGTGATATTTCAGTTTTTCTTTTTTTAAAAAATCTGCAAAAATGTCAACAATTCTGTGTATATATACACACATATATATATATATATATATATATATATATATATATATATATATATATATATATTTTAGTAGTTTTAGTTTTAATTAATAACAGCACAACATACCTAATGATACCACTTGGACATGCTATCATATCCCCTAGCTCTACACCAAATGATTTTATGCATAGTTCCTTCAGATGATAAAAGCATGCATAATCCTAATACTCCAACACGAAAACCAATTTCCAGACCTCACTTCTCCCATTCATAGCTAAAGCTCTGTTGCATGTCTTCTGTCAGTCAGGCTACAAAACTGGTCCTTCTGTTGATGTTGATGTTGCTTTCCATTCTCCAATTGAGTTGGCACAGTATATCATTGGCTTGGGTGTTGTAGCATAACTCTGCAACAAACTCTATTCCTAGAGTCTGTCTGGTTTGTATGCTATCTGTATGTATGAGTATGTATTCTACATGTAACCTGGACAGGTTCTCATTCCTCACCATGAGTCTTTTTCACTGGGGTACCACAAGGGTCGATGCTTAGGCCCTTATACTTTCCCAGCTCACTGGATTGTTTAAAATAGCAATACCTCTATCCTGGGCATACTGTAGCTCACATAGTTGATGCCTGCAGGTGTAATCCAATGCTTGGTGTGTGGACCACATTACATTAAGGAAATAAAGGGCCTTTTCAAGAACTTCTCCATTTAGCTCCTCAATACTATAACTATTTGAGGGTTCACTAACAACAGCATTGATCATTTTGTGTAATTGCTATATGAGCTTGATCTTGCCATTTTTTTGTGTGCTTTAGCAAGCACTGTGCATTCTTAGCTACCTGTACTGATGATTTCCATCTGCTATGAATCAAGCTCTACTTTATACTTCCATAAATGCCTGTTTACACTAAGTGCAAATAGCCCGTCTTGATGGCAGAGACTATTTACACTAACTCTGCCACTAATTACAATAGAAACCCATCTGATAACAGGAGCAGTGGTGTAGAGAGAGTAAGGCGGTTGGTGTTAGTTTTTGATGTAACTGACCTAAGTTCAAATCCGTCAAATCCGTATCCGTTCAAATTTCCCATTGCATATTGGCTCAGAGAGGCATTTATTTTAAATAAAAATTAAGAAAATATTTGAAAAGAGGAAATAAAGTGCACAATGTATGTTAAATAGTGGGAATAAAGTGTTTAATGGGTAGGGCTAGGGGTAAGTGTAGGGAATGTCCCAACAAAATGGCGTCCATTTATTATTTTAAAGGTGCCATCGAACTTTTTTTTACAAGATGTAATATAAGTCTAAGGTGTCCCCTGAATGTGTCTGTGAAGTTTCAGCTCAAAATACCCCATAGATATATTTAAATAAATTTTTTTAACTGCCTATTTTGGGGCATCATTAAATATGAGCTGATTCATGCTGCGGCCCCTTTAATTCTCATGCTCCACGCCCATGGAGCTCGCGCTTGCCTTAAACAGTGCATAAACAAAGTTCACACAGCTAATATAACCCTGAAAATGGATCTTTACAAAGTGTTCATCATGCATACTGCATGCATACATCGGATTATGTGAGTATTGTATTTATTTGGATGTTTACATTTGATTCTGAATGAGTTTGATAGTGCTCCGTGGTTAACGGCTAATGCTACACTGTTGGAGAGATTTATAAAGAATGAAGATGTGTTTATGAATTATACAGACTGCAAGTGTTTAATAATGAAAATAGCGACGGCTCTTGTCTCCGTGAATACAGTAAGAAACAATGGTAACTTTAACCACATTTAACAGTACATTAGCAACATGCTAACGAAACATTTATAAAGACAATTCACAAATATCACTAAAAATATTATGATATCATGGATCATGTCAGTTATTATTGCTCCATCTGCCATTTTTCGCTATTGTTCTTGCTTGCTTACCTAGTCTGATGATTCAGCTGTGCACAGATCCAGACGTTAATACTGGCTGCCCTTGTCTAATGCCTTGAACATGGGCTGGCATATGCAAATATTGGGGGCGTACATATTAATGATCCCGACTGTTACGTAACAGTCAGTGTTATGTTGAGATTCGCCTGTTCTTCGGAGGTCTTTTAAACAAATGAGATTTATATAAGAAGGAGGAAACAATGGAGTTTGAGACTCACTGTATGTCATTTCCATGTACTGAGCTCTTGTTATTTAACTATGCCAAGATAAATTCAATTTTTAATTCTAGGGCACCTTTAATAAATATAATACACACTGAATATGTTGTTATTATTGCATACTGTTTTATAATATACTACAATACACTGAGGTGCAATTAGTATTTGACACAAGTATAAATTGCATTTAACAACTATATACACTTAGTACAAAGAAAATACTGCTATTTTCACTTAGTGCATATAGCCTCTGACTAGATATGAATGTAAATGTTAAATTTCTCTGCCTCATGTAGGTGTCCTCTTGGATGGGAGGGTCATCGCTGCGATAATCCTGCCTCCACTGGAAATGCTGAATCCGGTGGCCGTAAGTCCATTTTTAATTCGACAGCCAGTAGAAATATGTTAGGCCAATAGAGGGCAATACTGGTAAGAGTTTTGGTAAACATTCCCCCAAATCTCAGTAATGCTTAATAGTAATGATAATGTGTATTTCTTTTAGGAACAGCTTCAATAGTTATTCCATTGATTTTGCTGATACTGCTGGTGTTGCTGATTGGAGGAGCAGTATTATGGTACAGAAAACGAATGAGAGGGTGAGTATATTACAGTGAACTGCTTTTTCAAATGATTTTCACCTCTCTAAAGTGTTGTACTGTTGAGAATTTGAAATATAAGAAACTTCCCATCCCAAAAAACACCTCTTTTCTCTCCTTCTTTCTTGGTAAACCGCATCTGCTCTTTTCTGTAGGCTTGGCAAATCCCACTCCAAACGACCGCGGTAACGGTCTTTGTCCATTATGTCTTTATTTTGTCTCTCTGCCATTCTGTCCATCTTTCTTGCTGGTTTGGAGAATTGTGGTGTTCTTGTTGTCTTCATGGTCTCACCCGATCTCTTTCTGTCATACCTCAGTCAAACCACCTGACTAAACCTTACAAGTGGTTTGTCCCTTGTTCAGAGAAGAAGGTGGTAATCTGTTACTGAAAATAAAGAAATAGATCTAGTCGTGTTAAACTATGAGAACCAATCGTATTGTTTTCATAATAATGTTTTGAGTCATACCCGTCCCACTGCAATACATTATGTTTCTCTAAGATTGGTTCTCAGCAGGACTGCATTAGTTGAAACAGATCTGTTGAACATGTGCCATATTCAAAACCCAGTGTTTATCAAGATAACGTGGGCATTCGATGTCCTTAAAGGGATAGTTCACCCAAAAATGAAAATTCTGTCATCATTTACTCATCTTCAAGTTGTGTCAATTTCTTTGTTCTGCTGAACACAAAGGAAGATATTTGGAAGAATGTTTGTAACCAAGCAGATTGACTACCATAGTATATTTTTTCCTACTATGGTAGTCAATGGGGGGCGAGATCTGCTTGGTTACAAATGTTCTTCCGTCGTTCGACCCCTACTTTAGAGTCTCTTTATAGTTTAAATTGAAATAAATGCAAATTTATTTACTGCTGTATAAAAGGTATAGAGCAAAATCTCTACCAGCTGTCCAATGGTCGTACAGCCCAACACTTTTTTTTATAGGTACATTATACTTTTGATTACAAGCAAAGAGGATAAAAATTGTCCAGATAAACAGTTGATGTTGGTAAGCGCTGGGTTTATGATGGTGTTGTAGGTTGTTCCAGTGACTGTTAGTGGCATCCCTCTGTGTTGTGGCCATATCTCTGCCTGTGCTGCTTTGTACAGTGTAATACTGACCTCACAGCCTCATTTCCTGTGACTTCAACTGTATGTTGTATATCTGCAGAGCCAAAGGCTTTCAACATCAGAGAATGACAAATGGCGCTATGAATGTTGAGATCGGGAACCCAGCCTATAAAATATATGAAGGAGAGCAAGATGACGATGTTGGAGAACTGCTGGACGCTGACTTCACACTGGATCCCGACAAAGTAAGACAGAGCAATACTTTATTGCACTAGACTTATAGTCCTAGACTTACTAAGTATTATTGTATTGTTTTCCAATTTAAATATGAAATCAGTCTTAACTGATAATCGGAATGTTTCTTGAGCTGCAAATCAGCATAGAATGATTTCTGAAGACTGGAGTAATGATGCTGAAAATTCAGCTTTGATCACAGGAATAAATTACATTTTACTATATATTCACATAGAAAACAGTTCTGTTAAATTGTAGTAATATTTGACAGTATTACAGTTTTTTTTTTGGTCACCCCAAAATCACTGTCAGGGGGTGTTTCCCCTGAGTTAAGTTCACTGGTCAGAGGGCATAAGTACGATTTGGAACAGTTTGTGTCAGACAGCATTTTAAAGGTGCAATATGTAATATTTTTGCAGTGAAATATCCAAAAACCACTAGGCCAGTGTTATATATTTTGTTCACTTGAGTACTTACAATATCCCAAATGTTTGCAACTATTTGTAAATCGTGAGAAAATTGCTATTTTAACCAAGGCTCCGGGACGTGTGAGGAGTCGCCTGTCAATGGCGTCATACCCGCGTCAAACACTCGGTTTCCGGTTTTATTTTGTAGAAACCATGGAAACACCAAAGACGCTTTAATATTTACATGTTTTAATAGACAAGGGAACAACTGTTTTGATATATTTATAGACAGAAAACTAATTATTGTTATATAGCTCAACACGTTTAGTCTTATTGTTTAAATCAGTTTTATTGCACAATATATATATCGCACAGAGTAACGTTATAACATCATTTTCAACACTCTCAAATGTATCTAATATGATAAACAGAGCTGTGTTACCTCATACTCATGACCGGAAAAGCGGAAGCGGCGCCGGTAACTGTGTCATAATAAAAGTCCCGCTGCTCGTGAGGCAAGTGTTGATCAATCGCTCCAGCTCCTCGTTCAGCTCCACAACACTCGCTCTTGCTCTGCTTCACACTACAGTAACGTTAATAATCGCATCCATGAACATGATTTCTGACCGAGTCCAATCCCTATTCTTTTGCACCGTCCGTTGAGATGGAGACCACATGTCCCAAGATTCTGCGCTCAAACTTGCCGTCATCAAACTATGCCTTTGTTTTGAATAGACCTCTAGTGGACTGAATTCTTACATACTGCAACTTTAAGGCATCGTAGACGTGCTCCCATGTAAGTAGCTCATGCTGCTGCTGCGAGACATACATAAATCCTGTAGCAGATCTAGGCAGGTGGAGCTGGGGAGGTGGAGGGGTTCAGAGGACTAGCCTACAGTGAACACTGAACCAGACTATTTAAATTTTGAGCAAGCAATCTCATTGGCTGCAGAATGAGCACAGGCCAACCAGCTTTTGCCATGTGTTAATAATTAGTGCTGTTAATTGATTTAAAAAAATTAACTAATTAATTGCACATTTTTCTGTAAATAATCATGATTAATCGCACCTAACATTAAAGTTTTTAATATGTTTTTATATTGTAATAATTTCACATCTAATCTCCAAATTAATGTAGAAGCAACATAAAGACAGTATATTTTAAATTTGTGATCTAACAGGAAGGAAATATACAGAATCAAAGCAGTTCACAAACACTTCAGTCTTCACTGCGTAATTTAGATTAAAACAGAGATATATTTTTATTAAAGGGTTAGTTCACCCAAAAATGAAAATTTTGTCATTAATTACTCACCTTCATGCCGTTCCACACCTGTAAGACCTTCGTTCATCTTCAGAACACAAATTAAGATATTTTTGATAAAATCCGATGGCTCAGTGAGGCCTGCATTGACAGCAAGATAATCAACACTTTCAATGCCCAGAAAGCTACTAAAGACATATTTAAAACAGTTCATGTGACTACAGTGTCAACCTTAATGTTATGAAGCAACGAGAATACTTTTTGTGAACCAAAAAAAACAAAATAATGACTTTATTCAACGATATCTAGTGATGGGCGATTTCAAAACACTGCTTCATGAAGCTTTACGAATCTTTTGTTTCAAATCAGTGGTTCAGAGCATGTGTCAAACTGCCAAAGTCACATGATTTCAGTAAACAAGACTTTGTTATGTCATGTAAAGTGTTTTGAAATTTCAGTGGTTCACCACTGGGGGCCATTACTTTGGCAGTTTGATACACGCTCTGAAGCACTGATTTGAAACAAAAGATTCGTAAAGCTTCATGAAGCAGTGTTTTGAAATCGCCCATCACTAGATATTGTTGAATAAAGTCGTTATTTCATTTTTTTTGGCGCACAAAAAATATTCTTGTCGCTTCATAATATTAAGGTTGAACCACTGTAGTCACATGAACTGTTTTAAATATGTCTTTAGTAACTTTCTGGGCATCAAAAAGTGTTAATTGTCTTGCTGGCTATGCAGGCCTCACTGAGCCATCGGATTTTATCAAAAATATCTTAATTTGTGTTCCGAAGATGAATGAAGGTCTTACAGGTGTGGAACGACATGAGGGTGAGTAATTAATGACAGAATTTTCATTTGAGGGTGAACTAACACTTTAAAGCTACAAAAGTTATTCAATTAAGAGCAGTGAGTGATTTTCTTTTTCTTTTGTTCTTTGATTTACATTAAAGGTGCTCTAAGCGAAGTCACGCGTTTTTAGGCCAAAACATTTTTTGTCACATACAGCAAACATCTCCTCACTATCCACTAGCTGCCTGTCCCCTGAACACACTGTAAAAAAACACGGTCTCTGTAGTCGCCACAAGCTCCAAAAACGGCAATAAAAACAAACTGGTGCAGCCTGGACCACGAAACATAATAAATATGCTCCAGCCAATAACCGACAAGAATGATTTTAAATGCGCGTTCATGACTGTTTCAGGAAGCACGGAGGGGAGGGGGAGGAGGAGGAGGAGGAGGAGGGAGGGTCTAGCTATAGCCTCTGTTTTGTTTGACAACACTTCGAACGTCAACAGGAAGTTGCTCCGCCCAGGATCACTTAGAGCACCTTTAATGAAGGACTGTAGCAAGTTTATTAGGCTGCTGTCACTTTAAGACCTGACACACGACGCGGATCTGCATCCTATTTTATCACATTTCTTAAACTTTATTTAACTCATTTAAGACTGTGCTTACGAGGATACTTGACAAAACAGGCATTTTGGCATAAATTTGTGTGTTTTTGTCCGTTCAAGTGCAAAAGAGAGCTCAACGCGGTCACACGCTGTCTGAAGCAGCTTTCAGTGTGTCGTGTGTGTCTCTGTCAGACAGGAGATTCACAGTCAACGCACCAGTACCGCACTGCATTCTCTTTTGTGTCTTGTCACGCTTGAATGGTTTGAAAGCATTTGCATGAATAAGAGCGTGATCATATAATGTAGCTAAAGGACGGCGGAAAATGTGGATGCTGCATTAATTGCATTTTTAACACGTTAAAATGAAAAATAATCACATTCATTAACACGCTAATTTTGCAGGACTAGTAATAATGTGACTGTAAATTATCTATTAGCCTGCACCCTCTAGAGTTTCATGACTGAACTAGATATGCATAATCCCATATATTTCCAACTTGTGTCTTTTGTAGCCGACCAACTTCACGAATCCCGTGTATGCTACTCTGTACATGGGAGCGCACAACAGCCGCAATTCCCTGGCCAGTACAGATGAGAAGAAGGAGCTGCTGTCACGGGGCGACGAGGAGCCGCTGGTGGACCCGCTGGCTTAGACCGGCAATCAGTTCGGTCCATACATGGAAAATACCATTTGCCTTTTTGAGAAAAAGAAAAAAGAAGAAAAAAGAAAACATGAAGAAAATCAATGATTAAGTGTTAACACTGTATAAAATGTACAAAAATGAAGGACTACTTTTGTATGTGATTGCAGTATTATATTTTGTTCTTTTCCAATTCTTCTGGTCACAACAAAACATCACAAGAACAAAAGATACATTTTCTAAAAAAAAAAAAAAAAAGATGCAGTTTTTGGTTTCAATTTTTAGGTCACCTCCCTTTTACCTTAATAGCCACTACCTCTGTGCAATATGGAGTCAAAAAGAAAAAGAGATTGGAACAATGACATTTTTTTATTTTTGTATGAGATGTATAGAGAAAAATGTTGTTCCATCAGTAATGCCAACTGTTTGTTGTATGTTTGACTGTGTGGAGAGGGCAACTTTGACATGGAACCAGTGTTTGCTTTAAACTTACTACAATGTCAAGCAGATGTTATCAGTTTTATGTGCCAGTTTTACTACTCCCATTGTAAGTTCATAATTATTTATAAGGATAATCAGTTTCTCGTGCACAGATCCAAACCATTGCAATATTACTTATGCTTATTACAAACTTTTACAGAACAGATTTTTTAAAGTGAGAATGTCAGTGTTGTAGATTTGGACACACTCGACTGAAATGTTTCTCATGATCTTAAAAACCTTTTGATCGAAAGGCTTCTGCTTAACTGCTTGAAATTAGTTTTATAGACAACAATAAATTGTGCCTATGTATGAATCTCTTTACAAAACTAAACATCTTTGTTCAAATGTAAAAAATAAAATGAAATGGGTGAGTTGGAACAGATAGCGAAGGAAAAGCAGCACACGTGGAATCTAGACGATATGAAAGAGTTAACATTTTTTGGTCACTACATATTTGCCATATTTCACTTTGATAGTTTTCATGACACATTTTAGATTAATAGTAAAGAATGAGTAGGTGTGTCCTAACTTTTGACTGGTACTGTATTTATTTTCAGATGAATGAAGTGAAGTGTGGGTAACTGAAAGAGAAAGCTGCTTACAAGTGAATCCCAAAACAATCGAAGGCACATTCGTGCACTGGTTGTAGTGACGCGTGTTTTGAGCACCTTTAAACCTGAAGAGGGTTTACGACAGAAGAAAGTGAATTTTTACACTTGTTTATATATGTTTTTAAAATGTCACAGTTAAAGATGAAAAACTGATGTGTTCTAATATTGACACACTTTCATCTCGTCTTTTGTAATCTTCCTCTGAAATATATCATCCATCATGTTGCTTATACTTTTAAAATGTACACCTTTTTTCTCAGTAAATTCATATTTTCCTGCTCAGCTGGTTGCTGACATGCTGCTTTTGTCAGAATGCTTATCAGCCATACTGTAAAACATCTTCCAAAAATACAATCAAAGAACAACATCTACAGCTAACAAAAGTGCAGTCATCATCATCTCAGATCAATGTCTAATGCCAGATCTTCTTCATCTGATCTCGTGTTGAGAGATGACAACTTTTAATACAAAATGCATGGAAGGTTTAAGTTTTATTATATTTTTTTCTGGTCTGCTTTTGGCTCAGCATAGTAAAATGACTGGTGAAAGGCTTGGGACAGTGCATGTTCCTTCAGCGTTGTGAGTAATTAAACTTGGTGTTTGTATCCAGAACTCAACGCCTGAGAGCAAGCATGGCAGGTGGCATAATTTGAGATAGATTAATGTAAAATGTTATAGTAGATTTATTTGGTAGATAGGGGCAGTATGAATGGAAATGGTCATCTGGGGTCAATAATGGACACTGAGTGAAAGACACCAATTTATTTGCATTCATTTATACTCAGTTGACGCTCACTACTAGTACTGTATAATGGTACAGGTGTACTTCTGTTTTCCATGTCTAATGTCCATGGCCTAGCAAGATTTCGCTGCTTCAGTTAAGGTTAATCAGCTGCACAAGAACCCTGGGTTGGGGTAAATTAGTCTCCTCTTGATTTATGTTTGCATCTCATAATTTATGGCTGGTGTAACATTAATATTCTGATAGACCATAAGATAGCTGTCAGTATATACATCGATCTGGCATAACATTACAAGCACTGACAGGTGAAGTGAATAACACTGATTATCTCTTCATCACAGCACCTGTTAGTGGGTGGATATATTAGGCAGCAAGTGATCATTTTGTCCTCAAAGTTGATGCGACAGAAGCAGGAAAAATGGGCAAGCGTAAGGATTTGAGCATGTTTGACAAGGACCAAATTGTGATGGCTAGACGACTGGATCAGAGCATCTCCAAAACTGCAGCTCTTGTGGGGTGTTCCCGGTCTGCAGTGGTCAGCATCTATCAAAAGTGCTCCAAGGAAGGAACAGTGGTGAACCGGCGACAGGGTCACAGGCGGCCAAGACTCATTGATGGCAGGACTGTGTGGTCCGATCCAACAGACGAGCTCCTGTAGCTCAAACTGCTCAAGAAGTTAATGCTGGTTCTGATAGAAAGGTGTCAGAATACACAGAGCATCACAGTTTGTTGCGTATGGAGCTGCATAGCTGCAGACCAGTCAGGGTGCCCATGCTGACCCCTGTCCACCGCCGAAAGAGCCAACAGTGAGCATCAGAACTGGACCACGGAGCAATGGATGAAGGTGGCCTGGTCTGATGAATCATGTTTTCTTCTACAACACGTGGATGGCCGGGTGCGTCGCTTACCTGGGGAACACATGGCACCAGGATGCACTATGGGAAGAAGGCAAGCCGGCGGAGGCAGTGTGATGTTTTGGGCAATGATCTGCTGGGAAACCTTGGGTCCTGCCATCCATGTGGATGTTACTTTGACACGTACCACCACCTACTATCTCTATATTTAAAAATATATATTTAGATACCACTTGTAGAACATTATGGGTTCAAATGTACTATAAGTATCTAAATATATTTTTTAAATACAGAGATAGTATATTAAAAGCACATTTAGTTTATATTTCATGCTGTCTCAAAATAGCACAGTTGAGTACACTTAGATGTTCTTAAGATTATCTTAAGAAGTACTAAAGAAGAATTTTTAGTATATTAAGTACAAAATTAGTGCACGAAAATAGAGCACTTTAAGTACATTATAGAAATGTAATTTTTTTTTGGCAGCAATAGGGAGACCAACACAATATTAGGAAGGTGGTCATAATGTTATGCCTGATTTATATATATATATATATATATATATATATATATAAATTAGGTATCATTCGAAAGCTTAAACATTCAAAATTCATTCTGAAAACCATTTTGAAATGGTACATTATGGTACAATGGAAGCTGTACTTTAAAACCTTTTAGCGGGCTCAAGTTTTGTGATATCAACTTGACATATGACTTTGATTTTCTAGCAATTTTAGAGTACAAATTATTTTGTAAAATATATTTTGTATAAAATAAAAGTTTAGTTCAGTACATTTGCTTTACAGTAAACAAACTTTTTTTGCATTATTATTTTTTGAATTATGCTTTAATGAATTCTGCAATAATCTGCTGAGTGTCTTCTTTAAAAATAGACCAACTTTAGCTCTATTCCAAAGCATTCCGTTACAACATATAAATTCAGATCAATGCTCAAAAAGGGGGTGGCAGTTAACAGGTTAAGCCATAACAAGTGTAGCAAAGCGACTGACACCAGTGTGTACAGTGAACAAGCTCCTTATCTGGAGAAATAAAAACAGAAAGACACTTAAATGAAACTTACAGAGTAAATGACTGGAGATAAATGGTGTTTGTGTGTGTCAGCTCTTAATCTGTGGGTTGCTTAGGGTCAGGTGGAAGAGTTCTGCAGCTGCCCCAAAAAACATACTGTTACCTTGTTGCCTTCCTGGATGCCACAGTATGTGATTTAGAACAGATTTAGATGGTCATATTCTTCTTAGGTAATACTTTATATTAACTGTCTTTTCTATGTACAAACATTTAAATTTGCAAACATTTGATGCACTGCACTTAGTGTGTACATACGTGTTTTTATATTGCATGTAATTAATTTCTGTATATCTATAATTACAATGTTTCCTTACCTCTTAAACAACCCTTAAACCTAACCATAACTGTATCCACCTCAATAGCAGCAAAAGTGTTACAATACAACATCAACATTTTTTCATGTAGGTACAGTAGTAGTTAAAAGACACCAAATACTATAAAGTGCAACCTCTTCATCCTCTGAAACTAAAAACTTGAAAGATGAAACAAGTAAAAATTGCACACATTGACTTGATGCAGTGTGGTGTGTTCCTTCTTTCCTCAGAAGTGGAAAATCCCAAGTTCCCAGTAGGAACTTTTAAATGGAACCCCCTTCAATTCAGAGTTTCGATTGGGAAACTCAAGGGAAGTTCAACAACCCTGACTTCAGAATCCAGCATGGCTGCTCAGAGCATCAAGCGTAGTTAAACGGTAATAATATTGGTGCCGGCGTTCTGAGGTAAACACAGAAGTGCTGCACTGTGCTTTCGTCAACTGCGTAGGAGACTGACATGGACAAGAAGAGATTGTTGAATTGTTTTTTTGTTTTTTTTTGCACAAAAAGTATTCTCATCACTTCATAACATTAAGGTTGAACCACTGCAGTCACATGGACTATTTTAACAATGTCTTTAGTAGCTTTCTGGGCCTTGACAGTGGTAATTTAATTGCTTTCTATGGAGGAGTCAGAGACCTCTCTTAATTTGTGTTCCGAAGATGAACGAAGGTCTTACGGGTGTGGAACGGTATGAGGGTGAGTAATTAATGACAGAATTTTCATTTTTGGGTGAACTAACCCTTTAAGAAACCAACTCTAAATCCAGCACTTTTAGAAAACTACAGAGTGGTATCCCTTCTTCCATTCATTGCTAAAATACTTGAACAAGTCAGTTTCTACCTTTCTTACACAGAACAACCTCCTGGACAACAACCAGTCCGGTTTCACTCAACTGAGACTGCCTTGCTCTCGGTTTTTGAAACTCTGAGACTGGCAAGAGCAGCTTCCAAATCCTCAGTACTCATCTTGCTGGATCTGTCTGCTGCTTTTGACACAGTTAACCACCAGATCCTCCTGTCAATCCTTGTGACAAAGGAAATCTCAGGAACAGCACTCCAGTGGTTCAAGTCTTACCTCTCAGGTAGGTCCTTTAGGGTGTGGTGGAGGGGGTGAGGTGTATAAGTCACAACATCTAGCTACTGGGGTGCCTCAGGGCTCAGTGCTTGGACCACTTCTCTTCTCCATCTCCAGTTAAACTTCACAGACCACATAGCTAGAACTGCCCAGTCCTGCAAATTTGCCATCTACAACATTAGGAGGATCAGGCCCTTCCTATCGGAGCTTGCTACACAACTCCTTGTCCAAGCTTGTCCACCGCTTCATCACGTTTCAACAACAACAACCACAATAGCGGACTACATGCTTGTGTTTGTGCCGCAGAAGCTACTGAGCCTATTAGCTTTACTAAAATAAAGCTTTATTTCTAAGTTTTACTAAAGTTTGTATACAGAGCACAAGGTTTATGCTCATGCTCCAAGTCTTATTCTCCATTTTTGGTGTATCTCTGTGGCAGAATTACAGCGCCACATACTGATCTGGCATGTATACTACATCGTTTTGAGTCAGTTTCAGTGGTTTTGTGTGTATTTCTTGAGACAAGGAAAAAAAGGCTGGATAGCGAAAGCCCTTCTTCGTGTAGATTGCGTGTAATGCACTTTCAATAAAATGTTTGCAACTGGTTTGTGCAATTGGTTTACAATTGTAATTAGCAAAAATAATGAGCAGAAACTATTTTCATTTGCCAAGACCATGTGTAGACTGTTTGTGTCTATGTTTAAATCACAAATTATTTTTGCTAATTACATGTCATGCCTTCAAATTCACATTTTTGAATATCCACTTTGAATAACCATTTGCACAAACCAGTTGCAATTGTTTTATTGAAAGTGTATTAGGTGCAATTAACAAATAATGTAACATTATAAGTGTATTAATGTACACAAATTTAATTTTGTAGAAATGAACTAAAATTCATTGTGAAAGTACGGTAACACTTTACTTGAATGGGGTGTGCATAAGACTGACATGACACCTTCATAATCTTGACATGACACGTGTCATGAATATGAAGGAGGTTTTATGCATGTTTATGACAACTGTCATTAAATGTCATTCGCTCAATTATGTCATTTTTAATGCAAAGATGACATTGTTTGAGATGTCTTTGTTACGACAACTTGACATAAACCAACATCATAACCTGTCAGTGTCTTTGTCATGACAACTTGACATTAGCAAAACATCATAACCTGTCATAAACATGACATAGCAGAGTAATTATCAAACTTAAAAAACTACTTAGCTTTATGGGTTAACATTACATTACATTATTTTGGTAACACTTCAGTATAGGGAACACATATATAAACGATTAACTATGACTTTTCCCTCAATAAACTCTTAATTTACTGCTTATTATAGTTAATTGTTAGGTTTAGGTATTGGGTAGGATTAAGAATGTAGAATATGGTCATGCAGAATAAGGCATTAATATGTGCTTTATAAGTACTAATAAATAGCCAATATTTTAGCCATATGAATGCTAATAGTAATAAGCAACTAGTTAAAAGACCCTAAAATAAAGTGTTACCATTATTTTATAACAGTGTCATCTTTTTTACGAAATTTGAAATTGTCTATTATCTGACCTTCTGTTGGAGGAAACTTAAAAAAAAAAAAAAAAAACATGAAATGAAAAATAGTCATGACGCTGTTATAAAATTATTTGTCAGAGTTTTGTCACTTAATGACATTTTAATGACAAGTTCAATTTGTACCACTGTACTTGAGCTCAAGATAAATATTCATGACACTATTATAATGGCCTCATGACAGCCAATGTCAAAACCAACCACATGACAGTTTAATGCAATGTTAACCCATAAAGCTAAATGATGTCAAGTTGTCATGACAAAGACACTGACAGGTTATGATGTATTGGTTTATGTCAAGTTGTCATAACTCGGACATCTCAAACAATGTCATCTTTGCATTAAAAATGACATAATTGAGCGAATGACACTTAATGACAGTTGTCATAAACATTCATAACACCTCCTTCATATTCATGACATGTGTCATGTCATGATTATGAAGGTGTCATGTCAGTCTTATGCACACCCCTTCAAGTAAAGTGTTACCGAAAGGACTACAGGGTTGATGATTTCAC
Source organism: Ancherythroculter nigrocauda (assembly GCA_036281575.1). Classification (NCBI taxonomy): domain Eukaryota; kingdom Metazoa; phylum Chordata; class Actinopteri; order Cypriniformes; family Xenocyprididae; genus Ancherythroculter; species Ancherythroculter nigrocauda. The sequence continues at coordinate 2,536,474 of VTFQ01000022.1, forward strand.
AACTTAACCAACATGATTAAAAGCTTTTTGGAACGATTTACCAAAGCAATTAATAGGCTAAGGAATGGCACAGCCTATCATATTTTATTATGCCACAGCAGATAGATTTTGGCAAAGAAGTTATCAAACGACACATAAAGACAAAACGAACATAGGCTATAATAAAAAATACTATTGGCTCATTACTTGGAGTTTAGTCTATCAGACACCTCTGGCAAATCAATGACTGTAAATCATTATATCAATCATAAAACAAAACACATTATATAAATCGTTGTATACTGATGAACAATTATATTCCAAGTTTAACTTCTTTCTACGCTGACGCTGTGATATTTTCAGTGGCGCTGGCTTTAACACAGAACAGGAAACTCATAAATATTCGTGTTTACTCCGCCCAGTCTAGTTATGGGAGAAATGAATCTTTTCGAATTGAATCAATTGAATCAAAATGATTCACTGGTTCGAAGCGTTCGAAACGCCACACGCTGGTCAGAACAGTGTAAATGCAACGAAAACTAAGCAAAAACATGAATAAAAACACCTTTCACAAACCTGTTGCAAAAGTTTTATTGAAAGTGTATTTAAATGCAATCAACAAATCATCTAATACCATTATATATGAAGTGTCTTTATAATATTTATTAAATTATAGGGCTTGTTTTTGTTTGTTTTATGGAGATCTTGTTTAATCAGGCCAATGAGAGACTACTTTTACCTTTTATTATGCAAATGTGTCATTAAATGTTTACATTTTTTTGTTTGATTGTTTAAATCTGAGAACAGGTAAAAAATAATTTAAAAAGACACTGGTTCATGGGTTCAAAGCGGTTCAAAGCGGTTCAAAGCCAAAGAGATCATCGACCCCTAGCGGCGAATCACTGAAATTTCGAAACAGTTATGACGCAACGAAGCCTCGTTTACTGTAATCACGTGACACGCGCTCCGAATCACTGGTTCAAAACAAACGATTCGCAGGTTTCGAAGCTTCACGAGTGTTTCGATAGCGCCCATCACTAATTACACCTTTAAATGTAAGTATTGTGTTTTAACCTAGTCAAATAGCTAGCGATACAAATGTTAAAAATAAAACCAAGGGGCTTTTTTAAAAACTAAAAATGTGGTTGTTAGCTGAGCCACTGCATTTGCTCGGCTGCATTTGTTCGGTGGTGTGGGGCAGAACTATAAACTCTGCTGTGGCGTTTCGATGTGTTTTAGGGGGCAGAGAGCAGACTGCTTAATTAAACTTTATTAAATTTATTACATTGAGGGGTGAAACTTCTGAATTATTCACCGGGGCTTGGAAGTAAGACAACAACCCGTTTGTTAAATCTTTATTTATCATCTTGTCCGAGGTTACAGTTAAATTCCCCCTTATCATATACAGAGAGCAAAGCAATAAGACAACGAATAGACTGATAGAAACGAATAGATAGAAAGACACTCTTTCACTTTGTTGTGTTTTTGTAGTGCTGTCATGCATCTTTGTCTCATGTTTTAACCAAATTTGGGCATCCGTATGATTTTTGTGTCTGCCCTGCCGTGTCTTCTTTTCTAATCCAAGTTTGCATTCCTGTTTTTATATTTCACAAATGTTTCTTTTTTTCCTCATGTTTTTGCGTTAAGTGTGTGTGTGTGTGTGTGTGTGTGTGTGCTTTTGTTTATATTACATTGTGGGGACCAAATGTCCCCATGATGTAATATAAACCTGAGTTCACCTACATCGTGGGGACCAGCCAGCGGTCCCCACAATGTAAATGGGTTTATAAATCATATAGAATGAGTTTTTGTGAAAAAGTAAAAGTTTGCACAGTTTCCTGTGAGGGTTAGGTTTAGGGGTAGGGGCAGGGTAGGGGGATAGAATGTACAGTTTGTTCAGTGTAAAATGCATTGAAGTCTATGGAAAGTCCCCACAATTCACAAAAACAAACATGTGTGTGTGTGTGTGTGTGTCCCAATTCGAAGGCAGCATCCTTCATAGGAGGCGAAGGTCGAACCGCGCGTTGATAAATGAGACTGTCTAGGAGGATTTCATATTTGTAATTTAGCCTAAATGTTAGTGATTTCAGCAAGTCCTTCAATTTTAAGGCTCAGATGGATATGCGCAATAGAAAAACTCACCTGCAGGTACATTGTGCCAAACCAGGCATCCAGTAAAATAATGATAATAATAATAATGATATTGATAATAATAATAATAAAATCATACCGTTTATTTGGAATAGACAGCCTAATAAAAATAATTTTGAATTCTGTCATAATATATATATATATATATTTTTTTTGTACAGATGGATGATGCTACTGGTCCAAATAACTCTCCTCACCAGGTACTACATTCATGTTCATCACTAAAGATTAATTCTACAGTCTCTCTTTGTCATGTTTTTTATTTTTTATTTTACTGTTTAGTTTATTTTTATGGTAATGTAAATTAGTACACCTATGTTAATGTTATGTATTCAGAAGGTTAGTGCTTGTGGAATATTTAGGGCTGATTTTAACCTTTTTTTTTTCTTGGTTAATGGACTATATGCACAGAGCTTTCTGCATTAATATAAGCCAGCTTGAAAACTTCCGGTGAGATGTCATTTGCTGGAGTGTTGAGCTTCAATAGTGTAATACTTCAATAGTATAATCAGAATATGTCACTTAAACAGTCAGGCATAGCATTAAAAATAAATAAATAAAGACGTACCTCAATGTTCCTCCTCGACTAAATTCAATTCGACCATCAGTTTTCACACTTTTATGTGGGAAAAAAGCGTAATAAATTAAATATTTATTGTGCACTTTAGTTATATTAATTGAATAAAATGTGTTTTCACAAGTGTGCTGAAATCATTGATCTTGTGCTGCACTGACTGACAGCTGCTGTGATTATAAAAGTGCGGTGCTCGCTTTCTGTGTCATTCATTCACAAGAAAAGTTATTGTTTTTCTTGAGATTTTTTTGAGTATTTCATACTCACATTGACAAAATGTATTTTTAAACTTAGTTATTTTATAATGTTTAATATTTATTTAGAAACGAAGTGAAAAAAACGATTAGAGGAAATGGCTGATATATGCGCAAATAAATGCTACTCTGCCGCCACCTGCTGGTTAAAGTGGTAATTATTGTCTTTTTTATTTTTAAATAAGTGTTTTCTGTCTAATGTTGAATTTCCTACATTTTTAAACGTTCGGTTTTACAATGGCGACAATCTCAGAAGGATGAACAAATAATGTTTGTGGTCTTCACAATAAAAAATAACATTTGAAGTGCTGAGGAAAAAAATGCGTGTGCGTGTCTAATTACAGACATGGCATTTCTTAAACGATCCCAATAGCTTTGTCTTTATTGCAATCAATAAAACTGGGTTATTGGCAAATTAGGTAAATGTGTTAACTGCATTAAAATATGAATACAACATTAAAAAGTCAACCATAGATGGTTTTGTGTCGATGTACAGCGAGTACAGAATGAACAGATAACAGTTCACCGGAAATGCCCGAGCTGGCTTAACGACAACCAGGAAGTAACCGTGCATTTAGCCAAAGACTATAGAATAACACAAGACGCGTCACTTGTATTATTATGAATGGGGGAAAGTGCAGCGCGCAATATGGCGGAATAAGTCCCGCCTTCTAAATACAAACCCGATTCCAAAAAAGTTGGGACACTGTACAAATTGTGAATAAAAAAGGAATGCAATCATTTACAAATCTCATAAACCTATATTTTATTCACAATAGAATATAGATAACATATCAAATGTTGAAAGTGAGACATTTTGAAATGTCATGCCAAATATTGGCTCATTTTGGATTTCATGAGAGCTACACATTCCAAAAAAGTTGGTAGCAATAAGAGGCCGGAAAAGTTAAATGTACATATAAGAAACAGCTGCAGGACCAATTTGCAACTTATTAGGTCAACTGGCAACATGATTGGGTATAAAAAGAGCCTCTCAGAGTGGCAGTGTCTCTCAGAAGTCAAGATGGGCAGAGGATCACCAATTCCCCCAATGCAGCGGCCAAAAATAGTGGAGCAATATCAGAAAGGAGTCAGAGAAAAATTGCAAAGAGTTTGAAGTTATCATCATCTACAGTGCATAATATCATCCAAAGATTCAGAGAATCTGGAACAATCTCTGTGCGTAAGGGTCAAGGCCAGAAAACCATACTGGATGCCCGTGATCTTCGGGCCCTTAGACGGCACTGCATCACATACAGGAATGCTACTGTAATGGAAATCACAACATGGGCTCAGGAATACTTCCAGAAAACATTGTCGGTGAACACAATCCACCGTGCCATTCGCCGTTGCCGGCTAAAACTCTGTAGGTCAAAAAAGAAGCCATATCTAAACATGATCCAGAAGCGCAGGCGTTTTCTCTGGGCCAAGGCTCATTTAAAATGGACTGTGGCAAAGTGGAAAACTGTTCTGTGGTCAGATGAATCAAAATTTGAAGTTCTTTTTGGAAAACTGACGTTGTTTCTTTCAGGGAAGACCTTGCATTTTCCAACATGACAATGCTAGACCACATACTGCATCAATTACAACATCATGGCTGCGTAGAAGAAGGATCCGGGTACTGAAATGGCCAGCCTGCAGTCCAGATCTTTCACCCATAGAAAACATTTGGCGCATCATAAAGAGGAAGATGCGCCAAAGAAGACCTAAGACAGTTGAGCAACTAGAAGCCTGTATTAGACAAGAATGGGACAACATTCCTGTTCCTAAACTTGAGCAGCTTGTCTCCTCAGTCCCCAGACATTTGCAGACTGTTATAAAAAGAAGAGGGGATGCCACACAGTGGTAAACATGGCCTTGTCCCAACTTTTTTGAGATGTGTTGATGCCATGAAATTAAAAATCAACTTATTTTTCCCTTAAAATGATACATTTTCTCAGTTTAAACATTTGATATGTCATCTATGTTGTATTCTGAATAAAATATTGAAATTTGAAACTTCCACATCATTTAATTCTGTTTTTATTCACAATTTGTACAGTGTCCCAACTTTTTTGGAATCGGGTTTATCACACTGGGTTAATCGTCACTGCAGCGGCCGTTAGAAGCTCCGGTTTCTATAGAAACAGTCAGATGCTCGCCTCCGAAATGAGGAACAAGAGACGCGCATTTAGGACTGTGCATACGCATTAGGTTGATCCAGCCTGAAAAATATCGTTTTTTTTGTCATGATTTGAGCGTTTAGAAACAAAATTTATGATACAGTTGTTGTCAGATATCATTGGTGATTTCAAATATGAAATTTAATCGAAAGCTTGGCAAACAGCTTTGGAGAATTTGATGTTTCCCCATTCAAAGAGATAGGAGCTGCACTTGGATGCCCGAGAGGCGTTCCAAAGATGGCCGCTGAGTGAAATGACTTGTCTTAAAGGAACTTTGATTTAGCCTATTGTTCCTGTATTCTGGACACATAAGCCCTGGGTATAGGCCAGTGTTAATTTCGTTTACATTTTTTCACGGAAGAAAACGAGACGATGATTACATAAAATTGCGTTTTGAATCACTAAAACTATTAAAATCTACTCTCATTTTCATCAACGAATAAAAATGAGACGAAAATGATAGAGAGGGACGATTTGGGAAGATTTCCAGTCAGGACTGCTGTCCTGTGTGGGAGATGCGGACATTTGAAGTGTAACACGGGAAAAAGAGGTCTGAAGACTTCAGACTGCTTCGCAATCAATGAATAGCGCACATTTATGCCAAGCGATTGCTTATAAGCGATGAATTATGACAATGTTTACTACACAATGTTTATATGGTAATATGTTTTAGATGGTTGTAAGAATGCATATTTTATCTCCCTCATCTGAACTTAAGTGAGCAGCCTGCTACAGTGCAGACTGCAGACATTTCAGAATAAGAGTCTCGGTGTATGCGGGATGGTTTATAATGATTTTTTTTTCCTGGTCATTATTGTTATTTTGTTTACACAATAAACTGTTTAATTTAATTTCTATTTAATTCATTGTAAACTACTGTATCTTGTCACAGGAAGGAAAGACTAAGAACAATATTTGACACATTCTATATATTTTACAAGTATAAGGGTTATTTTAGTTAACAAAACCTAAAACCATAAAAAATCTTCATTACTTGAAATAAACGTTAACTGAAATAAAATAAAATAAATTAAAAACTTATTTTAGTTTCCAAGCTTTAGCTTAACCTGATGTACTAAAATAACTATATAAAATAGCTATATAGACATTTAAAAGCAAAAACTAAAAGACAAACGCAAATTATTAAAACTTTTAACTTAAATTACAATGAAAGCAGAAAAACTAAAAATCAAATCTAATCAAAGAGAAATGCTTACTTAATGCATTACAATTTAACTAAATTAGTTTTTAGTTGACTAAGTCTACTGTAGATTTAGTCGACTAAAATCGTATTATATTTAGTCGACTAAAACTAGATTAAAAGTAAAGCAATTTCCGATGACTAAAATATGACTAAAACTGAATGGCATTTTAGTCAAAAGACTATGACTAAAACTAAATAAAAATTTGCTGTCAAAATTAACACTGGAATAGGCCTTTATCACACTTCAGTGTTCGAAAAGCTGAAGTTTCAAGTATTAGCATAAAATAACTTCCGCTGCAGCCTTTAACATTGGCCGTGCCCATACAGTAGCACAGGAATGTTGTGATTTATTTTTGTAAAATTTAGCACAGATACTTATTCTAAAGACACCAACCTCTGTTTATAATCATTAATTGAGTATTGTGAAACAAAGAAAAAAAGCGTCATAATATTCTGATGCATATTTTGTTATTTAAACGGTAGCGCACAAGCCATTCTGTATGTGTATGAGCAATACTTCAGTCTTATCATCTTATTTTATCACAGAACTGCAAAAATAGAATACAAACAACATATCACTTTAAAGAGCTTTAATTAGACACATCTTTAATTATTAACTACAACTAAAGTCTATTTTGGGTGGATTACATTAAAGGTTTGGGGGAAATTTATTGTATTAAACATATATGTTCACATTTTTTTTTCATGGACTTACAGTTTTAAATATTGAAGTTTATTGTTATATTAAACTAAATAAGTATCATTTTCTTCTCAAAAATGGCCCCTGTCAATTGACAGTAATGCAGGTGGAACTTCCTTTACGCTACTAATCAAAGCCAGATGTGATGACACGCATATTGTGATAAAGGCCTATACTTTGTTTTTTTTTTACTCCTATGCTAAAGTCTGCACACAGTTGAACTCACAACCTTGGAAATTATACATCATTTGACTGGTATACATACACAGGCGTTCGAAGCATGCACAGTTTTGAGCAATCTCTCGCCACGAATTACTACCCATGTAAACATCTTTGTATTCTTTCATGCTAGAGTTATACAAATGAGGGTACTTTCTAACCTCTTCGCACAATCTCTTGTATATGTAGGGCTCCATTGTCGCTGTAGCTTGCATGCGTTCCGGTCTGTTCTGTTTATGCAGGTTTTCTTCGACTACCTTTGTGAATCGATGTCCCCAGGGCATGGTTGCCACCTTGTGGATAAACTAATTACTGCAAAAAAATTAAATGCGCATGTGCGACCTGCACGTACAAGTATGTATTGTTACAAAAATCCGGCGGCATACGCACACTGTACACTGACCCTCGCGTTTTTTATGCGTAAAAAGTGAACTATACTTTGGGCTTTACAACTTCCTCTCAGAGTTTACATGGGCCCTAATAATATATTTATAATCGGACTAGTAGCACTGTGGGAATAAAAAGTCGGAATAAATTGGCCAGATAAATAATAATACGTTTATTTTATATAGCGCCTTTCTGCGAACTCAAGTTCGCTTTACAAAATTGTAACATAAATATGACAGCAGACAGAAAAACAATATGAAAACATAAAATACATAATACATAACACATAACATCATACAGTAAGAGTTAAAAGAAACAATAAAACAAAAAGATATGTTTTAAGGTGGGTTTCGAAATTAAAAATTTAAATTTAATTCAGATTGTAAGGGGTGGTTTAAATCTTTTCTAATCCATTCAGTAGTACGTGTAAACATTTAATCGGATTGAAACCGAAACTGGAAAGTTCTGGCATGTACAATGGCATAGAAATGCTGCTTGATGCATTTTCATTCTCGTGTCATTCTAAAATTCTCATTCCACTCATCATCTGTGAAGTGCTGCGGGACGATGCCGACCCAGCTCTGGACTCTCATCCACAGACGCCTTGTTTTGGGCGCAAGAACGGCCATTTTTACTGCTTGATAAATATAAGCAGCACGGCACAAATTGCTTCATGTGCTCGTCGTCTACTAAATCAGGACCCGAAATAGATAAATATTAAGGGTACGGTTACATGACAGTGATGTACTAATAACAGAAGAGTTTTTCCTTTTTCATTTTTCTCATACAGATGACAACGTTGTCATTCCACGGATCCATGGAAATGACTAAAAATGCTGTATTCTGCTGCCAGGCCAGTAGATGGCGATGTCACTTTGTAAAGTAACACTATGTGAACATAGACTGAACAAGTAGCACGCATGCACATGACGTCACCGTTTTCACAAATTAGCATTTTTGTAGTTTACACAGAGACGATAATGGTATCGTTTTTTTGTTTTTTTTTAACTTGCACTCTGAAATCTGCCCAAAACGCATAAGAAGTTCGTTTTAGATATTGGTGTCGTGTAAATGGTCCCTAATGATTTCTGAATAGACACCTAAACAAAATAATGTAATTTACTAGAGGTTCTGTCAAAATGTTAATCGCTGCAAACTATTTAAAACAAATTTCATTCAATTGAATTATTCTTTTTAACAAATCGATTTGAATGAATGATTCAATGACTCGCTCAAAGGCTTCAATTGCTTTATTACTGGACGAATCAGTGTTTTTGAACAAAACTCTTCAGTGAATGATTCAATGACAAATACATTTTTAACAGTCACTTGTCGCCACCTACTGGTGTAACAATGTCATTGAATCATTCATTCAAACGGATTTAAAAAAAAAAAAAAAAAACTAATTAAATATTTTTAAATAGACTGTAGCATGTTGGCAGAAGCTCTAGTAAATTACATGTATTTTGGTTAGTTGTCTGTTTAGAAAAGGGGTGTCCAAACTCGGTCCTGGAGGGCCACTGTCCTGCAGAGTTTAGCTCCAACCCCAATTAAACACACCTGATCAGATAATTAAGGTCTAATTAGGCATATTAGAAACCTCCATACAGGTGTGTTGAGGCAAGTTGGAGCTAAACTAACCGAGTCCAGGACCGAGCTTGGACACCCCTGATTTAGAATCATGAGAGAATCATTATCTCTATTTTAAACAAAAAATTTTGATTCTTAATTTATCCAGAATCATGCAGCTCTAGTCAAATGTTTAATAGCCATAGCTGAATCGTTGTCATTTAGGAATAAGATAATGTGGGTGTTTCATTCGAGATTGCTATTTTTAATGATTAATCGTGCAGCTGTAGTTTCAGAGGAAAAACTGTAAAGAATTGGATGAAATATTTGTTTACAGATTGTGACAGTTCAGAAATGAAAATGAGATTTTTGTACCAAGACTGAGATGGACTGGAACAAGAAACTCAAAAATGCCTTTTTTTTACTGAACTGGGATTGTGCTTAGAGCTGCAAACAGCTAGCCTGACTACGTCAGACTTCCTACTTCTGCTCAATTTCATTTCGCTTCTGTATTCAGTCTGAGACAGCGTCAGAGCTTTCTGTTTGCCACCGGTCTGAAAACAGCCGGGCCAATCAACGAACAGAGGGCGGGCTGAGAGCCGTGACGTAGATGCTAAGCGCCGAGTTTTACATTGTAGGTTAGAGAAATCGAAAATCGAAACGACCGCGGAAATGGGAAACGAGACACGGGATGCAATTCGCTCTGTTATGGAGAACATTCAACTGTTATGGAGAACATTCAACTCTTTTTCAAACGGTATTTCGCTCGCATCATCATGTGTTTACAACAGGTTTACAGTGGAAGTTCAATCATAGATTTGAGTTCGATGCATGATGTCTGTGCTTAGATGCTGCATAACATACGTCATAACTAAACGTATCTGATTGGCTTACGGGTAACCAATGATTTTAAACTTCAGACAAGCGCGACCTAGCGAGAGAGTAAACACTTCTCTATTATGCCATTCCAGACTCTGTCTACGAAGCAAGGTGAAGTAGCAGAGTCTGGTATTACCAGGCTAGCAAACAGCATTTATTATCAGTGAATTATAGTCATAAGTGAACCATCAAATTTGCATCCCCTTCAGTTTGATGATGTTTGTTTGTTTGTTTGTTTGTTTTTAGATGAAAGACATGGATCTTCAAGATTCTGATGAACTCTACGATTCTATATCAGAGAGTTCAGATTCTTACATTTCAGATATCTTTTCTGAAAGTGACAGTGATGATAACCTTATACCAGACCAGGCAAAACTTCAGCTTCTTGACGAAATGGATGTTGATGTGTCTGGCTCAGCGAGTTCCCCTGTCTGTGAGACAACGTCGGACAAAATGACCTTTGATAGGCATAGCCTTACATCTGAAGAATCTGGAACAGCAGAAGAACCTTGCTCCAGTCAAGACACAAAAGACAGCGTAGTTGTTAGTGCATACCATAAAATAGGTGGTAGTAGAGTGTACGACAAGAGGCATTACTGCTTGTATTGCCGTAAGCCTTACGCTAAGATGGCAAGGCATCTAGAAGGTTTGCATGAAAAAAAACCTGATGTGGCTAAAGCTCTAAGCTTTCCAAAGGGATCCAAGGAGAGAAGAAAACTGCTAGATTATATTCGCAACAGAGGAAACTATGCTCACAATGCTGCTGTTTTGAAATCAGGAAAGGGGGAACTAGTGCCATTGAAACGGCCACCTAAAGAAGCGCAAGTAGAGGATTTCATGCACTGTGTATACTGTCAAGGGCTTTTTATAAGAAAGCTCTTGTGGCGACATCTGCGTTCTTGTAGACTTAAACCTCAATCATTCACCCCCAAACCAGGAAAATACCGTGTTCAGGCTTTGTGTAGATACACAGGGCCTGTGCCTTCAAACATTTCTAAACAACTGTGGGGAGTAATCACTACCATGAATCTTGACCCAATCACAGAAATTATAAAAAATGACAAAGTAATTGTTGATTTTGGACAGCACTTGTTAAACAAAGGTGGGATATCAGCCAAGAATAAACAGTATGTGCGAGAGAAGATGCGACAGTTGGGAAGGCTGCTTTACAATGCTAGGAAGGTCACCTCCCTAAAAACAATGAAGGATTGTGTAAATCCAAAGAAGTACATGGAGATTGTCAAAGCTGTCAAGCATACATGTGGGTATAACATTGAAACCGACAAGTTCTTGCTTCCAACCCTTGCCAACAAGCTTGGAAATTCTCTGGTTAAAATAAACAAAGTCTTGAAAGCTCAGGGTTTACTCTCAAACAACAAAGAACTTGTGAAGAATGCCAGTGAGTTTCAAGACATCCATGAGGAGAAGTGGAATGAGATGATCTCGGCTACAGCATTGAGGAACATGAGGGACGCAAAGAGTAATGTACCCACTCTCATGCTCTTTACTGAAGATGTTCAAAAAATGCATACACATCTCAGTCAAGTGCAAGATAAGTGGTACAAATCACTCTCTGAAAGTCCCTCTACTAAAGCCTGGATGGAGCTGGTGAAGGTGTGTCTAGCCCAGGTGATTCTCTTTAACCGGCGCAGGGAAGGAGAGGTGGCGAGCATGCCTTTGTCTGCATTTTTATCAAGAGACACTTTTGATCCAAATGTGGATGTGGGTTGGGCACTCTCTGAAGTGGAAAAAATACTCTGCAGACACTTCTCAATGATTGTCACCAGGGGAACCCATGGCTGGCCGGTTCCAATTCTTCTGACTCCAAAAATGTTGTGTTCCTTAGAACTGCTTGTTCAGCAGAGAGAGGCGTGTGGGGTTCTTAAAGACAATGGTTATTTGTTTGCAAGACCAGAAGCCATGACATATTTTGAACGGTCAGACTGCCTCCGTGGCTTTGCAAAGGCATGCGGTGCAAAGTTTCCCAAGTCACTGACATCTACCAGACTGCGAAAGCATGCCGCAACCCTTTCAACAGTGCTGAATATGACAGACACAGAGATGGACCAGCTTGCCAATTTTCTTGGACATTACATAATAATCCATGGTGAGTTCTATCGACTCCCTGAGAAGACCCTGCAACTTGCCAAGATCAGCAAAGTTCTAATGGCTCTTGAGCAAGGAAGATTAGCTGAGTTCCATGGCAAGAACTGGGATGAAATTGGGATCGATCCTGATGGTGTGTTATTTTATTTTACATTTTTGTTAGTTTTTCTGTGTTTACCATCTACTCCTTTTTGCTTAATAACATTGTTAAGCTGTACTTTTTTTAACTTCCACAGAAAAAGTTCTGAACTGTGATGAGGAAGACAAGAGCATACAGGAAGGACAATGTTCATCTACTGTTCATGGTTTGTATCACTGTCAAAATATAGTTTGCTCTTTTCATAGTTTTTTTTTGTCATGCTGAGCTATTTTAAAATCGCTATTTTATTAGAGAGAAAGATAAATGTTGCAGGTACTGTAGCTGGTTATGGCTGTCTCCATTCATTTGTATTGTATCCGCAACCTGTTATTTATGGTTAGCGTCGGGGGTAAAGCAAGTTACGAAATCCAATTACTTTTTCAAGTAACAAGTAACGGATTACTTTTAAATTTACAACAAAATATCTGAGTTAATGTCTTAACTAAGATGGATATATGCAATTAATCAAAAATGTTGGGAAATGAATGAATGGATAAAAAGTAAACCCACAACAGTGATCGGATTTAACAATTTCTTTTTTAAGACAACACAGTATGTCAAGTCAAGTCATCTTTATTTATATAGCACTTTTTACAATGCAGATTGTGTCAAAGCAGCTTTACAGTGGTAACAGGAAAATAATTCTGGCTGCACAGCAGCTCTAGAAGAAAATGGTGTCATTGTACAGCTTAAGTAAATTCAGTATTGATTCATTCCTTTGTAAAAATCTTTAGTTATTAATTTAGTTAGTTTATCTATACAGCAGCACTGGAGCAAACAGTGATGTCATCATCCAGTTCTGTTCAGTTCGCATACAATGATGTCAATGCAGGCATATCAAAAACATTGTTGAATATCAAGTGTCCCCGACTAAGCAAACCAGAGGCAACAGTGGCAAGGAACCCAAACTTGGACTCGGAATGGAAACAGTTTTGTTGAGGGCCTGTGCCACTGGCTGTCGTGTTGATGAGGCGTTCACAGGGGATAGTTGACACAATCTAGCTGACATTTCGTTGTGGTCTTGTCTAGGCACAGGTCCTCCATCTGATCTGGATACGGCCCAGATCCAGCTGACTACGGTAAACCATGAGATAAACAGAGAGACTAATATTAGCATAGATGCCATTCTTATGATGTAACTAGTACTTTGGGTGTTATAAGAAGTGTTCCCGGTTCCATCTGACCTAATTTATGAAGTCTTCTAAAGGATTTAACAGTGCTTTTAATGGATGTGAAAATATAAATTGATAATGTGTTGTGTATGCCAGGTTAAAGAGATGCATTTTTAGTCTAGATTTAAACTGAGAGTGTGTCTTCTTCCTGAAGAATGCTAGGAAGAGTTTAAGTGCCAAATAGGAGAAGGATCTACCACTTTCGGTTGATTTTGATATTCTAGGTATTATCAACTGGCCAGAATTTTGAGATCGCAATAAACGCGAAGGACTATAATTATTATGAGCTCGCTCTAGTACTGGGGTGCTAAACCATTTAGTGCTTTGTAAAAAATTAGTAAGATTTTAAAATGTATGTGATGTTTAATAGGGAGCCAATGCAGTGTTGACAGAACTGGGCTAATATGGTCATACTTCCTGGTTCTAGTAAGAACTCCATTTTGGACCAGCTGGAGTTTGTTTATTAAGCGTGCAGGGCAACAACCCAGTAGAGCATTAAAATAATCTAGCCTTGGGTTATGAACACATTAACTAACTTCCGCATTTGTCATTAAGAGCATATGTCGTAGTTTAGATATGTTTTTAAGATGGAAGAATGCGGTTTTACATTTTACATTTATGCTAGAAATGTGGCTTTCAAATGAAAGATTGCTATCAAAGAGCCCACCCAGGTTCCTAACTGATGATGAAGACTTGACAGAGCAGCCATCAAGTGTTAGACAGTATTCTATGTGTCATTCTAGCAGTCCTTGTTTTGGGCTCTCATCCACAGATGCCTTGTTTTGAGCATGGGAAGGGGCATTTTTACTGCTTGATAAATATAAGCAGCACGGCACAAAGCTTCATGTGCTCGTCATCTCTACTCAGGACCCAAAATAGAATGAATATTAGGGATGCACAGATACCAGTACCAGTACCAGTGTCGGCCGATACCAAGCTCATGTACTTGTACTCGTAAAAATACCCCCGAAACTAAAGACAGATACTTCATGTGACGTAACTGACAGAATTTTCCGTGCACAGAGACTGCGACGGCAGCAGCAGAAACAATGTCAGCCTCAGAGGTGTGAAAATACTTCAAAATTAATGATGACAACCCACACATTGCGAACTGTATGCTTTCAATCATTCGTTATCGATTAGTGAAGGCGTGATAGGCGGAATCATGCTGAATGACACAGACCAGAAGCGCTCTCTCTCGCACGCTCTCTCTCTTTCTTGCGCGCGATCCCAGTTCTCACAGACAGTGCATGATCAGTTCTCCTTGCGCCTGAATGGTCAAATGCACACATAGTTGTCAAAATGTCCATGGTGTGGAGTATCTCATGTAAATACAGTCGGTTATGGCTTAAGTCAACGTAAACCTTTGGGTGATAACAGGATATGTGTCAGTATCCATGGATTCGGTCTTAAAGGGACCATAGCCTAATTAAATATTTGTCATTAATGTTAATTAAACAATAAAAGATGTTAAATAAATGTATACATGGTAAATAAACCTACTGTATCTGAAAAACAAGTTTATTTAATTTGTATCTGTATAGTATTTGTTGTATTTTTTTGTCATTTGTTTGAAAAAAGTTTTATATAACAACATTATATATATATATATTTGATAATAATGCCCTTTGAAGGTTATTGGACACTGAAATTTTTGTTCTTTAAGTTTATGACAAGCACATAAAAAATATAACTTTTTTTCATTGGAGTAATGATAACGAAGCTGTCCTTCATTAGTATCACTGTGTTGTGCTTGGAAAACTGCAACATCTCCAAAAAAAATAAAAGGAGAGAGAAATTACTAAATGTATAGGTATAGATATTGGTGAGTACCAGAAAAAGAAAAACAAATCGGTACTTGTACTCGGTCCTTAAAAAATGGTATTGATGCATCCCTAATGAATATTAAGCCTGCTTTTTAAGAAAAGAAAAGATATGATGGCAGGATGGTCATTAGTATGCGCCAAACTCTGGAACCTCTGTATACTTGTGCAGTGTGTGTTGAAAAATTGTCAAAAAAATTGTCAAAACATCAAATCCAATTTTAATAATTTACTTACACTATAGATGATGACATAATTACTCATATAGGATTCAGAACTTCCATTTGGAATTCCAGCACACACTATTCTTTATCCTAATATTTTCTGACCATTTTCAGGTAAAATTACACAGAGGAAAAAACCCTGGCAGCAGACAGAGGTGCAGGCGGTGGAAAGACACATGATGCATTTCATCACATCTTGTACTGTACCAGCAAAGAGTGACTGTGAGAAGTGTTTAAAGGCTGAACCAGAAGCTCTAAAGAACCGGGACTGGAAGAACCTGAAGTTCTTCATATATAACCGCATTACAGCTTATAAAAGGAATTTGCAGTTCAAATAATATGAAGACTACCAACTCTCGCAATATGTCAGTTGTTATGGCGGTTTTTGTATAAATTTACCTTTTCCATGTTCCAAGTTGTTCCAGAAATACCTACTTTGCTTATAAAGAGGTCAAAACTCCAGCCAAACTTGTATGATATCGAACAACTTTATTGTTAGACCAGTACTTTTCAGCTTGTGGCCTTCGCCTGTCACCCGAAACATACTGCAAACAACATTTCAAACTGAGTTCATGTGAGGCATAAAAAACAACAACCAATTAATTACATCCACACACATATTGTAATACAAATGTTCAATATCCTACAAGTTTTGCAAGAGTTTTGACCACTAGTTTTTGTTTAAATTTTAATGTTTCAACCAGAATTTTTTTTGTACTTTTTAGTATATCAATAGTTTATTTTGAGGTTCATTCAACTTCATTTGTTGAGTTTGTTTGTAAAGTTGAACTCATTAAAAGTTAAATTCAGCGATTTAAATGTGAGTTAATGTCTTGAGGTTCAATTAGTTGTTAGTAGTAGATTTATTATCATGGTAGTAAGTGCCAGGTGAACTAGTAGCAGATGGTTGTGGTTAAAAACTATTAAAAGCATTAAAATTAAAGAAAGAATAGTTTGCAGTGGAAAGGTTTAAAGGTTTGACTTGTTGTTTAGATATGGGTTTGACAATATCCAGACAATAATTCACTACTTTTAAATCTTTGTATATGAATAGAGAACTTCTGCTTCATCCACTTCAATCACACTTATATTCCTATCAAATCAAGAAACATCAAACAATCAAACCAAAAAGTGAAGATGACTATATGGACCACTACATGGAGAGTGAAACTTTGCATCAGTAGCACCATTTACAGGCCAAAAGCCTCTCTGCCATTGCATAGGACAACCCAGCCCATGCTTGACACATCAATGGACTATATCCACAGAACGTTCTTAATAACTTCTGCAATAATATAAGCCAGCTGGAAAACTTACGGTGAAATGTCACTTGTTGGTGTGTCGGTATCTTCAATGTCCTGAGGTAGCTTTAAGAGCATCAATATTGTAATAGTTTATAATCAGAATATAGTCACTTAAATAGGCACGCCTAGCATTAATTTAGTTATTCAAACTTAAGACAACATAAAAAAGACGCATGCCTCAGTGCTCCTCAGCATAATTTAATCCGACCATCAGTTTTCACACTTTTGTGTAAAAAACAAAAACAAAAAATGTCAACACACTGTAAATTAAAGATTTAGTTTAGACTTTAGTTAGATTCATTGAATAAAATGTGAGTTTTCACAAGAGTGCCAAAATCATTGAGCTTGAGCTGAACTGACTGACAGCTTCAGTGATTATAAAGGGAGTGCACGGTGCTCACTTTCTCTGTAATTCATTCGCAAGAAAAGTTATTGTTTTTCATGAGATTTTGTGAGTACTTCATACTTCACATTGACAAAATGGCTAATATGAGCCAATAATTGTTCCTCTGCCACCATCTGCTGGTTATAGTGGTAATTAATGTCTTTTTTATTTTTAAATTAAAGTGTTTTCTATCAAATGTATTTTCTACATCTTGAAACATTCAGTTTTACAAATGGGGACAATCTCAGAAGGGTGAACAAATAATGTTTTTGGTCATCCATTTGAAGTGCTGGAAAAACAAAGAGTGTGTGTGTCTAATTACAGGCACCATTTTCAAACGTTTACATTAGCTTTGTCTTTATTGCAATCAATAAAACTGGTTTTGGCAGATTAGGCAAGTGTGATAACTGTATTAACATATAAATACAACATTAAAAAGTCAACCACTGATGGTTTTGTGTCGATGTACAGCGAGTACAGAATGACAGTTCACCGGAAATGCCCAAGCTGGCTTAACAAAAACCAGGAGGTAACTGTGCATATGGTCAATTGTGATTTACAGCACTCTGTTGATCATGGGGCTAGAGCAGAGGTTTTCAATCCTGGTCCTGGGGATCCACTGATCTGCACATTTTGTATGTTTCCATTATTTAACACACCTGATTCAGATTATCAGCTCGTTAGGAGAGAGAGGGATCTACCCATATGTTGTTAAAGTTTGGTTATTTAAAAAAAAATATAATATATTAATAAAACATGATGCCCTGTAGAAATATGTGAGATGTAAAGTGTATTTAAACTGCAAAATTAAAGCATACATTTAAATTATTGTGACCGATATGAAGGGGGTGGAGAATTTATGCGTGCGTCACGTTTCTCGACGAGAAAGACTTCCGCAAAGGATGCTCCTGTGTATCCTTGCTCATGACTCCTCAGGAAGCTTCCTCACTCCTCGATCCTCACCTCCTCGCGGTGCAATTAGAGAACTGAGATATCCTTCAAGATGGCTGAGCTTGATTGGTTTCCGGGTCATAGGATAGAGGACGGAGGAGTGAGGAAACGAGGAGGGATATTGAGAAGCACCCAGTGTGTCCGATAAGAGAAGCATACATAATGTGCAGAGTGGTGGATCTCCAGGACCAGGATTTAGTGATGCAAAGTCCTATTCATTTCAACTGGTTCAAAAAGCCGATTCATAGGTTCATTATACTATGATGTCACTATGCATTTCTTTGCTAACAACTCAATGTAATATCAGTGAAACATTTAAATAAAGTAATTTGTGTCAACGCATATTGAAGCATTCAAATAAAAAGTTATTTGTGTGAACGCGTATACAGCCTATTGCTGATTATTGCCTTTCATTCACTTAATGGTTTGTGGTCATCCTTTATGTCAGACACGACTGACTAATATTGATTAGCCTACATCTTGGATAAGATTCGCAACTCTCTCTTCCTAGCGTTGTTCCCGCTGTGGTGCAGGGTCCGCTTTTCGGCATTGTCTTCTCCATTTGGCGCGGTCTAGAGCATCTTCGGGGGATACGTTGACCAACTTCATGTCTTCCTTTATTCGATCCATCCACCGCTTTTTCGGACGTCCGCGTGGACGGCAGCCCTCTGGCTTAATGCGCATGCCAATCTTGGCCACTGATGACTCCTCACTTCGCATCACATGGCCATACCACCGCAGTCTTGCTTCAAGCATCTTGTCCACAATGGGGGCCACACCAAGTCGCTTCCAGATGTCTTCATTCATGACACGGTCCCATCGGGTGAGTCCGAGGCTCCATCTGAGCATCCTCATCTCCATAGTATGGAGGGCTTGTTCGTGAGCAGATGTGGCTGGCCAACACTCAGATCCATAGAGTGCCACCGGGCGGACGATGGTCTTGTATATCTTGCCCTTCAGCCTGTCTGGCATTTTCCGATCGCAAAGCACTCCGGTGACTTGCCTCCATTTCATCCATGCTGCGCTGACTCGTGATCTTACATCGGTTGTGATGCTGCCATCTAAGCTGATGGTGGAGCCCAGGTACTTAAAGTCCGCCACTTTCTTCAGATCTTCCCCATTAATGCTGATGGTGCCGTCGGTTTGGGGCCAACACTCCATGTACTCCGTCTTTTTGGGATAAGATTCGCAACTACAGCACACATATTTATGCACAAACGCAGATATGTTCTACATGTCTAAAGTATATAGAAAGAATAAACTCATTGATTTTACTTTACAAGTTGTATAATGTATAATAAACCACAGTAAAATTTATTTATATCTCTCGACAAAAAGGTTTTTGCAGGTTTTAATAATACGCATATTTCCATTACGTGCCTCAGGCTTGCATGGTATCGTCAACTCACTCATCAGACTCCTCGGTAATCCTCTGCAAACTTTGACAGTTGGTTGAACCAGCTCAATCGGTTCTTTGTGAGTCAGACGTGCGTCTTGCATCATCAACCCGGAACTAAAGTTCAGTTCAGTTTGTTTAGAGAACTGGCTCGACCGATGATCCAGTTTCAACTGACTCAAAAGAATGATTCGTTCAAGAACCGAACATCACTACCAGGATTGAAAACCACTGGGCTAGAGCATCCAGGCAGCTGCGGGTCAGCGTGACACGCATAAGGCCCACATGCCAGGCACGAAGTGGTCGATGTGAAGCAATCCTAATCGACACACACTCTCAAGGCAGTGGGCATCGACCCGAGTGTTTTCTGAAAACACTTTAAGGGAAGAGTTTTTCACAGCTTGAGCTTAGGGAGTTGATTAAGGTCTGAGTGCTTGGATACGTGTACACTAATTCAGATACATTTGAAAACACATCTTTTTGGAAAATCCTTAAATATGTCTGTTTGGAGCATTTTTAAACATATACGCTGACTGGGTTTCAGAAAAGTATATCGCTTTACTGGCAGCCCCAAACATAGAAGTTGGTTGATAAGCAGCTGTGTCCATGACTAGATAATTCAGCATGTGAACTCCACTCAATCTCAAGTGGGGAGAGAAACATATCAACACATTTCATGAATGTGTGACATACCGAAGGGGAGGGTCATAGACTAATACGCTGTACCATAGAATGCAAGCCTGTGAATGATGAGAGACAATCTGAATATGAAATAGGCATTCTTTAGGTCCACTGAGATAAACAAGACTCCTGGCCAAACATGTGGAAAATTCGTTTCAGTGTGATCAGTTTGAATGGGCACTTTGATAATGTGGTCTCAGGTCTAAGATGGGACAGAGCCCTCCATGTTTTCTCAGGACCAGAAAATAATAGCGGCTGTAAAAGCCACTCTTGCGCTCAACGAGAGACACCGCCTCCACTGCGAGGAGGTTGTGAGTTTCCACTCAAATGATATTTTGAGCTTGCTCAGCAGACATTATAACATCATTTACTCTGAAATACCACACCACTGCATAATCCGTGTTGGAAAATATTTGGGTGTGAGCTGAGAGTAGGTATATCTGCCACAGTGTTTTAGAGCACACCCTCCTCCCCAAAATAATAATTCAACTTATTTATCAAAGGATCAGTTACATACTTTCTGAACTTTCATTCAAAATTGGCCCAGACATTTGAAGGATTTTGAATGGGTTTGATGTTTCTGATAAACTGAACAGTCTTGCTCCTGAAAGTGAATTATGGGATACACTTAGCCTCACATACTGCTCTGAAGAAGTGTTATGTTAGTATGGATTTAGTGTGTAAGTGCCATTTTTCAGATCTAGAACAATCTTGTGTATTGGGACAGGCCCTGTGACTAATGACTGTACAGCTGCAGACAAGCAGTATGAAAGGGGCGGAGCACACAACCTCAATTTTGATTTTCAACATTGAAACCCTACCATCTAATCATTCTACCAAGCTTTTGCAAATACATTCTGCAACTGCAACACATTATTAAGGCAGTTCAATGGAGTAACATACAGCCTTGAAATGAGTCCAGTCTCTTTTCAGTTAGAAAATACTGGTTCAGGTTTCTATCTTAATTGCACAACGATACCAAAAAATAGACAAAAATGTTAAATCACAGGCAATATAATTAGGAGGTGTGCATAACTTTAATAAATATATAACCTCAATGTTGTTGTTTTTTTTTTTTTTTCCTTTTTTATTCATTGTGTTTTTGTAAAAACAGCATAAAAAGTTATTATTTTGTTATTAATATATGTGATATATTTTAAAACATGTTTGAAAAATGATATGAACTGTTGTACTATGTATATTATAAATGTCCTAATGTGATATTGCAATATTTTCGAAGTAAAGAAAAGTAAATTAACATTTCTGATCAATATGCATCATCCATTACACAGTTGTTTTTGTCAACAACTACAGATGCTCTAAACCTTTTGGGTCTTCATTTTCTCAGCAAAGAAGTTAAAATATAGAGATTCAACATTAACATATAACATATATTAACATATAAATATATTGCACATATAATGTTCAAGTTAGCTTGAGTTCAACTCTTAAGTTTCCAAAGCTAAAATGTATATATATACATTATATACTCATTACAGTGGCAGAGATGTGTTATGTGATAGTGTGTTTTGCTGAAAAGTGCTTTGAGCATTTGAAACGATGTAAAAATAAATATCCTTATTATCAATGAAAGATGGATTTGTGTGTTTGTGTGTGCGTGTGTGTGTGTGTGTGTGCGCATGTTTTTGTGACATATCAGGACACAAATGTGTATAATGACATGGGTATGACATAGGTAATACAAGGAGAGGGTGATTTATGAGGGCATTACCCCATGTCCCCATTTTTCACAAGGCTTATAAATCATACAGAATGAGTTTTTTTGAGAGAGTAAAAATGTGCAGTTTTCTGTGATGGTTAGGTTTAGGGGTAGGGGTAGTGTAGGGCGATAGAAAATATGGTTTGTACAGTATAAAAACCATTACGCTTATGGAATGTTCCATGTGTGTATGTGTGTGCGCGTGTGTGTGTGTGTGTGCGCACGTTTTTGTGACATATCAGGACACAAATTTGTATAATGGCATGGGTATGGCATAGGTATTACAAGAAGAGGGTGATTTATGAGGACATTACCCCACGTACAAGGCTTATAAATCATACAGAATGAGTTTTTGTGAGAGAGTAAAAATGTGCACAGTTTCCTGTGATGGTTAGGTTTAGGTATAGGGTGTAGAGCGATAGAAAATATGGTTTGTACAGTATAAAAACCATTATGCCTATGGAATGTTCCGTGCGTGTGTGTGCACGCTTTTGTGACATTTCAGGACACAAATTTGTATAATGACTTGGGTACGTCATAGGTATTACAAGGAGAGGGTGACTCATGAGGACATTACCCCATGTCCTCATTTTTCAAAAGGCTTATAAATCATACAGAATGATGAAAGAAAGTAAAAATGTGCAGTTTCCTGTGATGGGTAGGTTTAGGTGTAGAGTTGGGTGTAGAGCGGCGTACAGTTGGTTACGCCTATGGAAAGTCCCCACAATTCACAAAAACAAACGTGTATGTGTGTGTGTGTGTGTGTGTGTGTGTGTGTGTGCGCGCACATTTTTGTGACATATCAGGACACAAATTTGTATAATGACATAGGTATTACAAGGAGAGGGTGATTTATGAGGGCATTACCCCACGTCCCCACGTTTCAAAAGGCTTATAAATCATACAGAATGAGTTTTTGTGAGAAAGTAAAAATGTGCAGTTTTCTGTGATGGGTAGGTTTAGGTGTAGGGGTAGTGTAGGGGGATAGAAAATACAGTTTGTACAGTATAAAAACCATTACGCCTATGGAATGTCCCCACATTTCACAAAAACAAACGTGTGTGTGTGTGTGTGTGTGTGTGTTTATATAGCAAGTGCCAAAACCTTTACTAATTTTGTACCATTACAATTAAGTTAAAAATTTGGGGAAAAAAACAAAATGTAAAATTCACCATAAAAATGACAGGAGAGCACCAGAGGGTCAAAGTGTATTTTATCAAATTTGTTTATTTAAAGCTAACAATCTTATGATATGTAGCCAAACGGCAATGTCAGTAAAAGATTTAAATGTCATAACCCAGTGAATTTTGACTCACTGAGAATTATAAAATAATACTTTGTCTTGAAATAAGTTCATCTATAGATGTTACCACATAAGGAAAAACATTTTAATCAACATTTTGATTGACAGTTGTTATGGTGTATCTGCTTTATTGATGCTGATATTGACAGCCTCATATATGGAGACACTTGTTAGGTAGTGTGACTTGAAGTCTACTGAGCTCATGAATAAATCATCTCTGGAGTAAGTGCTGCCAGACTCAGGCTGTAACCAACACTGAAGCCCTCGCAAACTTTACCATTCTGTATTTCACGTATTTCATTGTGAAATATGTGTTTCATGTGGTGGCATGTAAATTAACCAGTTTTATTAAAGTCAGAAATACTATTTAATATCAGATTTGAATCAATCTTAATTAGCTTAACAAACAATCCGATAAAGAAAAGAAATACATTTACATTTAATCATTTAGCAGACGTTTTTATCCGAAATGAATTAAATGAGGTGAACAATAGAAGCAATCAACCCAACAATAGGCCAACGATATGTAAGTGCTGTGACGGGTCCCGGTTAGTCTGCAGAGTACACATGGCAAATCTTCTTTTTTTTTAATAAAATAAAGAAAGAAAGTAAAATAGAATAGAATAGTAAGTATTAGTATTAATGAGTCAAGTGTTGATGAAAGAGATGCGTCTTTAGCCGTTTCTTGAAAAGCAGCTCAGGTTGAGTTAAGCAGGTCATTCCATCAGCAGGGAACAGTCCAGGTAAAGGTCTGTGAGAGTGATTTGGTGCCTCTTATGGATGGCACCGCAAGGCGGCGTTCACTTGCAGAACACAAGCTTCTGGAGGACACATAAGTCTGAAGTATAGGTATAGTGGTGCAGAACCAGTGAATGTATTGTAAGCAAACATCAGTGCCTTGAATTTGATGCGAGCGGCAATTAGCAATCAACAATTCAACAAGAGCTTGGACAAGAATTTGTGTGGAATACTCTGATAAGAAGGGTCTGATCTTCCTAAAGTTGTGAATCTGCACGACCGGCCAGGCAGTTCTAGCAATGTGGTCTGTGAAGTTTAAATGATCATCAATCACAACTCCAAGGTTCCTGGCTGTCCTGGAAGGAGTTATGGTTGACGAACCTAGCTGAATGGAGAATTTGTGATGAAGTGTTGGGTTGGGTGAGACCACAATCAGTTCTGTCTTTGCAAGGTTGAGTTGGAGGTGGTGGTCCTTCATCCAGCCAGAAATGTGTGTCAGGCAGGCTGAGATGTGAGCAGCTACTGTCGGATCATCGTGTGTCATCAGCATCATAGCAGTGGTAGGAAAAGCCATGTTTCTGAATGACAGATCCTAGTGATGACATGTAGATGGAGAAGAGAAGTGGTCCAAGCACTGAGCCCTGAGGCACACCAGTAGCTGTTGCAACTTAGACACCTCACCCATCTACGATACTCCGAAGGACCTACCTAAGAGATAAGACTTGAACCACTGGAGTGCTGTTCCTGAGATGCCCTTCGTCATGAGGGCTGACAGAAGGATCTCATTGCATCAGTTATGTTTTTTTTCGTAAGCTGAATACAGAAGGCGTATGATGTAGTAAGCTTTTTGAACTGCGAGAGGTTTTACACTTTCTTCGTAAGTTGAATACAGAAGGCATTCTGGCGGAAGCTATATGTTTTACTTTATAACTTGTTAAATATGGATATTTTTCTTACACAAATGCATCGCTTCACTTCAGAAGGCCTTTATTAACCCCCTGGAGCCGTAAGCTTATGATGGATGGATGTGATGGATGCACTTTCTTCAGCTCATACTCATTGATCCCGCTCACTGCCATTATAAAGCTTGGACGCATCAGGACTCTGACTGTTCTCCTCATTTGGTAGTAGCTTTGGATAAAAGTATATGCTAAATGATTAAATGTAAGTAATGAATAATGTACAACTTGACCTTGATTACTTACCACAGAAATCCTATATGACATGTGCTTGGCTTGTGTTGATTAATATCCTATACACCAAATAAAGTAGACAGAGTAGTATTTTTCACTGGTTTTTTTTAATATGACAGTGTATTTTAAATCTGTGAGATTATATTCATACAGTTGTGTTATGTCATTTTATTTATTAGACTGAATGTAACAGTTGCAAAGTCTGTCACTGAGATTGCATGAGCAGAAACAATTTTCATTTGCCAAACATGATTCCAGTCGACAGCTGGAAAATATGTATTGTACATCGAGAGTACAGCATGAGCTAATTTGCATCTCGGGTCCCTAAGGGAAAAAAAATGCTAATTATAAAATAGAACTAGCTAATGTGACATATCATTTATACACAACATCAAAATAACCTGTAGGATACTTCCAACCCTGGTAACATGAATAACTAGTTAAAACCAACAATAATTCCATTTAAATATGCGTACAGCTCTGGTTTGTTTTAAACCAGCGCTTTACCATCAATGTGAAAGGCTTAAAATCATGTACTGTTTTAAACTCATTTGACAACTATATGTGTTTAAATCACAAATTATTTTTGCTAATTACATGTCATGCCTTCAAATTCACATTTTTGAATATCTACTTGTAATTAAAATGTAAACCAATAGCACAAACTAGTTGCAAATGTTTTATTGAAAGTGTTGTGTACAGCAGATGACCCAGAAGCCAAGGAGTTTACTAACAGTTTCGTTACAAATTCCAACTAAGGCAGACTTGCCAGGCGTAGTCACAAAGAGACGCTGCAGCTGGAAAACTGGGTAACACAAATAGGAATACTCTCGCTGATGAAAGCACGCAGAGCACAGTAGCTCGGTGGCCGATCTGGACGCGCCTCAGGCAGAAGATGGTGAGTTCAAAGCCTGGCGGATGGAAGGAACCAGGCTTGTAGAACAGAGGGAAAGGGAGAAAACAAGAAGACAATCAAACCCGGCTCATGACCGTACCCCTCCC
Source organism: Ancherythroculter nigrocauda (assembly GCA_036281575.1). NCBI lineage: Eukaryota > Metazoa > Chordata > Actinopteri > Cypriniformes > Xenocyprididae > Ancherythroculter > Ancherythroculter nigrocauda. The sequence goes on from VTFQ01000022.1 coordinate 2,562,689, forward strand.
CTGAGGAGCGCCCCCTGGCGCTCCCGAGGAAGAGGACTGGCAAGAGCGAAGGAAGTCGTCGATGAGCGAGCGGTCCAGGACGTCACAATCAACCAGATACTGGTAACCACGCCCCCGGCGGCGCACGTCCAGCAGCTTCCTAACCCTGTAAACAGAAGAACCCTCGACAAGAACAGGACAATGGGTGGGTCGGGCGGGAGCGCGAATAACCAGCTTAATGCATGATACGTGGAAAACAGGATGGACACGTCGCAAGTTGGGAGGTAATTTGATTTTGATGGATGCAGGGCGAAGAACTTTAACTATGGGAAAGGGACTTTAACTATGGCCAACGTACTGAGCATACGCCCCAGAATTTGATTAGTGTGTTCAGCTTGACCTTAGTTTGCGGGAGGAACCCTGACGACAAGCTGGCCGAAGCGCCAATCTGTTGGCAAAATTTCCTCCAAAACTGGGATGCAAATTGGAGCCCCCTGTCAGAAACAATGTCCGAGGGGAGGCCATGCAGACGAAAAATGTGTTCGATCACTATCTGAGCCGTCTCCCTAGCGGAGGGAAGTTTACAGAGCGGAACAAAGTGAGCGGCTTTTGAGAAGCGGTAAACAATGGTCAGAATGACCATATTATTGCCAGACGACGGAAGACCAGTCACAAAATCCATGGCGATATGGGACCATGGATGAGACGGAATCGGGAGAGGTCTAAGAAGTCCAGCAGGAGGAGAACTACTCGACTTTGTCTGAGCGCAAATAGCACAAGAGGTGATGAACCAGCGCACATCATGAGCCCTTGTGGGCCACCAAAATTGCTGACTAACGGCCGTAAGAGTTCCTCTTACCCCAGGATGCACGACTAATTTATAAGAATGCCCCCAGCAGAGGACAGCATGATGAATAGACTTGGGAATGAATAACAAATCCCGGGGACATTGTCGAGGAACAGATACATTGGACAACGTCACCTTAACCTGTCTCTCTATTCCCCAGTTAACGCCATCTGGTAAGATGGTGGTGGAGGTGCTCTCCGAGGTACCGAACTGGCGAGAGGGTCAGGCTTTGTGTTCTTAATGCCGGGCCGAAAAGAAATGCTAAATTAAAACGTCCAAAGAAAAGCGCACAATGAGCCTGGCGAGCATTTAGTCTCTTTGCTGTCTGAATATATTCAAGGTTCTTGTGATCCGTCCATACTACGAATGGAATAGAGGTACCCTCTAACCAGTGTCGCCATTCTTCTAGGGCAGGGATGGGCAACTCTGGTCCTGGAGGGCCAGTGTCCTGCAGAGTTTATCTCCATCCCTGATAAAAACTCACTTGCCTATAACTTTCTACTAATCCTAAAGACCTTGATTAGCTGGTTCAGGTGTGTTTGATTAGGGTTGGAGCTAAACTCTGCTGGGCAGTGGCCCTCCAGGACCGGAGTTGCCCATCCCTGTTCTAGGGCCAATCGAATGGCAAGGAGTTCACGATTGCCAATGTCATAGTTACGCTCGGCCGGCGAGAGCCGGTGGGAGAAATAAGTGCACGGATGGACTTTTTCATCTAGCGGCGAGCGCTGAGAAAGCACAGCACCGACAGCCACATCGGAGGCATCAACCTCGACAATGAATTGTCTTTCGTGGTCTGGCATTATTAGTATGGGGGCTGTGGTAAACAGCTCCTTGAGTTTATCGAACGCGAGTTGCGTGGATTCGGTCCAAACGAAACGAGTCTTGGACGAGGTGAGAGGTGTCAACGGAGCAGCCACACGACTGAAATTAGAGATAATTCGGTGATAAAAGTTTGCAAACCCCAAAAAACATTGGAGTGCAGTTCGGGAGTCAGGAATGGGCCATTCGATGATTGCATGGCTGGGTCCATACTGATGCCATCAGCAGATACTACCGAGCCAAGGAACGTTACCGACTGGACGTGAAAAGCGCATTTCTCAGCTTTAACGAAGAGGCGGTTCTCAAACAGGCGTTGCAGGATGTGGTGAACATGCTGGACGTGCACCTGGAGAGAGAGCGAGAAAATCAGGATATTGTCCAGATAGACAAAAACAAAAATGTTGAGCATGTCTCTCAGAACGTTGTTTACTAGGGCTTGAAAGACAGCCGGTGTGTTGACTAGGCCGAACGGAAGAACCCAATATTCTAAGTGCCCTAAGGGAATATTAAACGCCGTCTTCCATTCATCGCCCTCCTTTATTCGCACTAAATGGTAAGCATTACGGAGATCCAGCTTTGTGAAAACCTTATAGTCTATGCAGGGACGCAAGGATCCGTCCTTCTTTTTCACGAAGAAGAACCCCGCACCGGCGGGCGAGGTGGAACAATTGTACCAGCAGCGAGACTCTCAGTGAGATATTTCTCAAGAGCTTTGCGTTTAGGTGCGGATTAAGAGTACAACCGGCCGTGAGGGGGGGTAGTACCGGGAAGAAGCTCAATGTTACAGTCGTACGGGCGATGAGGAGGAAGAGAAGCGGCCCAGGAACGGCTGAACACAGCTCGCAGATCGTGGTACTCCTCCAGTACTCCAGACAAATCACCAGGCTCCTCCTGAAAAACAGAAACAGGAGAAACGGCAGGAACAGCAGACACAAGACAATGAACATGACACGACAAGTTCCAGGACATAATGGTCCCCTCGGCCCAATTAATCTGAGGGTTATGCTGAACAAGCCAAGGATGGCCCAAAACAGGGGCAACAGTAGAACGAAAAATTTAAAAGAAATAGTCTCTTGATGATTGCCAGAGATGGTGAGAGTCACCGGAATGGTGACGTGACAAATTTGCTTGGGAGATCGCTTTTCCAGTCTGACTGTCAATTCCACCAACTGATTAAATGCAGCGGGGACTTCACACGCATAGATCTCGTCCTTGAGATCGGGGATCAATCTTTCCAGGAAACGAGCAGTCAGGGCCGGTTCATTTCCACTCGCACGTCGCAGAAAGAGTGTGGAATTCGATGCCGTAGTCAAGAACGGAACATTTCCCCTGGCGCAGCACAGCGAGCAGACGAGAAGCCTCGCGTCCAAAAATGGATTGATCGGAAACTTTGATCATCTCCTCCTTAAAAGCGATGAAAGTCTGACAACAGGCAGCCTCCGCCTCCCAGACAGCCAGTCACACGCCCTTCCAGTCAACAGAGAAATGACAAAAGCAATCCTGGCACGGTCAGCCACGTACGTAGAGGACTGAAGGGAAAATACAACTTCACACTGGGTCAAAAAGGCTCTGCATTAGGTTGGCTCGCCCGAATATCGTGGCAGGTTGTTGACTCTTGATTCGGGGGAAGCGCTGGGAGACGGAAGATCTGATTGCTCAGATCGGCTGGAAACGGTGATTGAAGTCTGTCATCTGGACAGCGAGACTCTCCACTCCACTGGCGAGAGCTCTTGCTCGTGTCTGCCCAACAAAATTCCCTGCCATCTGACAGCGGAACAGACGGATGCCGAATTCGCCGGGTCCATTTTGGTTGGATGATTGTGTTGTGCACAGCAGATGACCCAGAAGCCAAGGAGCGATCAAACAGAGTTTATTAACAGTTCAGTACAAAGTCCAACTAAGGCAGACTGCCAGGCGTAGTCACACAGAGACGCTGCAGCTGGAAAACTGGGTAACACAAATAGGAATACTCTCGCTGAAGAAAGCTCACAGAGCACAGTAGCTCGGTGGCCGATCTGGACGCGCCTCAGGCAGAAGATGGTGAGTTCGAAGCCTGGCGGATGGAAGGAACCAGGCTTGTAGAACAGAGGGCTCTGAGAGATGGAGCACGAGACGACCACTGGGACAGGGACTAAGACTGGGGCGACACACAAGCAAAGGTTAACGACATCTGGGAGAGTACAAAGACAAACGCCACTCACAGGTAGTTAATCATCTGACAAAGACACAAACAAACAGCGGGGAGAAATAGCCAAGACAATCAATGAAGACACACAACAGGTGCAGACGTGAATAGGCGCGAGCGCCGACAGAAATGACAAACAGCTGAAACAAATAAGCAATGAAGGCAGGGGGAAAGGGAGAAAACAAGAAGACAATCAAACCCGGCTCATGACAGAAAGTGTATTAGATACAATTAACAAATTATCAAATACCATAATACCTTTATAAATGTAAACAATTTAATTTTGTAGAACTGAACTAAAATTCATTGTGAAAGTACTACAGGGTTCATGATTTCACAACTTAACCAACATTATTAAAAGCCTTTTGGAACGATATACCAACTGAGAAAGCAATTAGCCTAAAGGCCTGTTCACACCGGGACGAATATTGCGCGCGATTTTCACCGACGTTTAACGCCTCGTGACTAAACAACGGGCGCCAATGTGAGTGTGCACACCGACGCGAAAAACGTGAGGCGTAAAAGCGTCATTTTTAAAAAAACGCCTTGGGTTCGTTTTTTTTGGTTTGACGCGCCGCGTTAAAAACTGCCCGACCAATGAGATTGGTGCTTTTGTTCACGTGCCTGGAACTGATGAAGTTACAGTAACACATGACTTGGTGGCGCTCAAGCACAAAAGACGACGACACGACGACGAAGAGAAAGTAAGTAGATGAGGAAGACCCCTACAAACTATCCCTGCGTCTCATTCAGCTCCCTAGCTTCCTAAGTTGTGTATCAGTATACCATTTAAATGAATGTGGCCCACTCCCTGATCAGTGTCCTGACTAATGAACTAGGGAGCTGATTGAGATCCACGCTATGGGTACTCTGCCAGTTCTTGGCCATACCAATAGATGTGTATTATTTCTGTATTTTTGCTGTTTTTTTTTTTTCTTTTACATTCAAGAAATATAGTTGAGAATGTCTATTTCATAAATGTTTATTTGCACTACTGTTTCTGACTACCATCTCTCATATATGCCATTTAATATCTGCATTTTTATCTTCTTTAACTTTATTAATATCATAAATATGTTTATTTACACTACCGTTAAGCACAAGCGCCACATACTGTCAGGGAGTGAATTTGCACGTTCAGTCTGCGCATCGCCAGTGAAAATCGCTTGGGTGTGAACACAAAAAAACGTCTCGAAAAACACTGGCTATAAACGCGTGCGATATTCGTCCCGGTGTGTACAGGCCTTAAGGAATGGCACAGTCTATAGTCATAAACTGTATTATGTCACAGCCTAGATTTTGGCAAAGAAGTTATCAAATGACACATTTTAAAGACTGAAGGTAAAAAAATAGTACCGTTGGCTCATTACTAAATCAATCATAAGACAAAACACAATGTATAAATCGTTGTATATTGATGAACAACAATTATATTCCGGAGAGGACGCAAACCCCTTCAGACCCTGAGTCTATTGGAATGGACATCACATGGATTTTGGTTTAAACCAATAAGATTTTATGTTTTTATAATATAAGTACTGCCTGGTCACTGATTGGTCCCTGATCTACCAATCACAATGAAAGAATGACTCATAACTTAATCTGATTGTGCTTCTGGCATCACAAAAGACAAGCATGGCTAACCAACTAGACAGGAGGAGGAGCTCCTTTTTCATCTTTTATATGAAGATCTGTGTTCATGGCATCATCAACTTGCACCTATTATAATCTTAATAATATCAAGTGATAATATTCAAAGTTAATTTGAAAATCTTTCAGAACTGAAGAACACAGGATTTTTTTTTTGAAGTTTGATGGACAATGGACATTACGTCTTAATCAAAAATGATTTTTTTTCCTGATTTTGTCTTCTATGTTGTGATCATAAGCTGCCATTCAGTTTTTCATTAGTTTTAGTGAAAAACAGAAATAGCAAACGTGAAATGAGTGCATAAACTGCAACACACACACAAAATATCACACACACACACACACACACACACACACACACACACACACTGATGCCCTGATGCTATATGCACACAATCATATATTTAGTACACACAACACACCCACAAACACACAGAGACATATACACACATATCCTCATTCACCCACTGCAAACAACAAAAATAATAAAACAAGTTTTTTGAGAATTCATCTTATCATCTTCAATGCTATAATTCACATATTGTGTTGAACTCTAGCTAATAAGAACTGTATGGTTAAAATATGACACATTTTTTGTTGCTTAAGCCCTGATGTCCATTGTAGTGGACATGAAAAAAAATCTAATAAAAAAATTATTTTGCACAAATCTTTTTAGACTCATTTACATTAAAGAAGAGCAAATATCAAGTGGATAAATTTTTTTTTGCTCAGTTGATCATAATTCAGGTCTGAAGGGGTTAATATTTCCAGTGGCGCTTTAACACAGAACAGGAAACTCATGAATATTCGTGTTTACTCCGCCCAGTCTAGTCATGGGAGAAACAAATCTTTTCGAAACTTTGAATCAATTGAACCAATTGCTTCAAAATGATTCACTGGTTCGAAGCGCCACACGCTGGTCAGAACAGGGTAAATGCCAGAGGTGGGGGACTCGAGTCGCACATTTTAGGACTTGAGACTTGCTTGACAAATATTAATAAAAGACTTGACTTGACATTCATGACTTGAGACTTGACTCGGACTTGAGTTAAATGACTCGAAATAACTTTTGTTTAATAAATATCTGTTTTTGAACGCTCCGCAACCTAACCACGTGACGCAGCAGGCAAGAAGAGAGAGCTAATGTAAGAGCACAGTCGTGACTGAACATTAAGGCGCTACGCCAAAAATAGTAAAAAAAAAAATAACGTTTTGGACATGTTAAGAGTTGACTTTGAATTGGTTTTGATGATCCGTGCAAATTTTTAAACATTTAAGCACGCCAAAAGAGGAAAAGAGAATGCGAATGTCCTGTCACACACACACACACACACACACACACACACACACATGTTTGTTTTTGTGAATTGTGGGGACTTTCCATAGACTTCAATGCATTTTACACTGAACAAACTGTACATTCTATCCCCCTACCCTGCCCCTACCCCTAAACCTAACCCTCACAGGAAACTGTGCAAACTTTTACTTTTTCACAAAAACTCATTCTATATGATTTATAAACCCATTTACATTGTGGGGACCGCTGGCTGGTCCCCACGATGTAGGTGAACTCAGGTTTATATTACATCATGGGGACATTTGGTCCCCACAATGTAATATAAACAAAAGCACACACACACACACACACACACACACACACACACACACATGTTTGTTTTTGTGAATTGTGGGGACTTTCCATAGACTTCAATGCATTTTACACTGAACAAACTGTACATTCTATCCCCCTACCCTGCCCCTACCCCTAAACCTAACCCTCACAGGAAACTGTGCAAACTTTTACTTTTTCACAAAAACTCATTCTATATGATTTATAAACCCATTTACATTGTGGGGACCGCTGGCTGGTCCCCACGATGTAGGTGAACTCAGGTTTATATTACATCATGGGGACATTTGGTCCCCACAATGTAATATAAACAAAAGCACACAAACACACACACACACACACACACACACATTCACTCACAAATATTAATGAATCACGCTCAATCAAATCACATATAAATAAAAAGAAAAAAATCTAATTTGCAAACACAACCATGCACATGCAAACAATACACTTTTCATCCATACACACTCACACATATTTATTTATTTATTATTATTATTATTAGATTTTTATTGTATTAACAACTCAGCTGTATGTGGACACCTTTTGAGTAGAAATGCAAATTGCAATTTTTTGATGCGAATAAAGCTCCCCTATTCCATAACTACTTTAGTTTTAATTTATAAATTCAGTTAAATAATCAAACATTTGTATGACTTGCAGTGACTTGTCTGACCCAAGCTATGACTTGACTTGACTTGCTTGATTCTCACAAAATTGAGACTTGATGGTTAAGACTCGAGACTTGCACATGTGTGACTTACTCCCACCTCTGGTAAATGCAACAAAAACTAAGCAAAAAACACCTTTCACAAACCAGTTGCAAAAGTTATATTGAAAGTGTATTTAAATGCAATCAACAAATCATCTAATACCATTATATATGGTGTCTTTATAATATTTATTAAATTATAGGGCTTGTTTTTGTTTGTTTTATGCTTGTTTTGATCTTGTTTAATCAGGCCAATAAGAGACTACTTTTACCTTTTATTATACAAATGTGTCATTAAATGTTTACAAAAAAAACCAAAAAAAAATCTGAGCTCACGTAAAAATAAGTTCAAAGCCAAAGAGATCATCGACCCCTAGCGGCGAATCACTGAAATTTCGAAACAGTTATGACGCAACGAAGCCTCGTTTACTGTAATCACGTGATACGCGCTCCGAATCACTGGTTCAAAACAAACGATTCGCAGGTTTCGAAGCTTCACGAGTGTTTCGATAGCGCCCATCACTAATTACACCTTTATATGTAAGTATTGTTTTAACTTTCTGAAATTTCTAGCGATATAAATGTAAAAAAAAAACTACGGGTCGTTTTTAAAAACTAAAAATGTGGTTGTTAGCTGAGCCACTGCATTTGCTCGGCTGCATTTGTTCGGTGGTGTGGGGCAGAACTATAAACTCTGCTGTGGCGTTTCGATGTGTTTTAGGGGGCAGGGAGCAGACTGCTTCATTTATTAAACTGAGGGGTGAAACCTGTGAATTATTCACCGGGGCTTGGAAGTAAGACAACAACCCGTTTGTTAAATCTGTATTTACCGTCTTGTCCCTGAGGTACATTTAAACTAGCCCTCACCCCATACAAAGAGCAAAGCAATAAGACAACGAAAAACGTTAGACTGATAGAAACGAATAGATAGAAATACACTCTTTCACTTTGTTGTGTTTTTGTAGTGCTGTTATGCAATTTTTGTCTCATGTTTTAGCCAAATTTGGGCGTCCATATCTATGATTTTGGAGGATTTTTGTGTCTGTCCTGCCGTGTCCTCTTTTCTAATCCAAGTTTTTCATTCCTGTTTTTATATTTTTTTCCTCACGTTTCTGCGTTAAGTGTGTGTGTGTGTCCCACTTCGAAGGCAGCATCCTTCATAGGAGGCGATACGCGTTGATAAATGAGACTGTCTAGGAGGATTTCATATTTGTAATTTAGCCTAAATGTTAGTGATTTCAGCAAGTCCTTCAATTTTAAGGCTCAGATGGATGTGCGCAATAGAAAAACTCACCTGCAGGTACATTGTGCCAAACCAGGCATCCAGTAAAAAATAATAATAATAATGATATTGATATTAATAATAATAATAATAAAATCACACCGTTTATTTGGAATAGAAAGCCCAATAAAAACATTTGAATTGTATCATAATAAACTATTTATTTATTTATTTACAGATGGATGATGCTACTGGTCCAAGTAACTCTCCTCACCAGGTACATTCATGTTCATCACTAAAGATTTAAAGGGTTAGTTCACCCAAAAATGAAATTTCTGTCATTAACTACTCACCCTCATGTCGTTCCACACCTGTAAGACCTTCATTCATCTTCAGAACACAAATTAAGATATTTTTGATAAAATTTGGTGGCTCAGTGAGGCCTCCATTGTCAGCAAGATAATTAACACTTTCAGATGCCCAGAAAGCTACTAAAGACATATTTAAAACAGTTCATGTGACTACAGTGGTTTAACCTTAATGTTATGAAGTGATGAGAATACTTTTTGTGCACCAAAAAAAACTTAATAACGACTTTATTCAACAATATCTAGTGATGGGCGATATCAAAACACTGCTTCATGAAGCTTTGAAGCTTTACGAATCTTTTGTTTCAAATCAGTGGTTCGGAGCATGTCTCAAGCTGCCAATATCTTGTGATTTCAGTAAACAAGGCTTTGTTACGTCATAAGTGTTTTGAAATTTCAACAGTTCACGTGACTTTGGCAGTTTGATACACGATCCAAACCACTGATTTGAAACCAAAGATTCGTAAAGCTTCGAAGCTTCATGAAGCAGTGTTTTGAAATCGGCCATCACTAGATAGTGCTGAATAAAGTTGCTTTTTTGTGTTTTTGGGGCACAAAAAGTATTCTCGTCACTTCATAACATTAAGGTTGAACCACTGTAGTCACATGACCTGTTTTAAATATGTTTTGAGTAACTTTCTGGATCTTGAGAAGTTCAATGGCATTGCTGTCTATAGAGTCCTATAGGATTTTATTAAAAATATCTTGTGTTCTGAAGATGAATGAAGGTCTTACAGGTGTGGAACAACATGAGGGTGTGTAATTAATGACAGAATTTTTATTTTTGGGTAACTAAAACTAACCCTTTAATTCTACAGTCTCTCTTTGACATGTTTTTTTTTTTTTTTTTGCTGTTTAGTTTATCTTCATGGTAATGCAATGTGAATTAGTACACCAGAGTTTAATGTTATGTATCCAGAAGGTTAGTTCTTGTGGAATATTTAGGGCTGATTTTAGCCTTCTCAGGGATTTTTTTTTCTTGGTTAATCTGCATGCACTGTGTGTCAATGACCCTCGTGTATGCGTAAAAAGTGAACTATACTTTGGGCTTTACAACATCGTCACATCCACACCTTCCATCAGTAGCTGAGTTTACATGATAATAATCCATTTGTAATCAGACTAGTAGCACTGTGGGAATAAAAAGTCGGAATGAATTGGCCAAATCCAAAATTTAATTCAGATTGTAAGGGTTGGTTTAAACCTTTTAGAATCCTTTCAGTAGTAGGTTTAAACATTTGATAAGGACAGACAGGAAAGATTTGGCACGTACAATGGCATAGAAATGGTGCAATGACGTATAATGCACAGAATGAGCTGTTGTTGTTGTTGAATAACATATAATAAATGACTGTTGTGTCATTCTAAAATTCTCATTCCACTCATCATCTGTGAAGTGCTGCGGGACAATGCCGACCCAGCTTCGGACTCTCATCCACAGACGCCTTGTTTTGGGCATGGGAAGGGCCGTTTTTACGGCTTGATAAATATAAGCAGCACAGTACAAATTGCTTTATGTGCTCGTCGTCTACTAAATCAGGACCCAAAATAGATAAATATTAAGGGTACTAATAACAGAAGAGTTTTTCCTTTTTCATTTTTCTTGTCCAGACAACAATGTTGTCAAAACAATCCCCATTCACACAGATCCACAGAAATTACTAAAAATGCTGTATTCTGCTGCCAGGCCAGTAGATGGCGATGTCACTTTGTAAAGAAACACTACGTACACATAGACTGAACAAGTAGCACGCATGCGCATGACGTCACCGTTTTCACAAATTTGCGTTTTTGTAGTTTACACAGAGACGATAATTGTTTTCAAAAACTTGCACTTTGAAACCCGTTTTCAAAAGTTTGCATTTTCAGGCCCCCAAAATGCCGTTGTCGTGTAAATGAATGGCCACAATGCATAAAAAGTTTGTTTTAGATATTGGTGTTGTGTAAATGGTCCCTGATGATTTCTGAATAGACAACTAAACAAAAGAATGTAATTTACTAGAGGTTCTGTCAAAATGTTAATTGCTGCAGACTATTTAAAATCAGGTTACTGGCGTAACCTATGTTCTGTGAATAGGGAACAAGACGCTGTGTAGCTATGATGCAATGGGAACGATATACCAAACACGCCAAGCTAAAGCGCTGCCGTATGTGGCACGATGAAAAACCAGATAGCAACCATGGCCGGTTCAAACAGACAGAACCTGGGAACCTGGAGCCATATCGAGATCCAAACTATAAAATTTAATAAACGTGTGTGGGGAGGACCATCCTGCCGCTACACACATGTACTCCAGGAGGACCCCTCTTAAAAGAGCTTGAGAGGAAGCCACACTTCTGGTGGAATGTGCCTGAACACTGAGAGGTGAAGACAGATCACGCACCTCATATGCCAGTGAAATAGCCTCTGCAACCCAGTGAGAAACTCTCTGCTTTCATGCGGCAAGCCCACGGCGGCCAGCACTAAAACATACAAAAAGCTGATTCGGTCTTCTCCAACCGCTAGAGAGATCTACATAAGACTTCAGAGCTCGGACAGGGCAGAGCAAGTGAAGTTTTTCATCCTCATCAGAGGCGAAAGGAGGAGGATGGAATGTGTGAAGGCTGATAACTTGAGAGCGAAATGGTGTAGACAAGACCTTGGGCACATATCCTGGCCTGGGTCTTAAGGTTACCTTAACTAGACCAGGGTCGAAGTCCATACACGCCTCGCTAACAGAGAGAGCTTGCAAATCCCCCACTTGCTTTAAAGAAGTTAGAGCCAACAAAAGAGCAACCTTAAGAGTCAGAATCCGCTCTGGAGCTGACTCCAAGGGCTCAAAAAGAGCCTCCATTAAGCCCTCCTGGACGACAGAGGGGAAATTCCAGGGGGGCGTGCTGGCTTCAGACACCGAACCCCACGCATAAACGCAGAGAGCAACCTATGTTTGCCCTGGGGAATTTCATCTGACTCCCTTTGAGCAGCAACGGTTGTGACATAAACTCTCAGACTCGTAGCAGCTGCCCCCGCAGCAAATTTGTCTTGCAGGAACTCCAGCACTGAACCCACAGGGCCGTTGACTGGATCCACAGCATGAGCTGAACACCAAGACTCAAAAACCCTCCACTTGGAGGAATACAGCCTTCTTGTGGGATGGTCTCGCAATGGTCTTCTGGAAGTCAGCAGGAAGACTAAAGATTATAGCTGGCGTCCTTTGATGGGCCAGAGTCGCTGGGGGGCTCAGGGACAACTAAAGCGGGCATTGAGATGACTCCTGCTATGCAAAGAGGTCCACCTCTGCTCTGCCAAACACTTCCCAAATCCGGGCTACTATTTGAGGGTTTAGCATCTATTCCCCTGATCTGAGTTTCTGCCTCGACAGAAAAACTACTGCAAGGTTCAGGGTCCCGGGTACATGAACCGCTCTCAGGGAGAGGAGTTTGTTCTGAGCCCAAAGGAGCATGCCTGTCAAGGGTGCGTGATCGTGAAAACCCCCTTGGCGATTTATACGAGACACCACCGCCATGTTGTCTGTCCTGACAATGACGTGGTGTACCCTGAGAAAGGGGAGAAAATGCAGCAGGGCAAGGGATACAGCCCTGAGCTCCAAGCTCTCTCAGGGGAACTCTCCCGTCCAAACTCCACACGCTGGCCTGCCCTCAAACACACCCCGGCCAGTCAGAGAGGCGTCTGTTGTGATCATTTGCCGATTGAAAACAGCACCCATGTTGACCCCTTTTTGAAGAAAGAGTGGGTCCCGCCATATCGAAAGGGCGTGGAAACAAACGCGTGACACTTCCAACAGGCTGGTCCTGTCGAACGGACTCCTAAGAGCTTCATCCACCAAAGAAACGGTCAATTATGCAAGCTGCAGGCAACACACAAATCAGCGGTGAGGGGAGAAAGCTTAGCACGTCTCCTAGCTCCCATGACGAAGTGGTGAGGCCGATCCAATGCTGCACGCCAAAAAACGCGCCGGGCGGCGGATGTGACAGAGATGGATGAGGAGAGCGAATGAGATGTGGGCAGAAACGCTTGTGCGGTCTGACTCAATCTCAGAAAGCTCAGAAAGGGGAAGCTCTCTTTCTGGTGTCGGGGTCAGGAGCGACTCGAAGGAGCTGGAGTGGAGGGCTTGCTGGGCCGCTTCAACTCAAGACGCCTATGGGGTCGCTGGCGGAGCAATGGGTGACCACAGGCTCCCCAAACCATAGTGGGTGGGGGTTGAACTGGGTCACTTCTCCTACTGGCAGACTCCTACCTATGCGAGGTGCGCTCTCTGGGTAGAGAAGAGGAGGGATTAGAAAAGTCCCTAACTCTCCTGGGCATAAACTGCCTGAGAGCAGCCGACTGGGATTTGGTGGCCCGAAATTTGTCAACCACCATGTTGACCGCCTCCCCGAATAAACCAGACTGAAAGATAAGGGCATCCTTGAGGAACACCTTCTCCTTTTCACGGATTACCGCAAGATTGAGCCATAGGTGGCGCTCTGCAGCCACCGAGCCCACCATGGAGCCTGAGTTCTGTTGTGCTCTAAATCACTCACAAATCTTATGATAATTCAATATTCTACATTCAGTTTTCACACAGTATTAGTTGTTTTCATGCCTTTTGCACAACATTGCACCATTTCATGCTTTTCATCTTCAGAAAGATCTTTCTTCCTCCCCATATTGCATGAGAACTGTGACTTGCTTAATAATGTGAAACAACCTCTAAGTAGGGTTTCCATAGACCTGGCAAATTATTTTGTCTAAGATTGATACCAGTTATCTAAAAAGACATGGATAAATAAACAAACATTTTCTTAGAAAAACTAAAATCTGAATGTTTATTCTACTGAAATCTTACTGATAGGTCACTTGCATAATACTTTGGAATGCGGTGTATTTAGAACCATGAGAGAATCATGATCTCTATTTTAAACAAAACAATTTTGATTCTTAATTTATCCAGAATCTTGCAGCTCTAGTCAAATGTTTAATAGCCATAGCTGAATCGTTGTCATTTAGGAATAAGATAATGTGGGTGTTTCATTCGAGATTGATATTTTTAATGATTAATCGTGCAGCTCTAGTTTCAGAGGACAAACTGTAAAGAATTGGATGAAACTGGTCCACACAAGGAACTATTACATAAAACCCCAAACCCCAAAAGTCTGTTTTGTTCAAATGTGTGTGCATGGGCAAGAAGAAAAGTTTTAAGAAGTTAAATTTTGAAGTCTGGCCAGCTTTTTTCACAATTTCAAATGCTATAGTAATGCAAAATGTTGTTTGTACTTTTGATATTTGTTTACAGATTGTGACACAGTTCAGAAATGAAAATGAGTTTTTTGTACCAAGACTGAGATGGACTGGAAATAATATAGTAAGTTTTCAAGTCACAACAAGAAACTCAAAAATGCCATTTTGTACTGAACTGGGATTGTGCTTAGAGCTGCAAACAGTATTTATTCTCATTATCAGTGAATTGTATTAAAAAGTGATAAATTATTTGGACTAGAATATATCAGAGAACCATCAAATTTGCATTTAGTGTAATGATGTTTGTTTGTTTTTAGATGAAAGACATGGATCTTCAAGATTCTGATGAACTCTACGATTCTACATCAGAGAGTTCAGATTCTTACATTTCAGATATCTTTTCCGAAAGTGACAGTGATGATAACCTTATACCAGACCAGGCAAAACTTCAGCTTCTTGATGAACTAGATGTTGATGAGTCTGGCTCAGCGAGTTCCCCTGTCTGTGAGACAACGTCTGACAAAATGACCTTTGATAGGCATAGCCTTACATCTGAAGAATCTGGAACAGCAGAAGAACCTTGCTCCAGTCAAGACACAAAAGACAGCGTAGTTGTTAGTGCATACCATAAAATAGGTGGCAGTAGAGTGTACGACAAGAGGCATTACTGCTTGTATTGCCGTAAGCCTTACGCTAAGATGGCAAGGCATCTAGAAGGTTTGCATGAAAAAAAACCTGATGTGGCTAAAGCTCTAAGCTTTCCAAAGGGATCCAAGGAGAGAAGAAAACTGCTAGATTATATTCGCAACAGAGGAAACTATGCTCACAATGCTGCTGTTTTGAAATCAGGAAAGGGGGAACTAGTGCCATTGAAACGGCCACCTAAAGAAGCGCAAGTAGAGGATTTCATGCACTGTGTATACTGTCAAGGGCTTTTTATAAGAAAGCTCTTGTGGCGACATCTGCGTTCTTGTAGACTTAAACCTCAATCATTCACCCCCAAACCAGGAAAATACCGTGTTCAGGCTTTGTGTAGATACACAGGGCCTGTGCCTTCAAACATTTCTAAACAACTGTGGGGAGTAATCACTACCATGAATCTTGACCCAATCACAGAAATTATAAAAAATGACAAAGTAATTGTTGATTTTGGACAGCACTTGTTAAACAAAGGTGGGATATCAGCCAAGAATAAACAGTATGTGCGAGAGAAGATGCGACAGTTGGGAAGGCTGCTTTACAATGCTAGGAAGGTCACCTCCCTAAAAACAATGAAGGATTGTGTAAATCCAAAGAAGTACATGGAGATTGTCAAAGCTGTCAAGCATACATGTGGGTATAACATTGAAACCGACAAGTTCTTGCTTCCAACCCTTGCCAACAAGCTTGGAAATTCTCTGGTTAAAATAAACAAAGTCTTGAAAGCTCAGGGTTTACTCTCAAACAACAAAGAACTTGTGAAGAATGCCAGTGAGTTTCAAGACATCCATGAGGAGAAGTGGAATGAGATGATCTCGGCTACAGCATTGAGGAACATGAGGGACGCAAAGAGTAATGTACCCACTCTCATGCTCTTTACTGAAGATGTTCAAAAAATGCATACACATCTCAGTCAAGTGCAAGATAAGTGGTACAAATCACTCTCTGAAAGTCCCTCTACTAAAGCCTGGATGGAGCTGGTGAAGGTGTGTCTAGCCCAGGTGATTCTCTTTAACCGGCGCAGGGAAGGAGAGGTGGCGAGCATGCCTTTGTCTGCATTTTTATCAAGAGACACTTTTGATCCAAATGTGGATGTGGGTTGGGCACTCTCTGAAGTGGAAAAAATACTCTGCAGACACTTCTCAATGATTGTCACCAGGGGAACCCATGGCTGGCCGGTTCCAATTCTTCTGACTCCAAAAATGTTGTGTTCCTTAGAACTGCTTGTTCAGCAGAGAGAGGCGTGTGGGGTTCTTAAAGACAATGGTTATTTGTTTGCAAGACCAGAAGCCATGACATATTTTGAACGGTCAGACTGCCTCCGTGGCTTTGCAAAGGCATGCGGTGCAAAGTTTCCCAAGTCACTGACATCTACCAGACTGCGAAAGCATACCGCAACCCTTTCAACAGTGCTGAATATGACAGACACAGAGATGGACCAGCTTGCCAATTTTCTTGGACATTACATAATAATCCATGGTGAGTTCTATCGACTCCCTGAGAAGACCCTGCAACTTGCCAAGATCAGCAAAGTTCTAATGGCTCTTGAGCAAGGAAGATTAGCTGAGTTCCATGGCAAGAACTGGGATGAAATTGGGATCGATCCTGATGGTGTGTTATTTTATTTTACATTTTTGTTAGTTTTTCTGTTTACCATCTACTCCTTTTTGCTTAATAACATTAAGCTGTACTTTGTTTAACTTCCACAGAAAAAGTTCTGAACTGTGATGAGGAAGACAAGAGCATACAGGAAGGACAATGTTCATCTACTGTTCATGGTTTGTATCACTGTCAAAATATAGTTTGCTCTTTTCATAGTTTTTTTTTGTCATGCTGAGCTATTTTAAAATCGCTATTTTATTAGAGAGAAAGATAAATGTTGCAGGTACTGTAGCTGGTTATGGCTGTCTCCATTCATTTGTATTGTATCCGCAACCTGTTATTTATGGTTAGCGTCGGGGGTAAAGCAAGTTACGTAATCCAATTACTTTTTCAAGTAACAAGTAACGGATTACTTTTAAATTTACAACAAAATATCTGAGTTAATGTCTTAACTAAGATGGATATATGCAATTAATCAAAAATGTTGGGAAATGAATGAATGGATAAAAAGTAAACCCACAACAGTGATCGGATTTAACAATTTCTTTTTTAAGACAACACAGTATGTCAAGTCAAGTCATCTTTATTTATATAGCACTTTTTACAATGCAGATTGTGTCAAAGCAGCTTTACAGTGGTAACAGGAAAATAATTCTGGCTGCACAGCAGCTCTAGAAGAAAATGGTGTCATTGTACAGCTTAAGTAAATTCAGTATTGATTCATTCCTTTGTAAAAATCTTTAGTTATTAATTTAGTTAGTTTATCTATACAGCAGCACTGGAGCAAACAGTGATGTCATCATCCAGTTCTGTTCAGTTCGCATACAATGATGTCAATGCAGGCATATCAAAAACATTGTTGAATATCAAGTGTCCCCGACTAAGCAAACCAGAGGCAACAGTGGCAAGGAACCCAAACTTGGACTCGGAATGGAAACAGTTTTGTTGAGGGCCTGTGCCACTGGCTGTCGTGTTGATGAGGCGTTCACAGGGGATAGTTGACACAATCTAGCTGACATTTCGTTGTGGTCTTGTCTAGGCACAGGTCCTCCATCTGATCTGGATACGGCCCAGATCCAGCTGACTACGGTAAACCATGAGATAAACAGAGAGACTAATATTAGCATAGATGCCATTCTTATGATGTAACTAGTACTTTGGGTGTTATAAGAAGTGTTCCCGGTTCCATCTGACCTAATTTATGAAGTCTTCTAAAGGATTTAACAGTGCTTTTAATGGATGTGAAAATATAAATTGATAATGTGTTGTGTATGCCAGGTTAAAGAGATGCATTTTTAGTCTAGATTTAAACTGAGAGTGTGTCTTCTTCCTGAAGAATGCTAGGAAGAGTTTAAGTGCCAAATAGGAGAAGGATCTACCACTTTCGGTTGATTTTGATATTCTAGGTATTATCAACTGGCCAGAATTTTGAGATCGCAATAAACGCGAAGGACTATAATTATTATGAGCTCGCTCTAGTACTGGGGTGCTAAACCATTTAGTGCTTTGTAAAAAATTAGTAAGATTTTAAAATGTATGTGATGTTTAATAGGGAGCCAATGCAGTGTTGACAGAACTGGGCTAATATGGTCATACTTCCTGGTTCTAGTAAGAACTCCATTTTGGACCAGCTGGAGTTTGTTTATTAAGCGTGCAGGGCAACAACCCAGTAGAGCATTAAAATAATCTAGCCTTGGGTTATGAACACATTAACTAACTTCCGCATTTGTCATTAAGAGCATATGTCGTAGTTTAGATATGTTTTTAAGATGGAAGAATGCGGTTTTACATTTTACATTTATGCTAGAAATGTGGCTTTCAAATGAAAGATTGCTATCAAAGAGCCCACCCAGGTTCCTAACTGATGATGAAGACTTGACAGAGCAGCCATCAAGTGTTAGACAGTATTCTATGTGTCATTCCAGCAGTCCTTGTTTTGGGCTCTCATCCACAGATGCCTTGTTTTGAGCATGGGAAGGGGCATTTTTACTGCTTGATAAATATAAGCAGCACGGCACAAAGCTTCATGTGCTCGTCATCTCTACTCAGGACCCAAAATAGAATGAATATTAGGGATGCACAGATACCAGTACCAGTACCAGTGTCGGCCGATACCAAGCTCATGTACTTGTACTCGTAAAAATACCCCCGAAACTAAAGACAGATACTTCATGTGACGTAACTGACAGAATTTTCCGTGCACAGAGACTGCGACGGCAGCAGCAGAAACAATGTCAGCCTCAGAGGTGTGAAAATACTTCAAAATTAATGATGACAACCCACACATTGCGAACTGTATGCTTTCAATCATTCGTTATCGATTAGTGAAGGCGTGATAGGCGGAATCATGCTGAATGACACAGACCAGAAGCGCTCTCTCTCGCACGCTCTCTCTCTTTCTTGCGCGCGATCCCAGTTCTCACAGACAGTGCATGATCAGTTCTCCTTGCGCCTGAATGGTCAAATGCACACATAGTTGTCAAAATGTCCATGGTGTGGAGTATCTCATGTAAATACAGTCGGTTATGGCTTAAGTCAACGTAAACCTTTGGGTGATAACAGGATATGTGTCAGTATCCATGGATTCGGTCTTAAAGGGACCATAGCCTAATTAAATATTTGTCATTAATGTTAATTAAACAATAAAAGATGTTAAATAAATGTATACATGGTAAATAAACCTACTGTATCTGAAAAACAAGTTTATTTAATTTGTATCTGTATAGTATTTGTTGTATTTTTTTGTCATTTGTTTGAAAAAAGTTTTATATAACAACATTATATATATATATATTTGATAATAATGCCCTTTGAAGGTTATTGGACACTGAAATTTTTGTTCTTTAAGTTTATGACAAGCACATAAAAAATATAACTTTTTTTCATTGGAGTAATGATAACGAAGCTGTCCTTCATTAGTATCACTGTGTTGTGCTTGGAAAACTGCAACATCTCCAAAAAAAATAAAAGGAGAGAGAAATTACTAAATGTATAGGTATAGATATTGGTGAGTACCAGAAAAAGAAAAACAAATCGGTACTTGTACTCGGTCCTTAAAAAATGGTATTGATGCATCCCTAATGAATATTAAGCCTGCTTTTTAAGAAAAGAAAAGATATGATGGCAGGATGGTCATTAGTATGCGCCAAACTCTGGAACCTCTGTATACTTGTGCAGTGTGTGTTGAAAAATTGTCAAAACATCAAATCCAATTTTAATAATTTACTTACACTATAGATGATGACATAATTACTCATATAGGATTCAGAACTTCCATTTGGAATTCCAGCACACACTATTCTTATCCTAATATTTTCTGACCATTTTCAGGTAAAATTACACAGAGGAAAAAACCCTGGCAGCAGACAGAGGTGCAGGCGGTGGAAAGACACATGATGCATTTCATCACATCTTGTACTGTACCAGCAAAGAGTGACTGTGAGAAGTGTTTAAAGGCTGAACCAGAAGCTCTAAAGAACCGGGACTGGAAGAACCTGAAGTTCTTCATATATAACCGCATTACAGCTTATAAAAGGAATTTGCAGTTCAAATAATATGAAGACTACCAACTCTCGCAATATGTCAGTTGTTATGGCGGTTTTTGTATAAATTTACCTTTTCCATGTTCCAAGTTGTTCCAGAAATACCTACTTTGCTTATAAAGAGGTCAAAACTCCAGCCAAACTTGTATGATATCGAACAACTTTATTGTTAGACCAGTACTTTTCAGCTTGTGGCCTTCGCCTGTCACCCGAAACATACTGCAAACAACATTTCAAACTGAGGTCATGTGAGGCATAAAAAACAACAACCAATTAATTACATCCACACACATATTGTAATACAAATGTTCAATATCCTACAAGTTTTGCAAGAGTTTTGACCACTAGTTTTTGTTTAAATTTTAATGTTTCAACCAGAATTTTTTTTGTACTTTTTAGTATATCAATAGTTTATTTTGAGGTTCATTCAACTTCATTTGTTGAGTTTGTTTGTAAAGTTGAACTCATTAAAAGTTAAATTCAGCGATTTAAATGTGAGTTAATGTCTTGAGGTTCAATTAGTTGTTAGTAGTAGATTTATTATCATGGTAGTAAGTGCCAGGTGAACTAGTAGCAGATGGTTGTGGTTAAAAACTATTAAAAGCATTAAAATTAAAGAAAGAATAGTTTGCAGTGGAAAGGTTTAAAGGTTTGACTTGTTGTTTAGATATGGGTTTGACAATATCCAGACAATAATTCACTACTTTTAAATCTTTGTATATGAATAGAGAACTTCTGCTTCATCCACTTCAATCACACTTATATTCCTATCAAATCAAGAAACATCAAACAATCAAACCAAAAAGTGAAGATGACTATATGGACCACTACATGGAGAGTGAAACTTTGCATCAGTAGCACCATTTACAGGCCAAAAGCCTCTCTGCCATTGCATAGGACAACCCAGCCCATGCTTGACACATCAATGGACTATATCCACAGAACGTTCTTAATAACTTCTGCAATAATATAAGCCAGCTGGAAAACTTACGGTGAAATGTCACTTGTTGGTGTGTCGGTATCTTCAATGTCCTGAGGTAGCTTTAAGAGCATCAATATTGTAATAGTTTATAATCAGAATATAGTCACTTAAATAGGCACGCCTAGCATTAATTTAGTTATTCAAACTTAAGACAACATAAAAAAGACGCATCCCTCAGTGCTCCTCAGCATAATTTAATCCGACCATCAGTTTTCACACTTTTGTGTAAAAAACAAAAACAAAAATGTCAACACACTGTAAATTAAAGATTTAGTTTAGACTTTAGTTTCATTGAATAAAATGTGAGTTTTCACAAGAGTGCCAAAATCATTGAGCTTGAGCTGAACTGACTGACAGCTTCAGTGATTATAAAGGGAGTGCACGGTGCTCACTTTCTCTGTAATTCATTCGCAAGAAAAGTTATTGTTTTTCATGAGATTTTGTGAGTACTTCATACTTCACATTGACAAAATGGCTAATATGAGCCAATAATTGTTCCTCTGCCACCATCTGCTGGTTATAGTGTAAAATTAATGTCTTTTTTATTTTTAAATTAAAGTGTTTTCTATCAAATGTATTTTCTACATCTTGAAACATTCAGTTTTACAAATGGGGACAATCTCAGAAGGGTGAACAAATAATGTTTTTGGTCATCCATTTGAAGTGCTGGAAAAACAAAGAGTGTGTGTGTCTAATTACAGGCACCATTTTCAAACGTTTACATTAGCTTTGTCTTTATTGCAATCAATAAAACTGGTTTTGGCAGATTAGGCAAGTGTGATAACTGTATTAACATATAAATACAACATTAAAAAGTCAACCACTGATGGTTTTGTGTCGATGTACAGCGAGTACAGAATGACAGTTCACCGGAAATGCCCAAGCTGGCTTAACAAAAACCAGGAGGTAACTGTGCATATGGTCAATTGTGATTTACAGCACTCTGTTGATCATGGGGCTAGAGCAGAGGTTTTCAATCCTGGTCCTGGGGATCCACTGATCTGCACATTTTGTATGTTTCCATTATTTAACACACCTGATTCAGATTATCAGCTCGTTAGGAGAGAGAGGGATCTACCCATATGTTGTTAAAGTTTGGTTATTTAAAAAAAATATATAATATATTAATAAAACATGATGCCCTGTAGAAATATGTGAGATGTAAAGTGTATTTAAACTGCAAAATTAAAGCATACATTTAAATTATTGTGACCGATATGAAGGGGGTGGAGAATTTATGCGTGCGTCACGTTTCTCGACGAGAAAGACTTCCGCAAAGGATGCTCCTGTGTATCCTTGCTCATGACTCCTCAGGAAGCTTCCTCACTCCTCGATCCTCACCTCCTCGCGGTGCAATTAGAGAACTGAGATATCCTTCAAGATGGCTGAGCTTGATTGGTTTCCGGGTCATAGGATAGAGGACGGAGGAGTGAGGAAACGAGGAGGGATATTGAGAAGCACCCAGTGTGTCCGATAAGAGAAGCATACATAATGTGCAGAGTGGTGGATCTCCAGGACCAGGATTTAGTGATGCAAAGTCCTATTCATTTCAACTGGTTCAAAAAGCCGATTCATAGGTTCATTATACTATGATGTCACTATGCATTTCTTTGCTAACAACTCAATGTAATATCAGTGAAACATTTAAATAAAGTAATTTGTGTCAACGCATATTGAAGCATTCAAATAAAAAGTTATTTGTGTGAACGCGTATACAGCCTATTGCTGATTATTGCCTTTCATTCACTTAATGGTTTGTGGTCATCCTTTATGTCAGACACGACTGACTAATATTGATTAGCCTACATCTTGGATAAGATTCGCAACTCTCTCTTCCTAGCGTTGTTCCCGCTGTGGTGCAGGGTCCGCTTTTCGGCATTGTCTTCTCCATTTGGCGCGGTCTAGAGCATCTTCGGGGGATACGTTGACCAACTTCATGTCTTCCTTTATTCGATCCATCCACCGCTTTTTCGGACGTCCGCGTGGACGGCGGCCCTCTGGCTTAATGCGCATGCCAATCTTGGCCACTGATGACTCCTCACTTCGCATCACATGGCCATACCACCGCAGTCTTGCTTCAAGCATCTTGTCCACAATGGGGGCCACACCAAGTCGCTTCCAGATGTCTTCATTCATGACACGGTCCCATCGGGTGAGTCCGAGGCTCCATCTGAGCATCCTCATCTCCATAGTATGGAGGGCTTGTTCGTGAGCAGATGTGGCTGGCCAACACTCAGATCCATAGAGTGCCACCGGGCGGACGATGGTCTTGTATATCTTGCCCTTCAGCCTGTCTGGCATTTTCCGATCGCAAAGCACTCCGGTGACTTGCCTCCATTTCATCCATGCTGCGCTGACTCGTGATCTTACATCGGTTGTGATGCTGCTATCTGAGCTGATGGTGGAGCCCAGGTACTTAAAGTCCGCCACTTTCTTCAGATCTTCCCCATTAATGCTGATGGTGCCGTCGGTTTGGGGCCAACACTCCATGTACTCCGTCTTTTTGGGATAAGATTCGCAACTACAGCACACATATTTATGCACAAACGCATATATGTTCTACATGTCTAAAGTATATAGAAAGAATAAACTCATTGATTTTACTTTACAAGTTGTATAATGTATAATAAACCACAGTAAAATTTATTTATATCTCTCGACAAAAAGGTTTTTGCAGGTTTTAATAATACGCATATTTCCATTACGTGCCTCAGGCTTGCATGGTATCGTCAACTCACTCATCAGACTCCTCGGTAATCCTCTGCAAACTTTGACAGTTGGTTGAACCAGCTCAATCGGTTCTTTGTGAGTCAGACGTGTGTCTTGCATCATCAACCTGGAACTAAAGTTCAGTTCAGTTTGTTTAGAGAACTGGCTCGACCGATGATCCAGTTTCAACTGACTCAAAAGAATGATTCGTTCAAGAACCGAACATCACTACCAGGATTGAAAACCACTGGGCTAGAGCATCCAGGCAGCTGCGGGTCAGCGTGACACGCATAAGGCCCACATGCCAGGCACGAAGTGGTCGATGTGAAGCAATCCTAATCGACACACACTCTCAAGGCAGTGGGCATCGACCCGAGTGTTTTCTGAAAACACTTTAAGGGAAGAGTTTTTCCCAGCTTGAGCTCAGGGAGTTGATTAAGGTCTGAGTGCTTGGATACGTGTACACTAATTCAGATACATTTGAAAACACATCTTTTTGGAAAATGCTTAAATATGTCTGTTTGGAGCATTTTTAAACATATACGCTGACTGGGTTTGACCAAACATAGAAGTTGGTTGATAAGCAGCTGTGTCCATGACCAGATAATTCAGCATGTGAACTCCACTCAATCTCAAGTGGGGAGAGAAACATATCAACACATTTCATGAATGTGTGACATACCGAAGGGGAGGGTCATAGACTAATACGCTGTACCATAGAATGCAAGCCTGTGAATGATGAGAGACAATCTGAATATGAAATAGGCATTCTTTAGGTCCACTGAGATAAACAAGACTCCTGGCCAAACATGTGGAAAATTCGTTTCAGTGTGATCAGTTTGAATGGGCACTTTGATAATGTGGTCTCAGGTCTAAGATGGGACAGAGCCCTCCATGTTTTCTCAGGACCAGAAAATAATAGCGGCTGTAAAAGCCACTCTTGCGCTCAACGAGAGACACCGCCTCCACTGCGAGGAGGTTGTGAGTTTCCACTCAAATGATATTTTGAGCTTGCTCAGCAGACATTATAACATCATTTACTCTGAAATACCACACCACCGCATAATCCGTGTTGGAAAATATTTGGGTGTGAGCTGAGAGTAGGTATATCTGCCACAGTGTTTTAGAGCACACCCTCCTCCCCAAAATAATAATTCAACTTATTTATCAAAGGATCAGTTACATACTTTCTGAACTTTCATTCAAAATTGGCCCAGACATTTGAAGGATTTTGAATGGGTTTGATGTTTCTGATAAACTGAACAGTCTTGCTCCTGAAAGTGAATTATGGGATACACTTAGCCTCACATACTGCTCTGAAGAAGTGTTATGTTAGTATGGATTTAGTGTGTAAGTGCCATTTTTCAGATCTAGAACAATCTTGTGTATTGGGACAGGCCCTGTGACTAATGACTGTACAGCTGCAGACAAGCAGTATGAAAGGGGCGGAGCACACAACCTCAATTTTGATTTTCAACATTGAAACCCTACCATCTAATCATTCTACCAAGCTTTTGCAAATACATTCTGCAACTGCAACACATTATTAAGGCAGTTCAATGGAGTAACATACAGCCTTGAAATGAGTCCAGTCTCTTTTCAGTTAGAAAATACTGGTTCAGGTTTCTATCTTAATTGCACAACGATACCAAAAAATAGACAAAAATGTTAAATCACAGGCAATATAATTAGGAGGTGTGCATAACTTTAATAAATATATAACCTCAATGTTGTTGTTTTTTTTTTTTTTCCTTTTTTATTCATTGTGTTTTTGTAAAAACAGCATAAAAAGTTATTATTTTGTTATTAATATATGTGATATATTTCAAAACATGTTTGAAAAATGATATGAACTGTTGTACTATGTATATTATAAATGTCCTAATGTGATATTGCAATATTTTCGAAGTAAAGAAAAGTAAATTAACATTTCTGATCAATATGCATCATCCATTACACAGTTGTTTTTGTCAACAACTACAGATGCTCTAAACCTTTTGGGTCTTCATTTTCTCAGCAAAGAAGTTAAAATATAGAGATTCAACATTAACATATAACATATATTAACATATAAATATATTGCACATATAATGTTCAAGTTAGCTTGAGTTCAACTCTTAAGCTTCCAAAGCTAAAATGTATATATATACATTATATACTCATTACAGTGGCAGAGATGTGTTATGTGATAGTGTGTTTTGCTGAAAAGTGCTTTGAGCATTTGAAACGATGTAAAAATAAATATCCTTATTATCAATGAAAGATGGATTTGTGTGTGTGTGTGTGTGTGTGTGTGTGTGTGCGCGTGTGTGTGTGTGTGTGTGTGTGTGTGTGTGTGTGTGCGCATGTTTTTGTGACATATCAGGACACAAATGTGTATAATGACATGGGTATGACATAGGTATTACAAGGAGAGGGTGATTTATGAGGGCATTACCCCATGTCCCCATTTTTCACAAGGCTTATAAATCATACAGAATGAGTTTTTTTGAGAGAGTAAAAATGTGCAGTTTTCTGTGATGGTTAGGTTTAGGGGTAGGGGTAGTGTAGGGCGATAGAAAATATGGTTTGTACAGTATAAAAACCATTACGCTTATGGAATGTTCCATGTGTGTATGTGTGTGCGCGTGTGTGTGTGTGTGTGCGCACGTTTTTGTGACATATCAGGACACAAATTTGTATAATGGCATGGGTATGGCATAGGTGTTACAAGAAGAGGGTGATTTATGAGGACATTACCCCACGTACAAGGCTTATAAATCATACAGAATGAGTTTTTGTGAGAGAGTAAAAATGTGCACAGTTTCCTGTGATGGTTAGGTTTAGGTATAGGGTGTAGGGCGATAGAAAATATGGTTTGTACAGTATAAAAACCATTATGCCTATGGAATGTTTTGTGCGTGTGTGTGCACGCTTTTGTGACATTTCAGGACACAAATTTGTATAATGACGTCATAGGTATTACAAGGAGAGGGTGACTCATGAGGACATTACCCCATGTCCTCATTTTTCAAAAGGCTTGTAAATCATACAGAATGATGAAAGAAAGTAAAAATGTGCAGTTTCCTGTGATGGGTAGGTTTAGGTGTAGAGTTGGGTGTAGAGCGGCGTAGAGTTGGTTACGCCTATGGAAAGTCCCCACAATTCACAAAAACAAACGTGTATGTGTGTGTGTGTGTGTGTGTGTGTGTGTGTGTGTGCGCGCACATTTTTGTGACATATCAGGACACAAATTTGTATAATGACATAGGTATTACAAGGAGAGGGTGATTTATGAGGGCATTACCCCACGTCCCCACGTTTCAAAAGGCTTATAAATCATACAGAATGAGTTTTTGTGAGAAAGTAAAAATGTGCAGTTTTCTGTGATGGGTAGGTTTAGGGGTAGGGGTAGTGTAGGGGGATAGAAAATACAGTTTGTACAGTATAAAAACCATTACGCCTATGGAATGTCCCCACATTTCACAAAAACAAACGTGTGTGTGTGTGTGTGTGTGTGTGTGTGTGTGTTTATATAGCAAGTGCCAAAACCTTTACTAATTTTGTACCATTACAATTAAGTTAAAAATTTGGGGAAAAAAACAAAATGTAAAATTCACCATAAAAATGACAGGAGAGCACCAGAGGGTCAAAGTGTATTTTATCAAATTTGTTTATTTAAAGCTAACAATCTTATGATATGTAGCCAAACGGCAATGTCAGTAAAAGATTTAAATGTCATAACCCAGTGAATTTTGACTCACTGAGAATTATAAAATAATACTTTGTCTTGAAATAAGTTCATCTATAGATGTTACCACATAAGGAAAAACATTTTAATCAACATTTTGATTGACAGTTGTTATGGTGTATCTGCTTTATTGATGCTGATATTGACAGCCTCATATATGGAGACACTTGTTAGGTAGTGTGACTTGAAGTCTACTGAGCTCATGAATAAATCATCTCTGGAGTAAGTGCTGCCAGACTCAGGCTGTAACCAACACTGAAGCCCTCGCAAACTTTACCATTCTGTATTTCACGTATTTCATTGTGAAATATGTGTTTCATGTGGTGGCATGTAAATTAACCAGTTTTATTAAAGTCAGAAATACTATTTAATATCAGATTTGAATCAATCTTAATTAGCTTAACAAACAATCCGATAAAGAAAAGAAATACATTTACATTTAATCATTTAGCAGACGTTTTTATCCGAAATGAATTAAATGAGGTGAACAATAGAAGCAATCAACCCAACAATAGGCCAACAATATGTAAGTGCTGTGACGGGTCCCGGTTAGTCTGCAGAGTACACATGGCAAATCTTCTTTTTTTTTAATAAAATAAAGAAAGAAAGTAAAATAGAATAGAATAGTAAGTATTAGTATTAATGAGTCAAGTGTTGATGAAAGAGATGCGTCTTTAGCCGTTTCTTGAAAAGCAGCTCAGGTTGAGTTAAGCAGGTCATTCCATCAGCAGGGAACAGTCCAGGTAAAGGTCTGTGAGAGTGATTTGGTGCCTCTTATGGATGGCACCGCAAGGCGGCGTTCACTTGCAGAACACAAGCTTCTGGAGGACACATAAGTCTGAAGTATAGGTATAGTGGTGCAGAACCAGTGAATGTATTGTAAGCAAACATCAGTGCCTTGAATTTGATGCGAGCGGCAATTAGCAATCAACAATTCAACAAGAGCTTGGACAAGAATTTGTGTGGAATACTCTGATAAGAAGGGTCTGATCTTCCTAAAGTTGTGAATCTGCACGACCAGCCAGGCAGTTCTAGCAATGTGGTCTGTGAAGTTTAAATGATCATCAATCACAACTCCAAGGTTCCTGGCTGTCCTGGAAGGAGTTATGGTTGACGAACCTAGCTGAATGGAGAATTTGTGATGAAGTGTTGGGTTGGGTGAGACCACAATCAGTTCTGTCTTTGCAAGGTTGAGTTGGAGGTGGTGGTCCTTCATCCAGCCAGAAATGTGTGTCAGGCAGGCTGAGATGTGAGCAGCTACTGTCGGATCATCGTGTGTCATCAGCATCATAGCAGTGGTAGGAAAAGCCATGTTTCTGAATGACAGATCCTAGTGATGACATGTAGATGGAGAAGAGAAGTGGTCCAAGCACTGAGCCCTGAGGCACACCAGTAGCTGTTGCAACTTAGACACCTCACCCATCTACAATACTCCGAAGGACCTACCTAAGAGATAAGACTTGAACCACTGGAGTGCTGTTCCTGAGATGCCCTTCGTCATGAGGGCTGACAGAAGGATCTCATTGCATCAGTTATGTTTTTTTTCGTAAGCTGAATACAGAAGGCGTATGATGTAGTAAGCTTTTTGAACTGCGAGAGGTGTTACACTTTCTTCGTAAGTTGAATACAGAAGGCATTCTGGCGGAAGCTATATGTTTTACTTTATAACTTGTTAAATATGGATATTTTTCTTACACAAATGCATCGCTTCACTTCAGAAGGCCTTTATTAATCCCCTGGAGCCGTAAGCTTATGATGGATGGATGTGATGGATGCACTTTCTTCAGCTCATACTCATTGATCCCGCTCACTGCCATTATAAAGCTTGGACGCATCAGGACTCTGACTGTTCTCCTCATTTGGTAGTAGCTTTGGATAAAAGTATATGCTAAATGATTAAATGTAAATAATGAATAATGTACAACTTGACCTTGATTACTTACCACAGAAATCCTATATGACATGTGCTTGGCTTGTGTTGATTAATATCCTATACACCAGATAAAGTAGACAGAGTAGTATTTTTCACTGTTTTTTTTTTAATATGACAGTGTATTTTAAATCTGTGAGATTATATTCATACAGTTGTGTTATGTCATTTTATTTATTAGACTGAATGTAACAGTTGCAAAGTCTGTCACTGAGATTGCATGAGCAGAAACAATTTTCATTTGCCAAACATGATTCCAGTCGACAGCTGGAAAATATGTATTGTACATCGAGAGTACAGCATGAGCTAATTTGCATCTCGGGTCCCTAAGGGAAAAAAAATGCTAATTATAAAATAGAACTAGCTAATGTGACATATAATTTATACACAACATCAAAATAACCTGTAGGATACTTCCAACCCTGGTAACATGAATGACTAGTTAAAACCAACAATAATTCCATTTAAATATGCGTACAGCTCTGGTTTGTTTTAAACCAGCGCTTTACCATCAATGTGAAAGGCTTAAAATCATGTACTGTTTTAAACTCATTTGACAACTATATGTGTTTAAATCACAAATTATTTTTGCTAATTACATGTCATGCCTTCAAATTCACATTTTTGAATATCTACTTGTAATAAAATGTAAACCAATAGCACAAACTAGTTGCAAATGTTTTATTGAAAGTGTTGTGTACAGCAGATGACCCAGAAGCCAAGGAGTTTACTAACAGTTTCGTTACAAATTCCAACTAAGGCAGACTTGCCAGGCGTAGTCACACAGAGACGCTGCAGCTGGAAAACTGGGTAACACAAATAGGAATACTCTCGCTGATGAAAGCACGCAGAGCACAGTAGCTCGGTGGCCGATCTGGACGCGCCTCAGGCAGAAGATGGTGAGTTCAAAGCCTGGCGGATGGAAGGAACCAGGCTTGTAGAACAGAGGGAAAGGGAGAAAACAAGAAGAAAATCAAACCCGGCTCATGACCGTACCCCTCCCCTGAGGAGCGCCCCCTGGCGCTCCCGAGGAAGAGGACTGGCGAGAGCGAAGGAAGTCGTCGATGAGCGAGCGGTCCAGGACGTCCCAATCAACCAGATACTGGTAACCACGCCCCCGGCGGCGCACGTCCAGCAGTTTCCTAACCCTGTAAACAGGAGAACCCTCGACAAGAACAGGACAATGGGTGGGTTGGGCGGGAGCGCGAATAACCAGCTTAATGCATGATACGTGGAAAACAGGATGGACACGTCGCAAGTTGGGAGGTAATTTGATTTTGATGGATGCAGGGCGAAGAACTTTAACTATGGGAAAGGGACTGATGAAGCGTGGTGCTAATTTGTGGGAAGCGTACTGCAGAGGTAGATCTCGAGTAGAAAGCCATACTTTCTGACCACAAACGTATCTGGATGCTTTGAAATGATGGCGATTGGCGGTGCGACGTGTGCGCTCTCTGTTCTGGCACAGAGCAGATTTCACTGTCCTCCAGGTGCGCTGGCAACGACGTATATACGCTTGGACCGAGGGAACAGAGGCCTCTGTCTCCTGGGAGGAGAACAGAGGTGGCTGATACCCGAGACAGGACTGAAAAGGTGATAACCCTGTGGCTGACGAGGGAAGAGAATTATGGGCATACTCGACCCACGGTAATTGTTCGCTCCAGGACGAGGGATTATGAAAAGCCAACGTACGGAGCGTACGCCCCAGAATTTGATTAGTGCGTTCAGCTTGACGATTAGTTTGCGGGTGGAACCCTGACGACAAGCTGGCCGAAGCGCAAATTGGGGCCCCAATGTCCGAGGGGAGGCCATGCAGATGAAAAATGTGTTCAATCACTATCTGAGCCGTCTCCCTAGCGGAGGGAAGTTTACAGAGCGGAACAAAGTGAGCGGCTTTTGAGAAGCGGTAAACAATGGTCAGAATGACCGTATTATTGGCAGACGACGGAAGACCAGTCACAAAATCCATGGCGATATGGGACCATGGATGAGACGGAATCGGGAGAGGTCTAAGAAGTCCAGCAGGAGGAGAACTACTCGACTTTGTCTGAGCGCATATAGCACAAGAGGCGATGAACCGGCGCACATCACAAGCCCTTGTGGGCCACCAAAATTGCTGACTAATGGCCGTAAGAGTTCCTCTTACCCCAGGATGCACGACTAATTTATAAGAATGCCCCCAGCAGAGGACAGCATGATGAATAGACTTGGGAATGAATAACAAATCCCGGGGACATTGTCGAGGAACAGATACATTGGACAACGTCACCTTAACCTGTCTCTCTATTCCCCAGTTAACGCCGTCTGGTAAGATGGTGGTGGAGGTGCTCTCCGAGGTACCGAACTGGCGAGAGAGTGCGTCAGGCTTTGTGTTCTTAATGCCGGGCCGAAAAGAAATGCTAAATTAAAACGTCCAAAGAAAAGCGCACAATGAGCCTGGCGAGCATTTAGTCTCTTTGCTGTCTGAATATATTCAAGGTTCTTGTGATCCGTCCATACTACGAATGGAATAGAGGTACCCTCTAACCAGTGTCGCCATTCTTCTAGGGCAGGGATGGGCAACTCTGGTCCTGGAGGGCCAGTGTCCTGCAGAGTTTATCTCCATCCCTGATAAAAACTCACTTGCCTATAACTTTCTACTAATCCTAAAGACCTTGATTAGCTGGTTCAGGTGTGTTTGATTAGGGTTGGAGCTAAACTCTGCTGGGCAGTGGCCCTCCAGGACCGGAGTTGCCCATCCCTGTTCTAGGGCCAATCGAACGGCAAGGAGTTCACGATTGCCAATGTCATAGTTACGCTCGGCCGGCGAGAGCCGGTGGGAGAAATAAGTGCACGGATGGACTTTTTCATCTAGTGGCGAGCGCTGAGAAAGCACAGCACCGACAGCCACATCGGAGGCATCAACCTCGACAATGAATTGTCTTTCGTGGTCTGGCATTATTAGTATGGGGGCTGTGGTAAACAGCTCCTTGAGTTTATCGAACGCGAGTTGCGTGGATTCGGTCCAAACGAAACGAGTCTTGGATGAGGTGAGAGGTGTCAACGGAGCAGCCACACGACTGAAATTAGAGATAATTCGGTGATAAAAGTTTGCAAACCCCAAAAAACATTGGAGTGCAGTTCGGGAGTCAGGAATGGGCCATTCGATGATTGCATGGCTGGGTCCATACTGATGTCATCAGCAGATACTACCGAGCCAAGGAACGTTACCGACTGGACGTGAAAAGCGCATTTCTCAGCGTTAACGAAGAGGCGGTTCTCAAACAGGCATTGCAGGATGTGGCGAACATGCTGGACGTGCACCTGGAGAGAGAGCGAGAAAATCAGGATATCGTCCAGATAGACAAAAACAAAAATGTTGAGCATGTCTCTCAGAACGTTGTTTACTAGGGCTTGAAAGACAGCCGGTGTGTTGACTAGGCCGAACGGAAGAACCCGATATTCTAAGTGCCCTAAGGGAATATTAAACGCCGTCTTCCATTCATCGCCCTCCTTTATTCGCACTAAATGGTAAGCATTACGGAGATCCAGCTTTGTGAAAACCTTATAGTCTATGCAGGGACGCAAGGATCCGTCCTTCTTTTTCACGAAGAAGAACCCCGCACCGGCGGGCGAGGTGGAACAATTGTACCAGCAGCGAGACTCTCAGTGAGATATTTCTCAAGAGCTTTGCGTTTAGGTGCGGATTAAGAGTACAACCGGCCATGAGGGGGGTAGTACCGGGAAGAAGCTCAATGCTACAGTCGTACGGGCGATGAGGAGGAAGAGAAGCGGCCCAGGAACGGCTGAACACAGCTCGCAGATCGTGGTACTCCTCCAGTACTCCAGACAAATCACCAGGCTCCTCCTGAAAAACAGAAACAGGAGAAACGGCAGGAACAGCAGACACAAGACAATGAACATGACACGACAAGTTCCAGGACATAATGGTCCCCTCGGCCCAATTAATCTGAGGGTTATGCTGAACAAGCCAAGGATGGCCCAAAACAGGGGCAACAGTAGAACGAAAAATTTAAAAGAAATAGTCTCTTGATGATTGCCAGAGATGGTGAGAGTCACCGGAATGGTGACGTGACAAATTTGCTTGGGAGATCGCTTTTCCAGTCTGACTGTCAATTCCACCAACTGATTAAATGCAGCGGGGACTTCACACGCATAGATCTCGTCCTTGAGATCGGGGATCAATCTTTCCAGGAAACGAGCAGTCAGGGCCGGTTCATTTCCACTCGCACGTCGCAGAAAGAGTGTGGAATTTGATGCCGTAGTCAAGAACGGAACATTTCCCCTGGCGCAGCACAGCGAGCAGACGAGAAGCCTCGCGTCCAAAAATGGATTGATCGGAAACTTTGATCATCTCCTCCTTAAAAGCGATGAAAGTCTGACAACAGGCAGCCTCCGCCTCCCAGACAGCCAGTCACACGCCCTTCCAGTCAACAGAGAAATGACAAAAGCAATCCTGGCACGGTCAGCCACGTACGTAGAGGACTGAAGGGAAAATACAACTTCACACTGGGTCAAAAAGGCTCTGCATTCGGTTGGCTCGCCCGAATATCGTGGCAGGTTGTTGACTCTTGATTCGGGGGAGGCGCTGGGAGACGGAAGATCTGATTGCTCATGGCGGACAAACTGGAAACGGTGATTGAAGTCTGTCATCTGGACAGCGAGACTCTCCACTCCACTGGCGAGAGCTCTTGCTCATGTCTGCCCAACAAAATTCCCTGCCATCTGACAGCGGAACAGACGGATGCCGAATTCGCCGGGTCCATTTTGGTTGGATGATTGTGTTGTGCACAGCAGATGACCCAGAAGCCAAGGAGCGATCAAACAGAGTTTATTAACAGTTCAGTACAAAGTCCAACTAAGGCAGACTGCCAGGCGTAGTCACACAGAGACGCTGCAGCTGGAAAACTGGGTAACACAAATAGGAATACTCTCGCTGATGAAAGCTCACAGAGCACAGTAGCTCGGTGGCCGATCTGGACGCGCCTCAGGCAGAAGATGGTGAGTTCGAAGCCTGGCGGATGGAAGGAACCAGGCTTGTAGAACAGAGGGCTCTGAGAGATGGAGCACGAGACGACCACTGGGACAGGGACTAAGACTGGGGCGACACACAAGCAAAGGTTAACGACATCTGGGAGAGTACAAAGACAAACGCCACTCACAGGTAGTTAATCATCTGACAAAGACACAAACAAACAGCGGGGAGAAATAGCCAAGACAATCAATGAAGACACACAACAGGTGCAGACATGAATAGGTGCGAGCGCCGACAGAAATGACAAACAGCTGAAACAAATAAGCAATGAAGGCAGGGGGAAAGGGAGAAAACAAGAAGACAATCAAACCCGGCTCATGACAGAAAGTGTATTAGATACAATTAACAAATTATCAAATACCATAATACCTTTATAAATGTAAACAATTTAATTTTGTAGAACTGAACTAAAATTCATTGTGAAAGTACTACAGGGTTCATGATTTCACAACTTAACCAACATTATTAAAAGCCTTTTGGAACGATTTACCAACTGAGAAAGCAATTAGCCTAAAGGCCTGTTCACACCGGGACGAATATTGCGCGCGATTTTCACCGACGTTTAACGCCTCGTGACTAAACAACGGGCGCCAATGTGAGTGTGCACACCGACGCGAAAAACGTGAGGCGTAAAAGCGTCATTTTTAAAAAAACGCCTTGGGTTCGTTTTTTTTGGTTTGACGCGCCGCGTTAAAAACTGCCCGACCAATGAGATTGGTGCTTTTGTTCACGTGCCTGGAACTGATGAAGTTACAGTAACACATGACTTGGTGGCGCTCAAGCACAAAAGACGACGACACGACGACGAAGAGAAAGTAAGTAGATGAGGAAGACCCCTACAAACTATCCCTGCGTCTCATTCAGCTCCCTAGCTTCCTAAGTTGTGTATCAGTATACCATTTAAATGAATGTGGCCCACTCCCTGATCAGTGTCCTGACTAATGAACTAGGGAGCTGATTGAGATCCACGCTATGGGTACTCTGCCAGTTCTTGGCCATACCAATAGATGTGTATTATTTCTGTATTTTTGCTGTTTTTTTTTTTTCTTTTACATTCAAGAAATATAGTTGAGAATGTCTATTTCATAAATGTTTATTTGCACTACTGTTTCTGACTACCATCTCTCATATATGCCATTTAATATCTGCATTTTTATCTTCTTTAACTTTATTAATATCATAAATATGTTTATTTACACTACCGTTAAGCACAAGCGCCACATACTGTCAGGGAGTGAATTTGCACGTTCAGTCTGCGCATCGCCAGTGAAAATCGCTTGGGTGTGAACACAAAAAACGTCTCGAAAAACACTGGCTATAAACGCGTGCGATATTCGTCCCGGTGTGTACAGGCCTTAAGGAATGGCACAGTCTATAGTCATAAACTGTATTATGTCACAGCCTAGATTTTGGCAAAGAAGTTATCAAATGACACATTTTAAAGACTGAAGGTAAAAAAATAGTACCGTTGGCTCATTACTAAATCAATCATAAGACAAAACACAATGTATAAATCGTTGTATATTGATGAACAACAATTATATTCCGGAGAGGACGCAAACCCCTTCAGACCCTGAGTCTATTGGAATGGACATCACATGGATTTTGGTTTAAACCAATAAGATTTTATGTTTTTATAATATAAGTACTGCCTGGTCACTGATTGGTCCCTGATCTACCAATCACAATGAAAGAATGACTCATAACTTAATCTGATTGTGCTTCTGGCATCACAAAAGACAAGCATGGCTAACCAACTAGACAGGAGGAGGAGCTCCTTTTTCATCTTTTATATGAAGATCTGTGTTCATGGCATCATCAACTTGCACCTATTATAATCTTAATAATATCAAGTGATAATATTCAAAGTTAATTTGAAAATCTTTCAGAACTGAAGAACACAGGATTTTTTTTTTGAAGTTTGATGGACAATGGACATTACGTCTTAATCAAAAATGATTTTTTTCCCTGATTTTGTCTTCTATGTTGTGATCATAAGCTGCCATTCAGTTTTTCATTAGTTTTAGTGAAAAACAGAAATAGCAAACGTGAAATGAGTGCATAAACTGCAACACACACACAAAATATCACACACACACACACACACACACACACACTGATGCCCTGATGCTATATGCACACAATCATATATTTAGTACACACAACACACCCACAAACACACAGAGACATATACACACATATCCTCATTCACCCACTGCAAACAACAAAAATAATAAAACAAGTTTTTTGAGAATTCATCTTATCATCTTCAATGCTATAATTCACATATTGTGTTGAACTCTAGCTAATAAGAACTGTATGGTTAAAATATGACACATTTTTTGTTGCTTAAGCCCTGATGTCCATTGTAGTGGAAAATCTAATAAAAAAATTATTTTGCACAAATCTTTTTAGACTCATTTACATTAAAGAAGAGCAAATATCAAGTGGATAAATTTTTTTTTGCTCAGTTGATCATAATTCAGGTCTGAAGGGGTTAATATTTCCAGTGGCGCTTTAACACAGAACAGGAAACTCATGAATATTCGTGTTTACTCCGCCCAGTCTAGTCATGGGAGAAACAAATCTTTTCGAAACTTTGAATCAATTGAACCAATTGCTTCAAAATGATTCACTGGTTCGAAGCGCCACACGCTGGTCAGAACAGGGTAAATGCCAGAGGTGGGGGACTCGAGTCGCACATTTTAGGACTTGAGACTTGCTTGACAAATATTAATAAAAGACTTGACTTGACATTCATGACTTGAGACTTGACTCGGACTTGAGTTAAATGACTCGAAATAACTTTTGTTTAATAAATATCTGTTTTTGAACGCTCCGCAACCTAACCACGTGACGCAGCAGGCAAGAAGAGAGAGCTAATGTAAGAGCACAGTCGTGACTGAACATTAAGGCGCTACGCCAAAAATAGTAAAAAAAAAAATAACGTTTTGGACATGTTTAGAGTTGACTTTGAATTGGTTTTGATGATCCGTGCAAATTTTTAAACATTTAAGCACGCCAAAAGAGGAAAAGAGAATGCGAATGTCCTGTCACACACACACACACACACACACACACACACACACACACACACACATGTTTGTTTTTGTGAATTGTGGGGACTTTCCATAGACTTCAATGCATTTTACACTGAACAAACTGTACATTCTATCCCCCTACCCTGCCCCTACCCCTAAACCTAACCCTCACAGGAAACTGTGCAAACTTTTACTTTTTCACAAAAACTCATTCTATATGATTTATAAACCCATTTACATTGTGGGGACCGCTGGCTGGTCCCCACGATGTAGGTGAACTCAGGTTTATATTACATCATGGGGACATTTGGTCCCCACAATGTAATATAAACAAAAGCACACACACACACACACACACACACACACACATGTTTGTTTTTGTGAATTGTGGGGACTTTCCATAGACTTCAATGCATTTTACACTGAACAAACTGTACATTCTATCCCCCTACCCTGCCCCTACCCCTAAACCTAACCCTCACAGGAAACTGTGCAAACTTTTACTTTTTCACAAAAACTCATTCTATATGATTTATAAACCCATTTACATTGTGGGGACCGCTGGCTGGTCCCCACGATGTAGGTGAACTCAGGTTTATATTACATCATGGGGACATTTGGTCCCCACAATGTAATATAAACAAAAGCACACACACACACACACACACACACACAAAACCCCCTGAAACTTGCAAGCACAACCATGCACATGCAAACAAACAATACACTTTTCACTCACTCACAAACACACACACACACACACACACACACACACACACACACACACATGTTTGTTTTTGTGAATTGTGGGGACTTTCCATAGACTTCAATGCATTTTACACTGAACAAACTGTACATTCTATCCCCCTACCCTGCCCCTACCCCTAAACCTAACCCTCACAGGAAACTGTGCAAACTTTTACTTTTTCACAAAAACTCATTCTATATGATTTATAAACCCATTTACATTGTGGGGACCGCTGGCTGGTCCCCACGATGTAGGTGAACTCAGGTTTATATTACATCATGGGGACATTTGGTCCCCACAATGTAATATAAACAAAAGCACACAAACACACACACACACACACACACACACACATTCACTCACAAATATTAATGAATCACGCTCAATCAAATCACATATAAATAAAAAGAAAAAAATCTAATTTGCAAACACAACCATGCACATGCAAACAATACACTTTTCATCCATACACACTCACACATATTTATTTATTTATTATTATTATTATTAGATTTTTATTGTATTAACAACTCAGCTGTATGTGGACACCTTTTGAGTAGAAATGCAAATTGCAATTTTTTGATGCGAATAAAGCTCCCCTATTCCATAACTACTTTAGTTTTAATTTATAAATTCAGTTAAATAATCAAACATTTGTATGACTTGCAGTGACTTGTCTGACCCAAGCTATGACTTGACTTGACTTGCTTGATTCTCACAAAATTGAGACTTGATGGTTAAGACTCGAGACTTGCACATGTGTGACTTACTCCCACCTCTGGTAAATGCAACAAAAACTAAGCAAAAAACACCTTTCACAAACCAGTTGCAAAAGTTATATTGAAAGTGTATTTAAATGCAATCAACAAATCATCTAATACCATTATATATGGTGTCTTTATAATATTTATTAAATTATAGGGCTTGTTTTTGTTTGTTTTATGCTTGTTTTGATCTTGTTTAATCAGGCCAATAAGAGACTACTTTTACCTTTTATTATACAAATGTGTCATTAAATGTTTACAAAAAAAACCAAAAAAAAATCTGAGCTCACGTAAAAATAAGTTCAAAGCCAAAGAGATCATCGACCCCTAGCGGCGAATCACTGAAATTTCGAAACAGTTATGACGCAACGAAGCCTCGTTTACTGTAATCACGTGATACGCGCTCCGAATCACTGGTTCAAAACAAACGATTCGCAGGTTTCGAAGCTTCACGAGTGTTTCGATAGCGCCCATCACTAATTACACCTTTATATGTAAGTATTGTTTTAACTTTCTGAAATTTCTAGCGATATAAATGTAAAAAAAAAACTACGGGTCGTTTTTAAAAACTAAAAATGTGGTTGTTAGCTGAGCCACTGCATTTGCTCGGCTGCATTTGTTCGGTGGTGTGGGGCAGAACTATAAACTCTGCTGTGGCGTTTCGATGTGTTTTAGGGGGCAGGGAGCAGACTGCTTCATTTATTAAACTGAGGGGTGAAACCTGTGAATTATTCACCGGGGCTTGGAAGTAAGACAACAACCCGTTTGTTAAATCTGTATTTACCGTCTTGTCCCTGAGGTACATTTAAACTAGCCCTCACCCCATACAAAGAGCAAAGCAATAAGACAACGAAAAACGTTAGACTGATAGAAACGAATAGATAGAAATACACTCTTTCACTTTGTTGTGTTTTTGTAGTGCTGTTATGCAATTTTTGTCTCATGTTTTAGCCAAATTTGGGCGTCCATATCTATGATTTTGGAGGATTTTTGTGTCTGTCCTGCCGTGTCCTCTTTTCTAATCCAAGTTTTTCATTCCTGTTTTTATATTTTTTTCCTCACGTTTCTGCGTTAAGTGTGTGTGTGTGTGTCCCACTTCGAAGGCAGCATCCTTCATAGGAGGCGATACGCGTTGATAAATGAGACTGTCTAGGAGGATTTCATATTTGTAATTTAGCCTAAATGTTAGTGATTTCAGCAAGTCCTTCAATTTTAAGGCTCAGATGGATGTGCGCAATAGAAAAACTCACCTGCAGGTACATTGTGCCAAACCAGGCATCCAGTAAAAAATAATAATAATAATGATATTGATATTAATAATAATAATAATAAAATCACACCGTTTATTTGGAATAGAAAGCCCAATAAAAACATTTGAATTGTATCATAATAAACTATTTATTTATTTATTTACAGATGGATGATGCTACTGGTCCAAGTAACTCTCCTCACCAGGTACATTCATGTTCATCACTAAAGATTTAAAGGGTTAGTTCACCCAAAAATGAAATTTCTGTCATTAACTACTCACCCTCATGTCGTTCCACACCTGTAAGACCTTCATTCATCTTCAGAACACAAATTAAGATATTTTTGATAAAATTTGGTGGCTCAGTGAGGCCTCCATTGTCAGCAAGATAATTAACACTTTCAGATGCCCAGAAAGCTACTAAAGACATATTTAAAACAGTTCATGTGACTACAGTGGTTTAACCTTAATGTTATGAAGTGATGAGAATACTTTTTGTGCACCAAAAAAAACTTAATAACGACTTTATTCAACAATATCTAGTGATGGGCGATATCAAAACACTGCTTCATGAAGCTTTGAAGCTTTACGAATCTTTTGTTTCAAATCAGTGGTTCGGAGCATGTCTCAAGCTGCCAATATCTTGTGATTTCAGTAAACAAGGCTTTGTTACGTCATAAGTGTTTTGAAATTTCAACAGTTCACGTGACTTTGGCAGTTTGATACACGATCCAAACCACTGATTTGAAACCAAAGATTCGTAAAGCTTCGAAGCTTCATGAAGCAGTGTTTTGAAATCGGCCATCACTAGATAGTGCTGAATAAAGTTGCTTTTTTGTGTTTTTGGGGCACAAAAAGTATTCTCGTCACTTCATAACATTAAGGTTGAACCACTGTAGTCACATGACCTGTTTTAAATATGTTTTGAGTAACTTTCTGGATCTTGAGAAGTTCAATGGCATTGCTGTCTATAGAGTCCTATAGGATTTTATTAAAAATATCTTGTGTTCTGAAGATGAATGAAGGTCTTACAGGTGTGGAACAACATGAGGGTGTGTAATTAATGACAGAATTTTTATTTTTGGGTAACTAAAACTAACCCTTTAATTCTACAGTCTCTCTTTGACATGGTTTTTTTTTTTTTTTTTGCTGTTTAGTTTATCTTCATGGTAATGCAATGTGAATTAGTACACCAGAGTTTAATGTTATGAATCCAGAAGGTTAGTTCTTGTGGAATATTTAGGGCTGATTTTAGCCCTGATTTTTTTTTCTTGGTTAATCTGCATGCACTGTGTGTCAATGACCCTCGTGTATGCGTAAAAAGTGAACTATACTTTGGGCTTTACAACATCCTCACATCCACACCTTCCATCAGTAGCTGAGTTTACATGATAATAATCCATTTGTAATCAGACTAGTAGCACTGTGGGAATAAAAAGTCGGAATGAATTGGCCAAATCCGATTTAAATTTAATTCAGATTGTAAGGGTTGGTTTAAACCTTTTAGAATCCTTTCAGTAGTAGGTTTAAACATTTGATAAGGACAGACAGGAAAGATTTGGCACGTACAATGGCATAGAAATGGTGCAATGATGTATAATGCACAGAATGAGCTGTTGTTGTTGTTGAATAACATATAATAAATGACTGTTGTGTCATTCTAAAATTCTCATTCCACTCATCATCTGTGAAGTGCTGCGGGACAATGCCGACCCAGCTTCGGACTCTCATCCACAGACGCCTTGTTTTGGGCATGGGAAGGGCCGTTTTTACGGCTTGATAAATATAAGCAGCACAGTACAAATTGCTTCATGTGCTCGTCGTCTACTAAATCAGGACCCAAAATAGATAAATATTAAGGGTACTAATAACAGAAGAGTTTTTCCTTTTTCATTTTTCTTGTACAGACAACAATGTTGTCAAAACAATCCCCATTCACACAGATCCACAGAAATTACTAAAAATGCTGTATTCTGCTGCCAGGCCAGTAGATGGCGATGTCACTTTGTAAAGAAACACTACGTACACATAGACTGAACAAGTAGCACGCATGCGCATGACGTCACCGTTTTCACAAATTTGCGTTTTTGTAGTTTACACAGAGACGATAATTGTTTTCAAAAACTTGCACTTTGAAGCCCGTTTTCAAAAGTTTGCATTTTCAGGCCCCCAAAATGCCGTTGTCGTGTAAATGAATGGCCACAATGCATAAAAAGTTTGTTTTAGATATTGGTGTTGTGTAAATGGTCCCTGATGATTTCTGAATAGACAACTAAACAAAAGAATGTAATTTACTAGAGGTTCTGTCAAAATGTTAATTGCTGCAGACTATTTAAAATCAGGTTACTGGCGTAACCTATGTTCTGTGAATAGGGAACAAGACGCTGTGTAGCTATGATGCAATGGGAACGATATACCAAACACGCCAAGCTAAAGCGCTGCCGTAGGTGGCACGATGAAAAACCAGATAGCAACCATGGCCGGTTCAAACAGACAGAACCTGGGAACCTGGAGCCATATCGAGATCCAAACTATAAAATTTAATAAACGTGTGTGGGGAGGACCATCCTGCCGCTACACACATGTCCTCCAGGAGGACCCCTCTAAAAAGAGCTTGAGAGGAAGCCACACTTCTGGTGGAATGTGCCTGAACACTGAGAGGTGAAGACAGATCACGCACCTCATATGCCAGTGAAATAGCCTCTGCAACCCAGTGAGAAACTCTCTGCTTTCATGCGGCAAGCCCACGGCGGCCAGCACTAAAACATACAAAAAGCTGATTCGGTCTTCTCCAACCGCTAGAGAGATCTACATAAGACTTCAGAGCTCGGACAGGGCAGAGCAAGTGAAGATTTTTAATCATCATCAGAGGCGAAAGGAGGAGGATGGAATGTGTGAAGGCTGATAACTTGAGAGCGAAATGGTGTAGACAAGACCTTGGGCACATATCCTGGCCTGGGTCTTAAGGTTACCTTAACTACTGGCATACTCCTACCTATGTGAGGTGCACTCTCTGGGTAGAGAAGAGGAGGGATTAGAAAAGTCCCTAACTCTCCTGGGCATAAACTGCCTGAGAGCAGCCGACTGGGACTTGGTGGCCCGAAATTTGTCAACCACCATGTTGACCGCCTCCCCGAATAAACCAGACTGAAAGATAAGGGCATCCTTGAGGAACACCTTCTCCTTT
Organism: Ancherythroculter nigrocauda; assembly: GCA_036281575.1. Lineage (NCBI taxonomy): Eukaryota > Metazoa > Chordata > Actinopteri > Cypriniformes > Xenocyprididae > Ancherythroculter > Ancherythroculter nigrocauda. The sequence goes on from VTFQ01000022.1 coordinate 2,606,543, forward strand.
TCACGGATTACCGCAAGATTGAGCCATAGGTGGCGCTCTGCAGCCACCGAGCCCACCATGGAGCCTGAGTTCTGCTGTGCTCTAAATCACTCACAAATCTTATGATAATTCAATATTCTACATTCAGTTTTCACACAGTATTAGTTGTTTTCATGCCTTTTGCACAACATTGCACCATTTCATGCTTTTCATCTTCAGAAAGATCTTTCTTCCTCCCCATATTGCATGAGAACTGTGACTTGCTTAATAATGTGGAACAACCTCTAAGTAGGGTTTCCATAGACCTGGCAAATTATTTTGTCTAAGATTGATACCAGTTATCTAAAAAGACATGGATAAATAAACAAACATTTTCTTAGAAAAACTCAAATCTGAATGTTTATTCTACTGAAATCTTACTGATAGGTCACTTGCATAATACTTTGGAATGCGGTGTATTTAGAACCATGAGAGAATCATGATCTCTATTTTAAACAAAACAATTTTGATTCTTAATTTATCCAGAATCTTGCAGCTCTAGTAAAATGTTTAATAGCCATAGCTGAATCGTTGTCATTTAGGAATAAGATAATGTGGGTGTTTCATTCGAGATTGCTATTTTTAATGATTAATCGTGCAGCTCTAGTTTCAGAGGACAAACTGTAAAGAATTGGATGAAACTGGTCCACACAAGGAACTATTACATAAAACCCCAAACCCCAAAAGTCTGTTTTGTTCAAATGTGTGTGCATTGGCAAGAAGAAAAGTTTTAAGAAGTTAAATTTTGAAGTCTGGCCAGCTTTTTTCACAATTTCAAATGCTATAGTAATGCAAAATGTTGTTTGTACTTTTGATATTTGTTTACAGATTGTGACACAGTTCAGAAATGAAAATGAGTTTTTTGTACCAAGACTGAGATGGACTGGAAATAATATAGTAAGTTTTCAAGTCACAACAAGAAACTCAAAAATGCCATTTTGTACTGAACTGGGATTGTGCTTAGAGCTGCAAACAGTATTTATTCTCATTATCAGTGAATTGTATTAAAAAGTGATAAATCATTTGGACTAGAATATATCAGAGAACCATCAAATTTGCATTTAGTGTAATGATGTTTGTTTGTTTTTAGATGAAAGACATGGATCTTCAAGATTCTGATGAACTCTACGATTCTACATCAGAGAGTTCAGATTCTTACATTTCAGATATCTTTTCCGAAAGTGACAGTGATGATAACCTTATACCAGACCAGGCAAAACTTCAGCTTCTTGATGAACTAGATGTTGATGAGTCTGGCTCAGCGAGTTCCCCTGTCTGTGAGACAACGTCTGACAAAATGACCTTTGATAGGCATAGCCTTACATCTGAAGAATCTGGAACAGCAGAAGAACCTTGCTCCAGTCAAGACACAAAAGACAGCGTAGTTGTTAGTGCATACCAAAAAATAGATGGCAGTAGAGTGTACAACAAGAGGCATTACTGCTTGTATTGCCGTAAGCCTTACGCTAAGATGGCAAGGCATCTAGAAGGTTCACATGAAAAAAAACCTGATGTGGCTAAAGCTCTAAGCTTTCCAAAGGGATCCAAGGAGAGAAGAAAAGTGCTAGATTATATTCGCAACAGAGGAAACTATGCTCACAATGCTGCTGTTATGAAATCAGGAAAAGGGGAACTAGTGCCATGTAAACGGCCACCTAAAGAAGCGCAGGGAGATGATTTCATGCACTGTGTATACTGTCAAGGGCTTTTTATAAGAAAAGTCCTGTGGCGACATCTGCGTTCTTGTAGACTTAAACCTCAATCATCAGTCGCCACCAAACCAGGAAAATACCGTGTTCAGGCTTTGTGTAGATACACAGGGCCTGTGCCTTCAAACATGTCTAAACAACTGTGGGGAGTAATCACTACCATGAATCTTGACCCAATCACAGAAATAATAAAAAACGACAAAGTAATTATTGATTTTGGACAGCACTTGTTAAACAAAGGTGGGATATCAGCCAAGAATAAACAGTGTGTGCGAGAGAAGATGCGACAGTTGGGAAGGCTGCTTTACAATGCTAGGAAAGTCACCTCTTTAAAAACAATGAAAGATTGTGTAAATCCAAAGAAGTACATGGAGACTGTCAAAGCTGTCAAGCATACATGTGGGTATGACATTGAAACCGACAAGTTCTCGATTCCAACACTTGCCAACAAGCTTGGGAATTCCCTGGTAAAAGTAAACAAAGTCTTGAAAGCTCAGGGTTTACTCTCAAACAACAAAGAGCTTGTGAAGAATGCCAGTGAGTTTCAAGACATCCATGAGGAGAAGTGGAACGAGATGATCTCAGGTACAGCGTTGAGGAACATGAGGGACGCAAAGAGTAATGTACCCACTCTCATGCCCTTTACTGAAGATATTCAAAAAATGCATGCACATCTCAGTCAAGTGCAAGATAAGTGGTACAAATCACTCTCTGAAAGTCCCTCTACTAAAGCCTGGAAGGAGCTGGTGAAGGTGTGTCTAGCCCAGGTGATTCTCTTTAACCGGCGCAGGGAAGGAGAGGTGGCGAGCATGCCTTTGTCTGCATTTTTATCAAGAGACACTTTTGATCCAAATGTGGATGTGGGTTGGGCACTCTCTGAAGTGGAAAAAATACTCTGCAGACACTTCTCAATGATTGTCACCAGGGGAACCCATGGCTGGCCGGTTCCAATTCTTCTGACTCCAAAAATGCTGTGTGCCTTAGAACTGCTTGTTCAGCAGAGAGAGGCGTGTGGGGTTCTTAAAGACAATGGTTATTTGTTTGCAAGACCAGAAGCCATGACGTATTTCGAAGGGTCACACTGCCTCTGTGGCTTTGCAAAGGCGTGCGGTGCAAAGTTTCCCAAGTCACTGACATCTACCAGACTGCGAAAGCATGCCGCAACCCTTTCAACAGTGCTGAATATGACAGACACAGAGATGGACCAGCTTGCCAATTTTCTTGGACATTACATAATAATCCATGGTGAGTTCTATCGACTCCCTGAGAAGACCCTGCAACTTGCCAAGATCAGCAAAGTTCTAATGGCTCTTGAGCAAGGAAGATTAGCTGAGTTCCATGGCAAGAACTGGGATGAAATTGGGATCGATCCTGATGGTGTGTTATTTTATTTTACATTTTTGTTCAGTTTTCTCCTCATCTATTCCTTTTTGCTTAATCACATTGTTAAGCTGTATTTTGTTTGACTTCCACAGAAAAAGTTCTGAACTGTGATGAGGAAGACAAGAGCATACAGGAAGGACAGTGCTCATCTACTGTTCATGGTTTGTATCACTGTCAAAATATAATTTGCCTCTTTTCTTAGTTTTCTGTCTTGCGGAGCTATGGCTAAAAAACATAAATTTTGCAGGTACTGTAGCTGTCTCCATTCATTTGTATTGTATCCGCAATATTTATGGTTAGCATTTGGGGGTAAAGCAAGTTACATAATCCGATTACTTTTTTAAGTAACAAGTAATTACTTTTAAATTTACAACAGTTCTCCTCTGGCCAACAGCGAACAGTGCTTGATTTTGATTCAGGCAGCATTACAGGTCACAGGTCAGATTGGGATAGGAAGAGTCAAAATATTTAATCCAGTTCCATATGGTTGAAGATGGTATTGATCATGCCTGTATGGAAACAGTTTTGTTGAGGGTCTGTGTGTCGATGAGGCCTTCTCAGGGGATGGTTGACACAATCTAGCTGACATTTCAGGGATGTGTTGTGGTCGTGTCTAGGCACGGGTCCTTCATCTGATCTGGATATGGCCCAGATCCGACTGACTATGTTAAAACTCGAGATAAACAGAGAGACTAATATTAACATAGATGCCATTCTTCTTATGATGTAACAGTAATCTAGCCTTGAGGTCATGAACGCATGAACTAACTGTTCCGCATTTGTCATTGAGAGCATATGTCGTGCTTTAGATATGTTTTTAAGATGGAAGAATGCGGTTTTACATTTATGCTAGAAATTGATGAAGACTTGACAGAGCAGCCATCAACTGTTAGATAGTATTCTATGTGTGCTTATGCATTATAAACATGCATCTATGTATGAAAACCAGAACTGGAAAGTTCTGCGCATGTGCAATGCCATAGAAATGGCGTAATGATGTGTGAAGCATGTAACGAGCTGTTGTTGTTGAATATATTGCCATACAGTAAATGACTGTCGTGTCATTCTAAAATTCTCATTCCAATTATCATCTGTGAAGTGCTGCAGGACAATGTCATTCCAGCAATCCTTGTTTCGGACTCTCATCCACAGACGCCTTGTTTTGAGCATGGGAAGGGCCTTTTTACTGCTTGATAAATATAAGCAGCACGGCACAAAGCAACATGTGCTCGTTGTCCACTAATCGAGACCGAAAATAGATGAATATTAAGTCTGATTTTTAAAACAAAGAATGGATGCAATGGCAAGATTGTGGTTAGTATGCGCCAAACTCGGGAACCTCTGTATATTTGTGCAGTGTGCACATGTCAAAACATCAAATCCAATTTTAAGCTTGTCATGCATAAACAGTACGAGCACATCAGCCTGATCACGTTAATTAGCGTTTATGTAAACACTGTGTTTGGATTCATCAAAAGTAATTCAAAACAGTGTCCATTGTAAACATAGCTAATGTAATTCTATTTATACATAGAGTGCAAATAATTTACTTGCACTATAGATGATGACATAATTACTGATGTAGGATTCAGAACTTCAGTATTTCTATTGTGTTGTACTGTAATGATTATTTTAGGATTTCCAGTTTCTACTTTGTATTACATTTATTGTAGTTTTTGTATTTTATTTGTTTGTAGCGCTTTAGGTTCCAGAAAAGCGCATTATAAATAAAATGTATTATTATTATTATTATTATTATTATTATAGAATTCCAGCACACACTATTCTTTATCCTCATATTTTCTGACCATTTTCAGGTAAAATTACACAGAGGAAAAAACCCTGGCAGCAGACAGAGGTGCAGGCGGTGGAAAGACACATGATGCATTTCATCACATCTTGTACTGTACCAGCAAAGAGTGACTGTGAGAAGTGTTTAAAGGCTGAACCAGAAGCTCTAAAGAACCGGGACTGGAAGAACTTGAAGTTCTTCATTTATAACCGCATTACAGCTTATAAAAGGAATTTGCAATGTAAGATTACCAACTCTGGCAATATTGCAGTTGGTATGTAAGTTTTTGAATTAATTCGCCTTTTCCATGTTCCAAGTTGTTCCAGAAATACCTACTCTGCTTCTAAAGTGGTCAAAACTCCAGCCAAACTTGTATGATATCAAACAACTTTATTGTTAGACCAGTACTTTTCAGCTTGTGGCCTTCGCCTGTCACCCGAAACATACTGCAAACAACATTTCAAACTGAGGTCATGTGAGGCATAAAAAACAACAACAACCAATGAATTACATCCACACACATTGTAATACAATTTTTCAATATCCTACAAGATTTGCAAGAGTTTTGACCACTAGTTTCTGTTTAAATTCTGTTTAAACCAGATTTTTTATACTTTTTAGTAAAACATTAGTTTGTTTTGAGGTTCATTCGACTTAATTTGTTGAGTTTGTTTGTAAAATTGAACTCATTAAAAGTTAAATTCAGCAATTTAAATGTGAGTTAATGTCTTGAGGTTCAATTAGTTGTTATTAGTAGATGTATTATCATGGTATGAAGTACCAGGTGAACTAGTAGCAGATGGTTGGTTGTGGATAAAAACTATTAAACTGTTAAAATCATTTGCAGTGGAAAGGTTTATAGGTTTTACTTGGTGGTTTGATATGGGTTTTTTACAATATCCAGACAAAAATTCACTACTCTTCTAAATCTTTGTATATGAATAGAGAACTTCTGCTTCATCCACTTCAATCACACTTATATTCCTATCAAATCAAGAAACATCAAACAATCAAACCAAAAAGTGAAGATGACTATATGGACCACTACATGGAGAGTGAAACTTTGCATCAGTAGCACCATTTACAGGCCAAAAGCCTCTCTGCCATTGCATAGGACAACCCAGCCCATGCTTGACACATCAATTGACCATATGCAAAGAACGTTCTTAATAACTTCTGCAATAATATAAGCCAGCTGGAAAACTTACGGTGAAATGTCACTTGTTGGTGTATCAGTATCTTCAATGTCCTGAGGTAGCTTTAAGAGCATCAATATTGTAATAGTTTATAATCAGAATATAGTCACTTAAATAGGCACGCCTAGCATTAATTTAGTTATTCAAACTTAAGACAACATAAAAAAAGACGCATCCCTCAGTGCTCCTCAGCATAATTTAATCCGACCATCAGTTTTCACACTTTAATGTAAAAAAAAAAGTCAACACACTGTAAATTAAAGATTTTTTTGTGCACTTTAGTCATTTATTCATTGAATAAAATGTAAGTTTTCACAAGTGTGCCGAAATCGAGCTTGTGCTTCACTGACAACTTCAGTGATTATAAAGGGAGAGTGCAGTGCTCGCTTTCTGTGTCATTCATTTGCAAGAAAAGTTGTTTTTCATGAGATTTTGTGAGTACTTCATACTTCACCTTGACAAAATTTATTTTTAAACTTAGTGATTTTATAATGTTTAATATTTATTCAAAAGCAAAACATGGAAAAAAACTATTACAGGAAATGGCTAATATGAGCCAATAAATGCTCCTCTGACGGTTATAGTGGTAATTAATGTCTTTTTTATTTTTAAATGAAAGTGTTTTCTATCAAATGTATTTTCTACATCTTGAAACGTTTGGTTTTACAAATGGGGATAGACTCAGAAGGGTGAACAAATAATGTTTTTAGTAATCACATTAAAAACACATTTGAAGTGTTGGAAAAATGTTGCGTGCGCGTATCTAATTACAGACAGCGTGTTTCTTATTCACATTAGCTTTATCTTTATTGCAATCAATAAAACTGGTTTTGGCAAATTAGGTAAGTGTGATAATTGCATTAATATATAAATACAACATTAAAAAGTCAACCATTGATGGTTTTGTGTCGATGTACAGCGAGTACAGAATGACAGTTCACCGGAAATGCCCAAGCTGGCTTAACAAAAACCAGGAGGTAACTGTGCATATGGTCAATTGTGATTTACAGCACTCTGTTGATCACGGGGCTAGAGCAGAGGTTTTCAATCCTGGTCCTGGGGATCCACCGATCTGCACATTTTGTATGTTTCCATTATTTGACAAACCTGATTCAGATTATCAGCTTGTTAGGAGTGTGTCAGATAAGGGAGACATACAGAATGTGCAGAGTGGTGGATCTCCAGGGCACGGATTTTCAAAAGGTTTAATCTGGATAAAATTGATCCGGATTTAGTAATCCTTTTTTTGCGATCCGTGATCACGTAATCCAGCTTACTTTTGGAGCCAGTTTTTTAAAGCAACATCGGATTGGATCAATCTGATCCGGATAGGAACTTTTCAGGATTACCAAATCTGGATTTCCAGTGCTCTACGGAGGCCCTAAAGGGACATGTTGATAGAAAGAATATGGGTTTTGAATTAAATATATTTTTGTTGGATATTTACAGCTGTTTAGGGATTGTTTTATGGCACCAAAATTTCTTTTTACTTTAGAGTAGGTTACCGAAAGGCTAAAAATGTAGACTAATGTCTGCATTTAATTTATTACTTTAACAGTTAAACTAATCAAGAGCAAGATAAAAATGTGTATGTATATTACATGATAAAAATGTTGTATTTTTTGACTAGTTTTAAAGTTTTACTACATTTTCCTCCTGGAATCCACCTTGAAATTCTACCCCCTGTTGGGATCAGGATAATCCTTTTTTTTTTGGATCAAAGTGATCCAAATCCTACAAAAAAGTTCTGAAAAACCCAAACTAAAGGTTTGATCCGGATCAAAACCAAGATTGGATTATGTGATCTAATCCAATTATGTAATCCGTTTTTTCTTTTGAAAAACACATTTTCAAGATTTGATCCAATCCGTTATCCAAAATCCTAGTGGATTACTTTTGAAAAACCGGGCCCAGGACCAGGATTGAAAACCACTGGGCTAGAGAATCCAGGCAGCTGCGGGTCACTGTGACACGCATAAGGCCCACATGCCAGACACAAAGTGGGATGGGGGCTTTCAGCCAAAGCTGAAGTGAAGCAGTCCTAATCGTGCACTCTCAAGGCAGTGGGCATCAACCCGAGTGTTTTCTGAAAACACTTTAAGGGAAGAGTTTTTTCCCAGCTTGAGCTCAGGGAGATGATTAAGGTCTGTGAGTGCTTGGATATGTGTACACTAATTCAGATACATTTGAAAACACATCTTTTTGGAAAATCCTTAAATATGTCAGTTTGGAGCATTTTTAAACATATACGCTGACTGGGTTTCAGAAAAGTATATCGCTTTTCTGCATATTTACTGGCAGCCCCAAACATAGAAGTTGGTTGACAAGCATCTGTGTCCATGACCAGATAATTCAGCATGTGAACTCCACTCAATCTCAAGTGGGGAGAGAAACATATCAACACATTTCATGAAATGATTTTTTTATTTAAAATTCGGGAGGAGCGCTTTCAAATGATCCTTTCAATCATCACGTCATTCGCACCAGCTGTCAGTAATCAACATGTCTACCCAATCAGCATAAGTGGAGGACACTATAAATATGCAGTCAACTCACCCATGTTCCTCTACAGTTTTTCAGCATCCCTCCACCACCCCGTCTCCTCACACTCGCCTGGTTATCTTCCTAAACCAGAATACTCTGGGTTCGGGCCAAATACCGAGCTCAGAGCCCTCTCCTCGGACAGCATGCCAAATATATTTATTTATCTGACTTATTTGCAAGTGTGAACTCCTGAATGTATGACATAGTGAAGAGGAGGATCGTAAACTTATACGCTGCACCTTAGAATGCAAACTTAAAAAAACGCCTGTGAATGATGAGAGGCAATCTGAATATGAAAGTATAGGCATTCTTGAGGTCCACTGAGATAAACCAGTATCCTGGCCAAACATGCGAGAGGATTTGTTTCAGTGTGATCAGTTTGAATGGGCACTTTGATAATGTGGTCTAAGATGGGACAGAGCCCGCCATCTTTTCTCAGAACCAGCAGCTGTAAAAGCCAATCTTGTAAAATATCACACCATTACATAATCTGACAGGGACTGAAAATATTTGGGTGTGAGCTGAGAGTATATCTGCCACAGTGTTTTAGAGAACACCCTCTTCCCCAACAGAATAATTCATCTTAATTATCAAAGGAAGTTACATACTTTTTGAATTTTCATTCAAAATTGGCCCAGAAATTTGAAGGATTTTGAATGGATTTGATGTTTCTGATAAACTGAATGTAGTTTTTTTTTTTGTCTTGCTCCTGAAAGTGAATTATGGGATACACTTAGCCTCACATACTGCTCTAAAGCGGTGCTACATTAGTATGGATTTAGTATGTGCTAAGGGCAATGCATTTAGCATTTTTTAGACCGTGAACAATCTTGCTCCACAGGTGTGTATTGGAGGGGCCCTGTGACTAATAACTGTACAGCTGCAGACAAGCAGTATGAAAGGGGCGGATTACACATTACAACCTCATTTTTTATTTTCAACATTGAACTCAAGATGTCGCCATCTGCTCATTCTACCAAGCTTTTACAGCCTTGAAATAAGTCCATAATCTCTGTTCGAAAATATTGGTTCAGGTTTCTATATTTGGTTCAATATCAATATAATTAGGATGTGTCCAGAACTATATATATATATATATATATATATATATATATATATCCTTTTGTATTCATTGTGTGTTTGTAAAAACAGTAAAAAAAATAAATAAATACATATAAAAAATCATTGGAAAATGATATGAACTGTTGTGTACTATGTATATGTACTATAAATGTCCTATTGTGATATTGCAACATTTTCAAAGTAAAGAACTGAACATTTCTGATAAATATGCATCATCCATGTTAACAGTTGTCTTTGTCAATAACTACAGATGCTGTAAACCTTTTGGGTCAACATTAACATATAAAAGGTGTTTAAGTTAGCTTGAGTTCAATAATTAAGTATTTGTACTATATTTTTGTTCGATGATATTTTTTATTTAATAGTTTGTATTTTTAGGGGATAAATTATATTTATACAGTAGGTATATTTTATTCAGAAAAATTAATTTCCAACTTAAACTGTCAAATCTTGAGTGCTTTGGAGAACAGCCAAGAATTAAATATATACATTAGATGAAATTTGTTCCAAAGTGGTCATTTTTGGCCGCGAGGACTTTTTTTTTTTCCAGAAACAATTAACCCTTGCAAATCATGTCCATGGTTTGTGTGTGTCTGTTTTCACATAGCAAGTGCCAAAACCTTTACCAAGTTTCAAACCACTCCGATGAAGTAAACAATTGTAAAAAACATAAAATTCAAGAACGAAGAACGAAGAGCACCAAACTGTATTTTATCAAATTATTTTTTAAAGCTAACCATCTTATGAAATGTAGCCAATGTCCATAAATGATTTAAATGGCATAACCCAGTGAATTTTGACTCACTGAGTAATATGAAAAAATTATTTGTCTTGAATTAAGTTCATTATACAGCCATGACTCAGGCTGTAACCAACACTGGAAGCCCTCGCAAACTTCACCGTCCTGTATTTCTACATTGTGAAATACCTAAATGTGTGTTTCATGTGGTAGCAATTAACCAGTTTTATTAAAGTCAGAAATACTATTTAATATCAGAATTGAATCAATCTACATTAAGTTAATAAACAATCTGATAAAGAAAAGTACATTTACCTTTAATCATTTAGCAGATGTTTTTATCTGAAATTGATGGAAAATCATTCCATCAGCAGGGAACAGTCCAGGTAAAGGTCTGTGAGAGTGATTTGGTGCCTCTTATGGATGGCACCGCAAGGCGGTGTTCACTTGCAGCTTCTGGAGGACACATACGTCTGAAGTATAGGTATAGTGGTGCAGAACCAGTGGATGTATTGTAAGCAAACATCAGTGCCTTGAATTTGATGTCAGTGTAAATGAATGGAGAGGTGTGACGTGCGCTCTCTCTTCGGCTCCTTAAAGACCACTCTTGCTCCTGCATACAGTTGCAGAGGATTGACAGTACATGTGGCCTGCCAAGAAGGCATTATAATAGTCTAGTCTGGATAGAACAAGAGCTTGGACAAGGAGTTGTGTAGCAAGCTCCGATAGGAAGGGCCTGATCCTCCTAATGCTGTATAAGGCAAATCTGCAGGACCAGGCAGTTCTAGCAATGTGGTCTGTGAAGTTTAAATGATCATCAATCACAACTGCAAGTTTCCTGGCTGTCCTGGAAGGAGTTATGGTTGACGAACCTAGCTGAATGGAGAATTTTTCTTACACAAACGCATTGCTTCATTTCAGAAGTACGTTTGTGATGGATGAACTTTCTTCAGCTCATACTCATTGGTATGGTTCACTGCCATTATAAAGCTTGGATGCGTCAGGATATTTATTAATATAACTACGATTGTGTTCATCAGAAAGAAGAAAGTCAAATACACCTAGGATGGCTTGAGGGTGAGTAAATATTGGGGTAATTTTCATTTTAAAGTGAGCTAATCCTTTAAAGGGTTAGTTCACCCAAAAATTTAAATTCTGTCATTTATTACTCACCCTCATGCCGTTCCACACCTGTAAGACCTTCATTCATCTTCGGAACACAAATTAAGATATTTTAGTTGAAATCCGATGGCTCAATGAGGCCTCCATAGCCAGCAATGACATTTCCTCTGTCAAGATCCATTAATGTACTAAAAACATATTTAAATCAGTTCATGTGAGTACAGTGGTTCAATATTAATATTATAAAGCGACAAGAATATTTTTGGTGCGCCAAAAAAACAAAATAGCGACTTATATAGTGATGGCCGATTTCAAAACACTGCTTCAGGAAGCTTCGGAGCGTTATGAATCAGCAGTTTGGCGGTTTGACACGTGATCCGAACCGCTGATTCGATACGCTGATTCATAATGCTCCGAAGCTTCCTGAAGCAGTGTTTTGAAATCGACCACCACTAAATAAGTTGTTATTTTGTTTTTTTGGCGCACCAAAAAAGCAATAGTTTTTTTTTTCTTAAGCAATAGTTTTGCAAACATTAAGGGAACGTTACTTTTGAATGTTCTCCGAATGTTCTAAAACAAGTAGTAACATAAAAATGTTAGATGAACGTCCAACTAAAACGTTCCATAAACGATGTATAGATAATGTTTTTATGTTAATATTTTGAGAACCTTATTGAAGACCAAATAACTTTGAGCAAACGTTGTATCAATGTTACTTGAAGATCGTTTGTTCATAACATTGCCAGAATGTTAGTTATAGTTCTGAAAACATTCCCTGGATAAGTGATTTTACCCCTTAAAAGGCACTCTGGACTAAAATATAACTGGAATAAAATGAATGTGTAGTTGGAAGGTTTTAGTTTAAAATCTGGCATTATTTCATTGATTCATTTACATTTTGAAATGCAAGATTATTTGTATAGACACAATGGCAATTCAAAATGTTTTTCATACAAATGAGTAAGACAAAGACATAAAGTTTAAAATGGATGGATTAAGACGACTAAAAATGAAAGTATAACTTTTCCAAAGCACATCTCGTTAGATAAATTCTCCACAACAAGATTTTATGCAATGGCAAGTATATAGATGCACTTTTGTCAAAATGTCTTCAGCGTTAGCAGGTTTCTGTGTGTTATGGTGGCTGTGGTTGTGGCGCTAGGACCCGGGCGGGCTTACAGAGACACAGCAGCAGCAGCAGCGGCAAGCGGCTTCAGTCCTGGCGACGGCGGGACTCGATCCCGCCTGAACTTCCTCTCACTGACGTCAGCCTCGCCGCTCCGGACACCGCGCTGAGAAAAATGCTGCTCTCCGTACCGCCGAGGACGGGAATCAACCCCTACAACGGATACAACAGCAGAAACAGCAAAAAGGTAACGCAGACGGACTTTTCTGTGTATTTGACTGTTGCTTTCCAAAACCAGTGGCTTTCTTTGTGCAAACGTGAGCTGCAGTGTCCTTGACAAATCAACTTCAGCTTTCTATGGAATCATTGTCTCTAGAGCTGGATAAAAGACGGCTCAGGATCTGCTTGGTTTTGTTGGGAATGGCGGCTTTCATAAGTTTCTGGGAATAATAGCTACATTCGTCGTGTTGTTGTAGCTAATCACTCAAGTCGTTTAAACCCACACACATTAATACACACATCGTTTTCCATAATTTTACTATCGAACTTTGGAAGCAAATTATGGAAAATTTACTTTCCCACAGCGAAGAAAGGTTTAAAAAAAATGAAGATATTGATAGATATCAAATGTGACCAGTGTCGGTAAGTGATCGACATATTCTGTATCGTATCAAGAAAGGGATGCGGATGCTTTGATGTTTCTGTTTGCAAGTTTTCAGCGATGGGAAAATACAACGCCCCACCCCTCGAAAAACCCACCGTGACGCTTTCGACTGTTGCGTTGTAGAGTAATTAAATGGAAAAAAGTTTCAGTTCAGCGAACTCTCAGACTCTGTGGACTATGTTTACGCCTCTTGTTTGTTAAAGAACCAAGTAACTTCGACGCGTAACGCGAAGCGAGAACGCAAGTCTTCAAGCGCGCGACGCGACATACTGTATTAGTTACATTTATAATAATGGAAGCGCGCGCTTGGAATGCTGCCAGCTTAGTTGTTTATAATGTGAGCGTTACTGTAGCGTCGCTTAGTAGCTGTAGATGGGGTTAAACAGTTACATAATTCAGGATGTGAATGTTCCATTGTTTCCCTGAACTTAAGAGTTTTTTTGGGCTTATCAAATGCGACATTTTCTGAATGTCACGCACATTCATAATACGATAAAATAATTTCTTTATGTCAAAGTACCAGTACTTTATTTATTTATTATTAGGCTATTATTATTATTATTATTATTTCTTAACATAAGAACAACAGTTAGCTCATGACATCATGTTGGCAGATAGAAATTATGATTTAATATGTAAGTAACCTATAATTGGCTGTTTATGTTCATTTATGTTAAATTAAATAACAAGGTATCAATGTATTTCACATTTACAGTTGCTGTACACCAAGAGTTTTACTTGACATTTGGCAGCTGCTTTAATCCAAACATCGAACCCATGACATTGGTGTTGCTAGTACCGTGTCTCAAGCAATAGACTGCGAGTGATTTCTGAAAACTGTGATGGTGGCTGTGCAAGTGTCTGAATGAAACTGATTGTAATTTGAAAAATGAAAGTGAAATGAAATTCTGCTTGCTTTGTCCGTGAAATGCATTATGTTACAGCAGCTTCTTAAGCTTTCTCTTAATAAGTAGTGGACTTTACATGCATGTTAGTCCTTCAAATATCAGTTAAGCCCTGTTTACATAGGTAGAGACTCACAGCAACATTATCTCTTTTTCAGTGTTTTTTGTTGTTGTTTTTTTGTGGCATGAGCAAAAGTTGACATTGGATGACACAATGTGGGCATGTCCATCGACACGACAAAGTTGAGAAAAGTTTATCTTTATGCAAATGATCAGCGACTTTAGCAGTAACTACCGATATGGAGGGCACGTGATCGCCGTGTCGGCGTGCAGGAGAGAATAATCTCATCTCTCAATCACAGTTTTCCCAATAAAATTAAACATTTCACATTCAATCAAGGTACTCAATGCAAACTAACTGCCAGCCGTCTGACATAAATGATTAGTTCACTTTAAAATGAAAATTACCCCATGAATTACTCACCCTCAAGCCATCCTAGGTGTATATGACTGTCTTCTTTTAGACAAACACAATTGGAGATATAATAATAATAATTGCCCTGAAGCTCCCAAGCTTTATAATGGCAGTACATGGAAACCACCTGTTTGAAACTCAAATAAGTGCATGCATCCATCAGAAACGTACTCCACACGGAGTTAATAAAGGCCTTCTGAAGTGAAGCGATACATCTGTGTTAGAAAAACATTTTTCTTACTCAAACGCTTTGCGTCAGAAGGCCATTTTTTTTACACAAATTAAGATATTTTTGATAAAATCCGATGGTTCAGTGAGGCCTTCATTGACAGTAAGATAATTAACACTTTTAGATTCCCAGAAAGGTACTAAAGATGTATTTAAAACAGTTCATGTGACTGCAGTAATTCAACCTTAATATTATGAAATGACAAGAATACTTTTTGTGCGCCAAAACACCAAAATGATGGGCGATTTAAAAACACTGCTTCATGAAGCTTCGGAGCTTTACGAATCTTTTGTGTCCAATCAGTGGTTCGGAGCGTGTATCAAACTGCCAAAGTCACGCCCCCCAGTGGTGAACCATTGAAATTTCAAAACACTTATACATAATGAAGCCTCATTTACTGAAATTACATGACTTTGGCAGTTTGATACACACTTCGAAACAAAAGATTCATGAAGCTTCGTGAAGCATTGTTTTGAAATCGCCCATCACTAGATATTGTTGAATAAAGTCATTGTTTTTTGTTTTTTTTGGTGCACAAAAATATTCTCATCACTTTATAACATTAAGGTTGAACCACTGCAGTCACATGAACTGTTTTTAAATATGTCTTTAGCAGCTTTCTGGGCATCTGAAAGTGTTAATTATCTTGCTGGCGATGCAGGCCTCACTGAGCCATCAGATTTCATCAAAAATATCTTAATTTGTGTTCTGAAGATGAACAAAATGACAGAAGTTTCATTTTTGGGTGAATTACCACTTTAAATATT
Source organism: Ancherythroculter nigrocauda (assembly GCA_036281575.1). Taxonomy (NCBI): domain Eukaryota; kingdom Metazoa; phylum Chordata; class Actinopteri; order Cypriniformes; family Xenocyprididae; genus Ancherythroculter; species Ancherythroculter nigrocauda. The sequence continues at coordinate 2,622,295 of VTFQ01000022.1, forward strand.
AATATTTTATTTAAACAAATGCAACGCTTTGCTTCAGAAGGCCTTTATTAACCCCCCCGGAGCCGTGTGGAGCACATTTATTATAGGATGGATGCACTTTTTTGAGTTTCAAACATGTGGTTTCCATTATAAAACTTGGGAGCATCAGGGTGATTATTAAAATAACTACGATTGTATTTGTCTTAAAGAAGTCATATACACCTAGGATGGCTTGAGGGTGAGTAAATCATGGGGAATTTTCATTTTAAAGCGAGCTACCTCTTTAAGAAATAGCACGGCATTAGTTTGCTTTGCAGTTGGCAATCCCACCTTCTGTAGCAGCTCATCAAACTTCGTCCTCTCCAGCCTAGAGTACTGGAGGCAGACCTCATGGCACATGCCCTGCACCGGCCGCTGGCTGCAAGCCTCAGTGGTCTGGTGGACTCGAATAACCCCGGTGCCTTTACTTACGGTGCAGATAGAGTATGCATGGTTTCTCATTGATACTATGCATTGTATGCACTGATTCTATGAATGGTTGAATGCCATGAACTTTTGTTCCCACAATTTTTTGTATGTAACTGTTATGGACTTTTGAATGTGAAGCTTTCAGGTTACATTAAAGCCATCATTCTGCATTTGGCATGTGCCTGAGTGGTTTTATGCTGCTCTATATGAACCCTTTTCACATTTCCAGGTTTGGAAAGTGGAAGTGGTAAATAGAGGTACATAGGAGACCAAAGCAAATATAATTTTTGCATTCCCACTTGCTCCAACAGCAAAATAAGAAAAGCCACTATTGCATTTCCATGACTTTCCAAAAGAGGAAAAAATATATAGAGAGAGATGAGTTAAATCCAAACTCAAATAGTCCTGCACTCACCACAGATACTTATGAAATACACATTATTGATGATGTTAAATACCAAGAAAATAAATAATATCATGTTGAATTTATACATTCAGCATATTCTAGTGAAATATAGTGTCTTTGAAGGGCTTCTCAAACAGCAGTGTTTTGCTGTGAACTTTAAAGCAGAAACACACTCAAATAACTCAGGAACTAAAAATTTGATTGGCTGCAAATCATAGTATAACAGTAACAAGCATTTGCATGTGATTTCTCTCATGGTTTCTGTCAGTTTCTGTGTTTCAAAATAAAACAAGTGTGCTCAGCTTAATAACCTTACAAACATTTCCAGAATTTTGGTACAATTCAAACTGGTAAACACTGACATAACAAATATATCTTAAACATTATTTTATAATGTTACATGTATACGTTTTAAATAGATTTCTCACCATTTTCCTGAGAAGAGTGGATTTCACAACACTATGGCTGAAGTGAACTTTTGTGTTAGTGGTGAGAATGTTACTCCCATGACTAGCTGAAAAACATTTGGCCGTAGCCTGGAGTTCATGCACAGGTTAAGTGCACATGTGGAGAATTCCAGACATATCTCGACCATCTCTCTTTGCTCTGTCTCTCTGACCCGATCTCTCATTCCTGTACCTGTGCCATAAGAGTAAACAAAAGAGAGAACACAAAATAAACACGAGCCGAGGGACGAGAAAAGGCTCTTTGTGAGTGGGAGGCGATTATAGAACCAGATGGCAGAAGGTTTTGAATTACCGCATTGCCTTTAAAATGACGTTACTCAAAACTACATTTCCCAGAAATCCTAATTCTGCTGGGTCTCTTGCTGTGCTAATGAATTCTTCAGTGGTGGCAGTTTTCCAAGCTTTTTGCAAGAAAACTGCACACTGATTTATTTCAGCCTTCAGGTGATTGTCAGAAATGTTGCTGTTGCTGTATAAATCGAATCATTGCCTTTTGAGGCAACAATTTTTTTTATCTGTAAAGTTCATATTTCTATGTCTACACCATTCATTGCTTAAGAGCTCATTGAAGGAAAAAATTACACCCTAAAAAAAAATGTTGGGTTGAAAATGGACAAACCCAGCAATTGGGTCGTTTTAAACCAGTGGTTGGGTTAAATGTTTGCCCAACTCAACTATTGTTTAAAAATGACTAAATTGCTTGCTTAAAATCAACCCAAAATATGTTGGAAATTAACATGTATTAATATGTTTAATAAATGAACAATTATTAATAAGTTCAATGAATAATAAACAAACAATAAACATTTATTAAATTGCTTTAATAAATGTACACCATTTGATTATTATTGTTGCCTCTAGTAATTATGTGTATGATTTTTAATTTCCGACATACTTTGGGTTCATTTTAAGCAAGCAATTTAGTATTTTTTAAACAATAGTTGAGTTAAATAAAACTGCCCAGCAATTTGGGCAAACATTTAACCCAACCACTGGGTTTGTCCATTTTCATCCCAACTTAGGTTGTTTTTAACCCAGCATTTTGTATAATTTTTATCATTTTATCAGTCTATCATTTTTGGACTCTCCAGTCTACAATTTAATACATTTAAATTGTGAACATTACAACAAATTTAAAAACATGCTAAATATGTACTGTACACTCTAAAAATGCTGGGTTAAATATGGACAAACCCAGGGATTGGGTTGTTTTCACCCAGCCATTTTTTTCAACCAATTTTGGATTGTTATTTTTTTAGCCAGCAATATATTAATATAGTAAAAGGCATGTTTTTGCTCACCCCCAAATAGGGGCAAATTTGTGGGGTATTTTAAGCTGAAACTTGACCAGACCAGAGACTTATATTACATCTTGTTAAAGAGGGCATAATAGGTGCACTTTAACCCAACCTGCTGGGTTTGTCCATATTTTACCCAGCTTGGGTTGTTTTTAACCCAGCATTTTTTTTAGAGTGTAGTCTTTCACAAACGCTCACTTATCTGGTGACCTAATATCAGATGCCAAATTGCTAGTTTATATAATAGATATTATAATTATAAAAGGCCTCTTGAACATTGGTAACACTGTCAAATATTCGCACAATGAAAACCAGGCAGAATGCATGGCCATCTCTGGCAATTCTCATAACTTTTGTTAACTCTACAATTAGTAAATCCACTTCACCAGCTAATTACTCTTCGACAGCGATGCCATAGAAATATACAGAGCTACGGCAAGAACAGAAGTTCAAACACAAAATTCTAAAGATGGCGGTCAGTAGGATATACCGACGTTTCTTTGGCTGAAATATGAAATGATCCACAGCTTTAACAGATCAGATAACAAAAACTGACAGATAATGCAGTGAGCCTGTGAATTAATGCAGGTTTAATCATATTTGTCTGATAGTGATATCTTTATTTGATGAGACACTCTATGAGAAGATGACAAGTGTGAATCTGCATCAGTCTCACTGAAGTCTACTGGAATCATATCGTGGTCAAATTTTCATTTAATTGAAATTTTCAAACGTTTGTCATCATTCAAGTTCAAATATAGTGCATATTTGCGTTTGTATTTTTTAAGATACTCCTTTGACTAAAAGAGTAAGTTAAAAGAGTATGTTTCCCTTTCTCAAACTGCATCATTGCTTATTGTTAAATTCTTTATTTGGACATTCTTGAATTTTAATGTTCAAATTTTCAGCTTTTAGGAATTCATGCAGCTAGTCATTCAATTAACAACCTCTTGATTCATTTCAGGATCTTAATTGTTGCTTTGTGCATCAGTTTTCAGGACAAATTAACCATAAGGTTTGATTTTGTTTCAAAGTTTAGCCATGTTATTGCCAAATAATATGAAATGCAAATACACAATGTGCAGAGCTCACTTTAATGAGGTCCAAGTTTACCAAGTCCTTTACAGTTTATAATGTCTTCGTTATAACATATTTGTGTACTGGACTGTCATGGTGAATTTTCAGACAAACAGGTGAAATGAAAATTGAATTTTATTTGTTTTTGTTAACCTGACTTGTAGAGACTGACTGTTTTCAATGATTAATGTGATAAATTTGTGCGATGAGGCCTTTAATTGAGTTTTATTCTGAATGGATCTGTTGGTTTTAGGGTAAGAGGATATTCAGGGCTCAGCCAGCATTTGATTAGATATTGAAGTATAAAAGTTTTTACATCTGTATCATTTTCATGAAATAAATCTTTAAATATTAGAGCTAAAACTAGAAAAGTACCACTAACTTTAGTCTCAGAAACGAAGAAAGGTTCAAAGTTTACATAAAAATGATGGCAACAACACAAGAAGTTTTTCTTAGTCCGATGTCTATTATAAACAGATGATGGTTATGCCGTTGGCTCGCCGGGTGTTAGTTAAAATGAGCACAAAATAGTTGGTAAATTTGATAAAGTCATGTATTAATAAAAGAATCAGAATCCTGGGTGATTAAGCTTGTGTGATAAAGTTATTTTTCAAAACAATAGTTATAAAACAAGTATGTTTTTCCCCCTTTTCTTTTTAAGGTATAGGTATTTGTTGCAGAATGCTTGTATTAGCGACACAATTTGCGGGACTTAAAAACTTAATGGGAAAGAAAAGGTATTACTTTACTAAAATATTTGAGGTTTAATTCACAGAAGCCCAATCCAGCACTAATCATGTCTGTTAGTGATTCACATGAATAGTGTGTTTGGATGCGGTAAATCCAGGGTGTCGAGCCAGACCTCTGGTCTATCATGGGATATCATGATGATTTCCTCTTGATTAAACAAAAACAATGAAAGTCACAAAGAAATCGGATAGCTGAGACTAATGGTTTTCAGAACTGTGTGTGCTTTATTCTATTAAAATCTAATTAAATAAAGATTTAAAAAGAGTTTGTTTTATGTAGAGCTGGGTATACAGACCGATGATGGGAGCTGGTAGAGATTTTGATATAATTTGCTATAATTTAGTATTGGCTTTTGTGTGCATTTTTTTATTTCCTTGTCTGTTTTGATTCATTTAGAGACAACATTTTGATGGTGATAAATTGTATATGAAATATTTCTGCATGAAAAATAAAATGACATTGCAAGTGGACTACAGGAAAAACAATAGTTCAACAACATTTATTAATCTAAGTTAATTTTGTTCAACATTTACTAATACATTATTAATATCAAAAGTTGTATTTGTTGACATTAGTTAACGCACTGTGAACATGAACAAATATATTTGTACTAACATTAACACAGACTAGTTTTAATACATATATGGTTACGCTTTTTTTCATAGTCCACTTTAGACATTCTACTAACTCATTAATTTGCAACTACACGTCAGCTAACTCTCATTAGAGTATTAGTAGACTGTTAGTTTAGGGTTCAGGTTAGTAGAATAAGTTGACATGTAGTTGTAAAGTTACTTATAGTCAGTAGAATATCTAAAGTGGACTATCGAAATCAAGTGTTAACAAATATTTGCTCATATTAGCTAATGCATTAACTAATGTTAACAATTGAGAACTTACTGTCAAGTGTTACCGAAGATTTTTGGAAGAGCTGAAAATGTAGACTAAGAGAAGATAAGAGACGCATGCGGAGCAGAATCAGGTTAATGTAACAGCATCAGGTTTCCTCCTCTGAACGCTGTTTTACGTTACACACGGTAATGAAGACGCGAGACAGACAGCGAGAGTGAGACGCAGAGGACGAGTCTGATGTCAGCTGGAGGAATGTGGCGTAGCGTGTGAGGATGAGAGGATGTCCTGTCCTGCTGTCTCTGCTGCCGATGGTTTGACTCGCTCCAACAGACCTGAGACTTATGCAAACTAGTTGCAGATTTTTTTTTTTTTTATTGCAATGCAAGGCTTATAAACAAATTGTCTGTAACCTGTAGCAATTAAGTTTTTGTGCATAGCATGAACTACAGTGCAACATTAACTTTATTTAAACACAGAACAATATGTGCAACAGCCTATATATAACTTTTATTTTGAAATATAACAAAAAGACAGAAAGCTTCAGAGAAACTGTTTCAATGTTCAGTGCTTGATATTTTCACTGTTTAAAAGTCACATGTTTGAGAAGCTCTAGAATGATGTATGGTGATAAAATCTGGCTGAGAAGTAATAATTTTAAAATGAATTTCATGAGAATGTGCAACTCTTGAGTGATGTTCACAAAGACAGATGCTGAACATCAAAACCGAACCAAAAGTGCTGATAACCATATTAAATGAAAATATTTAAGAGTCCTCTTGAGCCAAAATACCATTCAGTCCTCTGTATTTATGATCCATAAACATGAAAACTAGCAGAGCATAAACTTACAAAAACAGTAGATGCATTAGTACATCATTTTTTTAAAGACCCCCTGTGGTGAAAATCTAGTGTTTGATGTTGTTTATATGTCTATGTAGTGTTTTTAATAAGACAAACCATATGCAAATTCTTCAGTCAACACCATTGCTGAGTATTTTCTCCTTAAAACTGCAGTGAACCAAACGCGGTTTGAAATTGCTGGTGTTTCTGACGTCACAAACTTCTTTGTAACCAATCACGTCAGTGTGTGGCCGGGCTTTAGCATATCATTAACTGAATGTTCTTAACAAATACGAAAAATCGGGTAGCAATATGGCATGATGTATATTATATTGAAATGATGAACTATGCCTTACTCCACTGATGTTCTGAGTTGTTAAAGCGTTTGTAAGGATGCTGATTGTTAGAAGGCAGCTGTCTGACTCTGAGATGAAGAACGGGAATATGGTTTGTGTAACATTAGCAACACATTAATTAAAGTCCAGCAAAAGGCTAATCTTATTAATTACCGTTGTGTCCGACGTTGTAAAGAGCGATACCATTGTGCAGCGTTTACTTCAGTAAGTTGTCCGAGTGGAGTATGAGTTGGTGTGAGTGAGTGGAGGCGGGGCTAATTTGCATATTCATGGTTCCGCGCATACTAAATGAAGCAAGGGTGTAGAGTTACATTCTAGCTATTTCAAGACATTAAGAATTTTTTTTTTTCACAGAAAAAAAAAGTCTAAATATGTAATTTTGGTGATCAAAGATGAGTTTTAGGGGATAAAATTATTGAATACAGGGGGACTTAGTTTTAAGGATTCTGAGAAATATTAAAAAAAAAAAAAACATCAAAAAGAATCAATCATTATGAAATAGGCCTACTTTTAATACATTTCTGCACTATTTGGTGACTAAAGTAGAAAAAACTGACATCACGATATTTTGTTTTTCTGTGATATATCGCGATATGAAAACAGTTTTACCAGATGACTTGAATCAATCTATTTGGGGAAAAAAAATAATCTTTCTAGAATAATTGGCAAAGTATATGGCATTGATCACATGTTACTGTACTTTGTACAGACTGTCAGATTTTCTTGCTTCTGTTTAAGCTCTTAGTGCTTGAGAACATGATCAAGTTTTCTTTTTCTTTTCCATGTGCAGTGAACAATATTGTTTGCAATTAGAAAAATACAAATAGTAAGCAAACCAATTAATATAATTTTTTTTGTATGTGGTATAATACTGTAGTAAATGTATAAACGATATACTATATTAGATATATTGGTTACTTTGAGTTACTTTGGTGTTTTCACGGCTGTGATTACATTAAGATTACAGTCTAGTTTAATATTATGAAAATTCATTTCCAATGTGAGGAATTGCTGTCCAATTGAAGTTCTACCAAATTTTTTAAGTGTAATGAAATTAAAGGTGCCCTAGAATTAAAAATTGAATTTATCTTGGCATAGTTAAATAACAAGAGTTCAGTACATGGAAATGACATACAGTGAGTCTCAAACGCCATTGTTTCCTCCTTCTTATATAAATCTCATTTGTTTAAAAGACCTCAGAAGAACAGGCGAATCTCAACATAACACAGACTGTTACGTAACAGTCGGGATCATGAATATGTACGCCCCCAATATTTGCATATGCCAGCCCATGTTCAAGGCATTACACAAGGGCAGCCAGTATTAACGTCTGGATCTGTGCACAGCTGAATCATCAGACTAGGTAAGCAAGCAAAAACAACAGCGAAAAATGGCAGATGGAGCAATAATAACTGACATGATCCATGATTACATGATATTTTTAGTGATATTTGTAAATTGTCTTTCTAAATGTTTCGTTAGCATGTTGCTAATGTACTGTTAAATGTGGTTAAAGTTACCATCGTTTCTTACTGTATTTACGGAGACAAGAGCCGTCGCTATTTTCATTATTAAACACTTGCAGTCTTTATAATTCATAAACACAACTTCATTCTTTATAAATCTCTCCAACAGTGTGTAATGTTAGCTTTAGCCACGGAGCACTATCAAACTCATTCAGAATCAAATGTAAACATCCAAATAAATACTATACTCACATGATCCGATGTATGCATGCAGCATGCATGACGAACACTTTGTAAAGATCCATTTGAGGGTTATATTAGCTGTGTGAACTTTGTTTATGCTGTTTACGGCAAGCGCGAGCTCCGTGGGCGGAGAGCACGAGATTTTAAAGGAGCCGCAGCCTGAATAATGATGCCCCAAAATAGGCAGTTAAAAAAATTAATTAAAAAAAATCTATGGGGTATTTTGAGCTGAAACTTCACAGACACATTCAGGGGACACCTTAGACTTATATTACATCTTGTAAAAAACGTTCAATGGCACCTTTAACAATGCAATAATTCGTTTTGTATTAATTGTTGGTGTATTACTCCTCGCTGTTTTGTGACTGTTGAATTTCTTTGAATTGCAATTACGCTAAATCGTCGTCATGCCATAAGTTCAGTCAATTGTCTGTCTGCTTACAGTATGCTTCTGCTGTGTTTTATTTGTTGCTGTTTGTGTATGAGATGGAGAAGCAGGTGTTTTGTTGACTGGGATATAGTTAATGGAAGAGAAGGAAAGACCTGCTTCTATTAGGAACATCCCCAGAATCCTTGGAATGTAATTGAGCTCAGGGGCCCAAAGGACACACACACATGCAGAGAACAAACAGGCAGGAAAAGAAAAGAAAAGGAGGTGAATTCTGCGAGATGTTCAAAGAACAGGCTTAAACCGGGACGCTGGCCTCGTGGATATCCGGAGTCTTAATTAAGACCAGAGGAGCCAATAAAACGCTCCATGTGAAGCACAAGTTTCTGTTTCAGCCTCATTGTGTGGGGCTAGACTGTGACATGGGATTTGAGTTCCTTTCTGGGTCATCAGATCGGAAATGTGTTTCCTCTTCTCACACCTAATATGGAGTTATATGAACAGTTCAGTTAACAAAATGAGTTCAGTTAATGGGGGGCTGGAGTCTTACAATCTGGATAATAGGAAAATTACGCTGAAAATTGTATTTTAAACAACCCGATAAATTCATTAAACATCTTATCCTAACTTTAACTTTAACTTTTAACTTTATTTGCAATGATTTTTAAGAACATTCTTTTCAGGAATTCAAATTCCTGTTTAAAGTTTAGTTTTAATGAGAAAAATAAGAAGAACATGGCAGTTAAGAATGTTTTGTGAAGCCAGAACCAGAAATTTAGTCATTCATTAATATATATTTTGCCCTACCACATGGTTTCAGAGGCAATAGTTATTGCATTTTAATGAAGCATTATGTAGATTGTGCATTAATGAATTGCACACAACAAGAACCATGCAAGTTTATCTAACTTAAAAGGTGAAGATAACTCAGAGAAAACTTTTAATCCTGAAAACCGTGGTAACTTTTGTGGTATGTCGGCAATCATAGCAACCACAGTTTACTTCAGGTGAACATCAGAGCGTCACAAACGTCAAAAATTAAAGGCATTCATTTCGAAGACATTGAAATTTCATTATAATAACCTTGCATGGAACATGTTGTCCAGGCTTTCAAAGTACAGTGTAAGAACACCAAATGTTTATGTGTGTATAGGGTTGCAAAATTCCGGGAATTTTCAAAGTTCGATAATTTCTATTAGAATTAAGGGAAATATATGGCAATTAACTGGAATTGATGGGAATAAACTGGAAATTTGAAAAAAAAAATGCCAGGTTAACCTGTAACAGGGAACTTAAAGGATTAGTTCACGTTAAAATGAAAATTCCCCATAATTTACTCACCCTCAAGCCATCCTAGGTGTATATGACTTTGTTCTCTCAGATGAATACAGTCGGAGTTATATTAATAATCACCCTGATGCTCCAAAGCTTTATAAAGGTGACAGAAGGGGGTACATGAATAAAATGCTGAGTCTTGCCATTCGCTTGCTTCTACCCTACCCTCTATGGTACGGTGTTGCCTCCAGGCAACATGGTCTATTTTAGTTTGTTTTTAATAAAATAAGGCACCAATTGATGATCAAATGTATCTCAGGACAGAATAACTCAAATACCAATCAATAAAAGTACAAAAAAGACCAAAACATGACCAACAGGGGTCCATTTTGTGCCCTGTTTCAGCACATGTGCACATGACTCCATATTTTCTCAAATGAAAAGTGCTTTATTTTTCACATGTTTGTATCCATTTTATCACCCACATAAAATACGAGTTACCTTCACTGGCAATATATCATCAAATGTTTTAGAGAAAATAACAAAAAACTGTGTGTTTCCTCAAGGCAACATTGTACCATAATGGAATCGCATAAGGCCATACAGCCATAATAGGTTTCAATACAAATGTATTATATTTGTAAGGAAAAGAGTGAGAATTATGTAAATATATTTGCATTTTCACATGATTTTGTAATGCACTTCTAAGAATAGTAATTCACATACTATATCTGCATATATTATGATCTGCACATTTTCCATAGCACTTCAGAAAGGTGTAAAACACACATAGTTGAGGATGAGGGTGAGGATGAGGAGTTAATGAGGGTCATACTGTGATGAGGAAGATGAAATTATAGTGACAATCTGTGAGGGTGAGAGAGAAGATGGAGATGAGGATGAAGATGCATATGATAACTTGATATAATAACATAATAATATGATGGTTTGGTAATACTTGTGTTCCACTATGGTACAATGTTGCCTGAGGGCAACAGCTGGATATAAAATGTTACTTTTTATTAAATATTAAACTTTTAATACATTAAAAACTAGATAAATTTGTTTGTTCAAGTGTCTAGTTAAAGAAATTGATGTTTTCAATAAATATATTTCTTTTTTCTACATGAAAATGCTAAATGTTTCAATTTTTCTGTTGTGGTACAATGTTGCCTCGAGGCAACAAACTTAAAAAATGTTTATTGATATTGTTAAAGTGTCCAATTTTAAGCAGAAAAAAAAAAACAACACAAATCACAATCAAATCACCTCATATTTTGCGGTGAAAAGTGACTGCATCCACACAAGCAGCGTGCACATGACAGATTGTGTGCAGAGTTTGCTGCCTTAGCAAATCACGCTACCTAAGGCTAGTGCTGTTCTCGACAGTGCACCTTTGAAAAAAGTGAGGATTTAGCACTTACTCACATAAAGAACAAATATAGACACAGAGTGGATTGAGGTCGATCGTGTTCCCAAATATCCACGATTGCAAACATGACATTTATTATTATACAACAGGTCAACAAACAAAATGTGCATTTTAAACACAGTACTGTCAGTATTAACTCAATGAAATTAGTTCCAACGAAAGCCACAGCAGAACTACAGCACGCATCTGTGTTTCGTGAACAGTTCTGCAGTTATGAACGAATCGTGAGAGACAATCATTCAATGATTTATTCATAAATACAGCTAGTTGCTTCGTTACTGAATAAATGAATGAATGACTCGATGACTTGCTCATTAAGACAGTGACTTACCGCCACCTACTGGTGGTTTTAGTTTAATATTTAAAAGTCTCACCTAGTTTTTACTATCATTGCATATTTCTCTATTGAACATTTTTTTTATTTAAAACATTATTTTATAAAGTTATTCATAGAGGTAAAAAATGCACTGGAAAATCAATTTAGGGGGCAAATAGCGTAGCGTAGTACGCGTAGTATGTAGTAAATAGTGTAGTACGTCATGGCGTAGCGTAACACCAGTAGTACATTGTGTAAATTATGCTTTAGACGCAAGTAGAATCTGCATGGCCGGAAGCAAGTTATTTTACTTTATAACATGTTAAATATGGATATTTTTCTTACACAGACTGCATTGTTTCACTTCAGAAGGCCTTTATTAACCCTTTATTAAATAAGACCTTCGTTCATCTTCGAAACACAAATTAAGATATTTTTTATGAAATCCAAGACCTATTCCAAAAATATTCTTGTTGCTTCATAACATTAAGGTTGAACCACTGTAGTCACATGAACTGTTTTAACAATGTCTTTACTGCCTTTCTGGGCCTTGAAATTGGTTATGACAAGCTCTCGGATTTCTTCAAAAATATCTTAATTTGTGTTCTAAAGATGAACAAAAGGTCTTACAGGTGTGGAACGACATGAGGGTGAGTAATTATTGGGGTGAACTAACCCTTTAAATGTAGTTGGAAAATCGATTAAAGTTCTACTCACAAATAAACCAAGTCAAAAATGTTTTATATTGGTATTAATTGGCATGCATGTCTGCTTAAGACCAAACAAAATGTTTAGATTTATGTTTATATATGATACAGTTTAACTTCTCATGAAAAGTTTGTGGAAATTTTCCACCCTTTTGCAACCCTAGTTGTGTCCCTATAAGTTATTGAAGTACTGATACAGTAACATCACCCATTGTGGAAAATGCTTCTGTGCTGCTTATGGTTTTTGGGTTTTATGAGCTTTTTTTGCTCTTTGTCAACATTAAAAAAGTTCAATTTACATTACACAAAAATCTACTTTAGTTATATTCTGTGCTTGACAACAGCACACAGGTGCCATAACAAACGAGTCACACTCTGGCTGTTGGTTAGGGGTTGTGTCATGTACATCTTATGTTACTTTTGAATATTTGTAAGAATTTACATGTTAACATGCTTCCTAGCCATTTATACTTAATGATAACAATACGATGAGGCATTTCTGAGAGGGTTACATTTCCATTTATGACTCCTTACAAAGGTCTTAAAATTAGCTTCATGAAACCTGTAATTGAACTGACTCTGACTTTGGTTTTCTCTGATCTTCGGGCACTGACTGTTGGCAAGGCCACGCTAAAAGTTCTTTGAAGCCGTTCCCTGTGTCTAATTATTGTAGTATTTGTTCATTGATCTGTGTTTTTTGGCACCTCTGTTCTCTGTGAGTCATTGTGGTTGTTGGAGACATTTGTGGTGTGAGTTGGTTACACTGATTCAAATAATGGATTTCAACCGCACTAAAATTGCTGAAGAATTCATCACCTTTGAAGTATTTTTAATGAATCAACAGACTGATCAGATTTTGAGCTTTTGAGCCAGTGCGGGGTTCTTTTGAAACTTTTAAAGCGCAAGCAAGACAGGCTCACAAAAGCAAAGGCTCATAATTAGCAGGACTGAAGCGGTCCCCGCAGGGCCCCCGAACGCTTGATTTGTGCTGGTGGATCCTTAAACTAGCAGGCCGTGATCTATAACCCCTCCCGCGGTGTGCGCAGTCAGATGTCTGCTGCCGCTGTAATTGGACGCTTTATCCTCCTCTGAACCTCGTCAAGAGCAAATAAGGCAGCCAGAGAGTTTCCCAGAGTGATAATACACAGGGAGCGTTACGCATCACATGGTAAAGCTGTGAGAGATGTTCAATTTGCTTAATGTGCTGTTCTTTGTCTTCTGTTTTCATGCAATCTTCCATGCAAATGTCTGTTGCTTTCAGAGGAAAAGTACATTCATTTCTTTTGTAGTGCAGAATGGCTCATTGAGTTTGTTGTGATGATTCCCACGAGACGCTCTCAGACAAACTAGCAAAAGAGAGATAAGTGAAACCACTTCCATTATATGGGCATAGATGTGTAGTAATATATATATATATAATATATTTCTTTTTTGTCTTGAAAGAATTGATTTTTTAAAAAATGTTTGAAATGTTTGTTTTTATTGTTTTTTTTTTTACCCTATATCTGTAACTACAGAAAGTATAAGAAGACAATATAAGGAAAGAATATATGTGGGAGGTATACGTAAAAAATAAAATAACGAAAGTTGTTTGGTTGTTTTGCTATGCTCTCTCATAATACGTTCCATATGTTTGCTGAGTATGCGGTGTTACACAAGGACAGATAGTTAGGGCTCTATGAAATCAGTTTCATTTTTTCCCAAATTCCCAAATAATCAAAAGTCTAATTAAGTGAAATCATGAAACATATACAATTTAACAAAAAAATGCATTAAAAGAGTAACCAAAAATACATTTTTAGAGCCCTATGAAATGTGTTTAATTTTTTCTCATAATCCCTTTCGTGATCTTGGTTTAAATTTTTCTGGATTCCATTTTAATGGGTTAATTAAATTTGTATCATCAAAAGCATGTCTAATCAATTGAATTCATAAAACGTTAACAAATTGAATCATTTATTGAAGTGATTACAATAGTAGTGCCCTATGCCCTAATTTTTCTGGATTCATGATTTAATACAAATGTATTATCAAAAACTAATCAAATTGAATTCATCTTTTAAACTGTAATCAAATAAATATCTAACTAATTCATTTTTCTTTTGGCAAACAAAGTAGCCTACTGCACAACAGAGGTTTACTGTTAAAATTAAAACATGGAAGAAAAAGTGATTTTCCTTAAATTTTCCTTAATCCTGTCACAAATCTTCAAGTTAAACTGAAGTTTTATTTTGGCAGGTTGTAGCGAAGAGCTTTTAGTTTATGTTGCTGTGTCCCATTTGTGTATTATCTATCCTAAATAGTATTCAAAATTAGAATTAGCAGGTGCGTCGAATCAATGTACATACTCATGCACTATTCTGTGACGTTTTGTAGTATAAATAGTAAAAGTGCCCTTTAAATACCCAAATGATGCACTTAATTAACTGATAAAATAAAGTGTGGAATGTTGGACACTTCCTGCACTGAAATGTCGCAGCTTTAATTACGTAGCGGAGGGGGAGGGGCTGTCAGACTCTGATGCTGAATGACAAAATAACTTTATACAATTCATACACATGAATGCATAGTGTGTAAATGCATAGTGCATATGGTCTACTATTTCCAGTTAGAATCCGAAGCGCAGATCCCTGCACACTCTAACGGCTAACATTGCCCATTGCACAATGGGCGAGGATTCGATTAAAACTACAAACATGAATAAAAATGGTTAAAAAAAGTACAAACATGGTGGATGTGCGAGACCGAAGGTTAAGTAGACAGGGATTTGACTCGTGATCAATAATCAATATCCAACCTGACAAAAAGTATATCCACAATTATATTTCGCCTGCAACAACATTTATAAAGATACAGTACAGTCCAAAAGTTTGGAACCACTAAGATTTTTAATGTTTTTAAAAGAAGTTTCGTCTGCTCACCAAGGCTACATTTATTTAATTAAAAATACAGTAAAAAACAGTAATATTGTGAAATATTATTACAATTTAAAATAACTGTGTACTATTTAAATATATTTGACAAAGTAATTTATTCCTGTGATCAAAGCTGAATTTTCAGCATCATTACTCCAGTCTTCAGTGTCACATGATCCTTCAGAAATCATTCTAATATGCTGATCTGCTGCTCAAGAAACATTTATGATTATTTTCAATGTTGAAAACAGTTGTGTACTTTTTTTTCAGGATTCCTTGATGAATAGAAAGTTCAAAAGAACAGCATTTATCTGAAATACAAAGCTTCTGTAGCATTATACACTACCGTTCAAAAGTTTGGGGTCAGTAAGAATTTTTATTTGTATTTTTTTGAAAAGAAATTAAAGAAATGAATACTTTTATTCAGCAAGGATGCATTAAATCAATCAAAAGTGGCAGTAAAGACATTTATAATGTTACAAAAGATTAGATTTCAGATAAACACTGTTCTTTTGAACTTTCTATTCATCAAATAATCCTGAAAAAAAATATTGTACACAAATATTTTGTACAATTGTACACATTAAATGTTTCTTGAGCAGCAGATCAGCATATTAGAATGATTTCTGAAGGATCATGTGACACTGAAGACTGGAGTAATGATGCTGAAAATTCAGCTTTGCATCACAGGAATAAATTACTTTGTGAAATATATTCAAATAGAAAACAGTTATTTTAAATTGTAATAATATTTCACAATATTTCTGTTTTTACTGTATTTTTAATTAAATAAATGTAGCCTTGGTGAGCAGACGAAACTTCTTTTAAAAACATTAAAAATCTTAGTGGTTCCAAACTTTTGGACTGTACTGTATCTTTGGTCATTAACACTCAAAACACGCAGATTTCAGATTTGCAATTTAATGTTATAGAAACTACTCCATATACGCAGTGTTCATCCAAAATTTCTTGAATTCATAGGACCCCATAGTGTTTCTATTACAAAACTTAAAGGGTTAGTTCACCCAGAAATGAAAATTCTGTATTAATTACTCACCCTCATGTCGTTCCACACACTTAAGACATTTGTTCATCTTCAGAACACAAATTAAGATATTTTTGATAAAATCAGACCAAAGTCACGCCCCCCAGTGGTGAACCATTGAAATTTCGAAAAACGCTTATGACATAACGAAGCCTCATTTATTGAAATCATGTGATTTTGGCGCTCTGAACCACTGATTCGTAATCAAAAGATTCGTAAAGCTTCATGAAGCAATCGCCCATCACTAGACATTGTTGAATAAAGTCGTTATTTTGTTTTTGCGCACAAAAGGTATTCTCGCCGCTTCATAACATTAAGGTTGAACCACTGTAGTCACATTAACTATTTTAAATATGTCTTTAGTAGCTTTCTGGGCATCTGAAAGTGTTAATTATCTTGCTGTCAAAGCAGGCCTCATCGGATTTTATCAAAAATATCTTAATTTGTGTTCCAAAAATGAACGAAGGTCTTACAGGTGAGTAATTAATGACAGAATTTTGATTTTGGGGTGAACTAACCCTTTAATGGTGTCTGTGGTTTCAGTGATCTGATCTCAATATGTTTGGGACCTCCTTTCCACCGGTATCCACTTGATCACCAAAATTCTGATTGTCAAAAGTTGCATCTTAATACAAGGTAGAAACGATGCTTAAGTTTCACTTGTTCCTCACACAAAGCTATCGTATGGCTTCAGAAGACATAGAGGCTTTTGGGATACTTTCAAAAATGTTTATTGCATCAGTACATAGACATCAAAGCTCAGATTTTGGCATCTGCTCAGACATGTGGCAGTATCGGATGCCTTGGGTGTGAGAACGGATTGGAGACTGAAGTAGAGTGACAGCAATTTTGTCCCTCCCAGCTGTCAGGTTTTGAACGAAAGAAACCCTTCTTTTTATTTTCCCTCATTTTCCGACTCTCCCCACTCCAGGCAAAATTGTCCAACTCCGTTCCCACTCTTCTTCACTCACATACCCTGGTTTAAACCCATTACTCATGCAGTCAGTCATGTCTGTCCACATCCTCTCCATGTCTTGACAGCTTTATTACCGGTGTCCCCTGATTTCCCACGATTAATGGCTGATACACTGATGCTTTAAACCTTAGGCCGGGATGAACTACACATTTTGCTGTCCTTCACTTTTTTAGTGGTGGTTTTCTGTTGGCAGGCATCTGAAAGTTGCTTAATGTTATTATTGGATGGAAGAGACAAAAGGTCAAGTCAACAAACTCATGGAGCATAGGGGAAGGGAAACCATGGGATGTTTCAACATGCAGGATTTTGATTGTGTATCTGGGTGAACTGACACATCCTTCACATTAACCAGTGCAGGTTAGAGTATAAGGACACAGCTGTTAATGTGTAATGATCATGTTCACTGTGTAGGGCTGAGCATTGATACAAGTTTCATGATTTGATTCCATTTTGATTTACAAGCTTGTGATTCAATTCAGTTCTGATCTCAGTTCAGTTTGATTCAATATTGATTCATTTGGATATAAGGTACAGTACATGTCAACTTTTCTCAAAGAAAAAAAATTGCAATATTAAAGGTTTAACAACTGATCAACAGCTTATTTGCATACAATAAAGTAAATTGAAAAGTGCACATAGGGCGGTTTTATAATAATGTTATAATAATACATTATGTTTCTATTCCAATTTGAGTTTTTAAATATAAACATTGGCTGTCATAACTTGTTTTCATGAAAGATTTATTCAAATATACACATTTAATATTGAAGAACAGGTTAAGTAAAAATATAATATAGTTCATATATATATATTTTTTTAAATGCTCTACTCTAAAGTTAATTTTTCTAGCTAACTGTCGAGTTTAAGTTTATTGAATGGCTTCCCTGAGGTAAATGTGACGTTACGTGACACATTGTTCACAAGCTGATTTATTGACGTCTTTCCACAGTTGAAACACTGATTGCGCAATTACATGAGACATGATTCATTTCAGTACATTGTAATGTA
This sequence comes from Ancherythroculter nigrocauda, assembly GCA_036281575.1. NCBI lineage: Eukaryota > Metazoa > Chordata > Actinopteri > Cypriniformes > Xenocyprididae > Ancherythroculter > Ancherythroculter nigrocauda. The sequence goes on from VTFQ01000022.1 coordinate 2,640,559, forward strand.
TCTTTCAACATTCCTTCTGATGTTCATTCATGTTTATTTGGTGCAATAACTAGTAGTAAAGAGGAAGAGTGGGTCAGTTCATGTGTTGTTGCCATGCCGTCATTTTACGCCGGACTGCTTCACAAACGAGGGTCAATTCAACACTGGATTTGCACAAAAGATGAACATGACGGCACATGCTAGTGGATGAGTTGAATCAACTCCACAGCAACTACATCAATTTATCCACTAACCATTCAGAAACGTCTAAAAGTTGTAACTTCTTCCTGAGTCTCTCCATCAGTGTCGACTCCAGTTTGAACAATGTAAGGCTGAACACCGTTACTGACAATCCTCATTTTGGCTGCGTGAGATTCTCCAGCTTTGTTGTTGTTGAGCTGTTAAAGCTCCGCCCTCTTCTGGAAAGCGGAGCTCATTTGCATTTAAAGGGACACACACAAAAACGTGTGTTTTTGCTCACACCCAAATAGGGGCAAATTTGACAAGCTATAATAAATGATCTGTGGGGGATTTTGAGATGAAACTTCACAGACACATTCTGGGGACACCAGAGACTTATATTACATCTTGTGAAAAGGGGCATTATAGGTCCCCTTTAATTAACAATTATTTTTTCACTGAAAATTTTTGTCTTTGTTATAGTTTTGTTAAATATTAATAACATTGATTGAACTGTACTTGTATTGGTTTGTACTGTACTACACATATAAATAAATTATTATTGTTTTTTTATTTCAACAGCAAGCCTATGTGTCCTCCAGCCACCAGATGGCTCTGTCCAGTCCCAACAGTAGCAGCGCAAGTAGTGCGGGAGGCGGAGAACAGCTGAGCAAAACAAACCTTTACATCCGTGGACTCCATCCTGGGACCACTGACCAAGACCTGGTCAAGCTCTGCCAACCGTAAGTCTCGCTGGTCTATGTACGCTATATAATTCTTTCTAGCTAGCTTTGTTGTGCTTGTCGTATTTGTCAGGAAGCATGTTCCTTTAATCAGAATACATCTGAAAAGTAGTGATGAGGAAAACAGAGTGTTTCAATTATAAGTGTTTCAACTGATTCACTCTTATGAAGCATTTGAAACACCAAATGTTTGCAACAGCTGGCGGTCAAAACCATATAAATGCAATGAATACTCAGTCCAAACATGCATAAAAGCACCTTTCACAAACCAATCTACAAATCATGACATACCATTACAATGAAATGTGTGTATAATATACAGTCATGCTCAAAAGTTTACATACCCCTTGCAGAATCTGCAAAATGTTAATTATTTTAACAAAATAAGAGGGATCATGCAAAATGTGTTATTTTTTATTTAGCACTGTCCTGCATAAGATATATTTCATAAAAGATGTTTACATATAGTCAGAAAATAGCTGATTTTATAAAAATGACCCATTCAAAAATGTACATACCCTTGATTCTTAAAGGTCCCATGGCATGAAAATTTCACTTTATGAGGTTTTTTAACATTAATATGAGTTCCCCTAGCCTGCATATGGTCCCCCAGTGGCTAGAAAAGGCGATAGGTGTAAACTGAGCACTGGGTAAACTGAGAAAATGAAAGCTCAGACGACCCAATCTGGAATCTTCCCCATATGTCGTCATAAGGGGAAAGGTTACCTCCCCTTTCTCTGCTTTGCCCGCCCATGAGAAAATGAGCTACTACAGTGAGATTCGAGCACAATATTTTTTTTTTTTCCTCGAGAGACACATTATGGCTTGTAAACGAGCGAATCATGGCAGTTGCTCAGTGTTTGGATATACAAATGAACACCTTAGTATTTTTTTCGCTCCTTCATCCGAGTCTATGAAGAAACAGTGGGTTTATTTTATTTTCTCTGGTAATGCGCCGATACAACTTCCCATAGTTTTGTATGTCTGTGCCACACATTTCACCGACGACTGTTTCAATACAGCCCAGTTACTGTCGCTAATGTAAAGGTAGACAGCATCAAGTATGTGTGTGAATACACACACTGTAACGCCAGTGTTGTACATTTCTTTGTTGTTTGAAACCGTTCTGCTGTTATGGCGCACGCGATATCCACATTTCCAGATTGCAGAGCTTGATGTAATTGTAATAAGATTGTAAAAACTTTTAAGATTTATGAAATATAAAATATGTAAATAAATAAATGATGTTGGCATGGTAGCACATTTTCCACAGCGGCACCTATCCGAAAAGGTATTTGTAATAATGGCAGAGGACTAATTTAGTTGCGCTGGATAGTGTCTATAGCTGATAATTATATAAGTAATATATATACGATAGCAAATCAGGGCAACATGAAGAGCTAACAATGTAGGCTAGCATTAGCTACATGATAATAACTGTAACAGCATTCATAAACCAACTAAAGTACCGTATCCAGACACAATGTTTTAAACTAACCATTCGGAGATGTCCTGCTGTAGCCGCTGAGTTGCAACTTCTTCATCCGGATCAGATTCTGGGTCAAACTGAAAGCTTGAACGACTGCGTGTCTACGTGCCATTGCAATACATCCACTGTCAACATTAGCACATGGTACTGTGGCCGCAAGCTGGTTAAGGCCACACCCACCCTCCACCTTGCCCCGCCTCTCTCCTCCTCATTAGCATTTAAAGCTACAGACCCAGAAACGGCACATCCTGAGGAAAGCTCATTGTGGGACTGGCTTGTAGTGGCTGAAATTCTGCACCAAGGCTGAATTTCGGGAAAGAGACTTCAAATACAGTACTAGAGACCACTTAGGCCTATATAAAAGCATCCAAAAAGTAGCATGTCATAGGATCTTTAATACTGTGTGTGGTTACCTGATGATTTTTGTTTTTATGTTTTATGTTGGTTGTTCATGAGCTCTGTTCTTCAGAAAAATCCTTCAGTTCCTGCAGATTCTTCAGTTTTCCAACATTTTTTGCATATTTGAACCCTTTCCAGCAGTGACTGTATGATTTTGAGATTCATCTTTTCACACTGAGGACAACTGAGGGACTCAAACACAACTATTAAAAAAGATTCAAACATTCACTGATCTCCAGAAGGAAACACGATGCATTAAGAGTCAGGGGGTGAAAACTTTTTGAATTTGAACATCAAGATAAATTTTACTTAATTTGTCTTCCGGGAAACATGCAAGTATCTTCTCTTCTCTCCGTTGGGCAGTACTAAATGAGAAAAATAGATTGTGACATCTTCATCCTGTTCAAAAGTTTTCACCCCCCAACTCTTAATGCATCGTGTTTCCTTCTGGAGCATCAGTGAATGTTTGAACCTTTTGCAATAGTTGTGTTTTAGTCCCTCAGTTGTCCTCAGTGTGATAAAATGGATGTGAAAATCATACGGTCACTGCTGGAAAGGGTTCAAATATGCAAAAAATGCTTAAAAACTGATGAATCTGCAGGAGCTGGAGGATTTTTCTGAAGAACAGAGCTCAGTTTAACTGCTCAGAACAAACAAGAGACTCATGAACAACCATCACAAAACATAAAAACAGTCGTGGATCAACAGGTTTTAAGAATCAACAGTATTAAGAATCAAGAGAATATAAATTTTTGAGAGTGAATTATATGAAAACTTAAAATTTTTACTGCATATTTGAAAGCAATGTAAATTATGTTTAATATGCACAAATTTGATGAGATTTAAAATGTATAAACCTGATAAACTGTATTGTTTTTGAACTTACTGATAGTGTAACGTGTTCCATATGAAAAAATAGAGCATGAATTTACATAGGGAAAAAAACATGCAGAGGGGATTTTGTGGTCTCATTCAGAAGAGGTTCAGACACCACTGCTCTGAAGCTCCTTTAAGCGCACTTTTCTCTTTTAGGACTTCTTATATTGTGCTACACTCTAAAAAATGCTGGGTTAAAAACAACCCAAGTTGGGTTGAAAATGGACAAACCCAGCGATTGGGTTGTTTTAACCCAGCAGTTGGGTTAAATGTTTGCCCAACCTGCTGGGTAGTTTTACTTAACTCAACTATTGTTTAAAAATTACAGTATTGCTTGCTTAAAATGAACCCAAAATATCTTGAAAATTAACATTTATTAATATGTTTAATAAATGAACATTTTAATTTCATTTTAGATTCATTTTAAGTCAGCCATATAGTCATTTTCAAACAATAGTTGGGTTAAATAAAACTACCCAGCAGGATGGGCAAACATTTAACCCAACAGTTGGGTTAAAACAACCCAATCGCTGGGTTTGTCCATTTTCAACCCAACTTGGGTTGTTTTAACCCAGCATTTTTTAGAGTGTACACATGCATGTGATACTTTTTTTTAAAAAATCTTGATGAGAACCCTTTAAGTTGGACTTTTCATCTGCAAACTCCTGCTTGTTAATGTGTTTATAGTCTAGAGATCTCAAGATCAGATCTAACTTTGAGTATGCTTTGTTGCGCAAACTATGGTAGGCTTCGAGGTTAGAACTCAAGCCATTTGTGGTTCAAAAGAGGAAACATGAGGGTAAATTCAGGAGACATAAATCAAATAGGAGTGGCAGAAAGGAAATGCTTTGTTTTCTTGTGATGAAGCCAAGAGCTTTTTTTTTAAAATGTTACATCAAACAACTTTACAGATCCTTTCAGCTAATTCCAGTATAGGCCGTGTGTCCACCAAAGCATTTTGTTTTCTGAGGCTAGCATATTTTTCCAATTGTTTTCAATGGGAGTGTCGCGTTTTTAAAATGCCAGGAGCATTCTCGTTTTTTGAGTTGAAGAATGTTCAACTTTGGGTAAAATGCAGCGCTCATCAATGTCACTTTGTACCCAGCCGTCCAATCACAGTGGAGGAGGAGCGCCTTCCGCTAAGTGTTTTCAGAAGAGCGCCTAGCATTTTCAGCTTGCTACGATTTGAAACGCTTTGGTGGACACATGGCCTTAGTTCAGTTAATTCTGGTTCTGGTTCTCTAATATGATTGGCTTAGAGCCTTTTCAAACTATACAATATTCTACTAATTTCACACAGAAACCGTTTCACAATTTGTATCACGCTGCTTATTTCTGCCGGATCTATACTCGCAGCATTTCTCTCAGCGAGCGTCAATGACGGAGGAGCAAACCCACTACAGTTTTACAGATGCTACTGTTATTGTGTCATGGAATGTAGTTTTAAGAAATTTTATTTGGTATGACCTCAAATATGCGATTTATATATAAGCATAGTGCCTATTTGAAAATTTGTTTAGACTCTTTCGGAGATGTGAGCTCCAGGCGGTCAGCGGCTGTTCAGCGCTCATATAGCCACCGAGAACAGTTTAAAGGGTTAGTTCACCCAAAAATGAAAATTCTGTTATTAATTACTCACCCTCATGTCGTTCCACACCCGTAAGACCTTCATTCATCTTCAGAACACAAATTAAGATATTTTTGAAAAAATCCGATGGCTCAGTGAGGCCTGCATCGCCAGCAAGATAATTATCACTTTCAATGCCCAGAAAGTTACTAAAAACATATTTAAAACAGTTCATGTGACTGCAGTGGTTCAACTTTAATATTATAAAGTGACAAGAATACTTTTTGTGCACCAAAAATAACAAAATAGTGACTTTTTTTTCCACAATATCTAGTGATGGGCGATTTCAAAACACTGCTTCATGAAGCTTCACGAATCTTTTGTTTCGAATCAGTGGTTCACAGCGTGTATCAAACTGCCAAAGTCATGTGAACTTTTGAAGTTTCAAAACACTTACGATGTAACGAAGCCTCGTTTACTGAAATCATGTGATTTTGGCGCTCTCAACCACTGATTGGTAACAAAAGATTCGTAAAGCTTCATGAAGCAGTGTTTTGAAATCGCCCATCACTAGATATTGTTGAATAAAGTCACTATTTTGTTATTTTTGGTGCACAAAAAGTATTCTTGTCACTTTATAATATTAAAGTTGAACCACTGCAGTCACATGAACTGTTTTAACCCATTTGTGCCCAAATTTTTCTGAATGGTTTCATGCATATAGTCTTGTTAATTTTGTCCTATGTGAACATGTTCTGCATTTATTTTCCCCAGGTTTTTGTTTTTTTTTTCTTAAAAAACGTGTTTGAATGTGCGGCAACTATAGTTGCCGGTGGGCTAATATGTTGTATGCACCCCTCAATGTAAAATTTGAATAGGAGGAGAACATTTATGCATTTAACTATAATATAACTGCTTTCAACAGATCAACAGATCAATTAAAGTTGAAGAACATTCGATGTGAACACAAAAAAGCTGCATCTAGCTTATAATTTCTTGAATATGAAAACAAAACAAACAACAAATCCGTTTGTCTTAAAGTGGTGAAACAAAGTGCAGAACAAAGTCCAGCCATTAAGTTGTGAATCAGAATGTTAAATTACATCGTTTATTAGAAAAAATTACATCTATATGTGACCCTGGACCACAAACCCAGTCATAATTCACACGGGTATATTTGTAGCAATAGCAAACAATACATTGTATGGGTCAAAATTATTATTATTTCTTTTCTTTAATGCAAAAAATCATTTGGATATTAAGTAAAGATAAAGATCAAAATTTTGTAAATTTTCTACCATAAATATATAAAAAATTCTTCGTGTGAATGGATATACATTGTTAAGGACTTAATTTGGACAACTTTAAGGTAATTTTCTCAATATTTAATTTTTTATGCACCTTCAGATTCCAGATTTTCAAACAGTTGAGTCTCAGCAAAATGTCCTATCCTAACAAACTATACATCAATGTAAAGCTTATATATATTCACCTTTCAGATGATGTATAAATCTTAATTTAAAAAAAAAAAATGGCCCTTATGACTGGTTTTGTAGTCCAGGGTCACATATAACAAACAAACAAAAAACATTATTAACAAATAACAATATATAATATATAACAATATGAAATATTATGAAAGCAAAAAGCACTAAACAAGACCAATAACCTTGATTTATTAACCCATTAAACACAGTATATCCCATTTCCCCATTATATATGTACTTACAAGTCATTTGCCCACCGGCAACTATAGTTGCCACTTGGACTTTTGACAAAGTATACAAAAAACTATAGATCTCTTGTAAGATTTGTTTTGTTTGGATGATTCTAGAGACCCTCATGATTACGTAGATATATATATGTCAACAAAAAATTCTTAATATTAACATGAAAATTACTTTTCATTGGGAGGGTTTGCCTTCAATATGCTTCCTGGAAGTAGGGGTTGGAAGTTGACAGCCTCATGTCACAGGAAAGAAGTGAATACCTTTTTTTTGTTCTTGAAATCCTTTATTTGGATGCTTTCTTGCATGTCATTGAGACATAAAACATGGAAAACATCTAGAAAACAACTTACAAAAGGAAAATGACAACAATACACTGCGGCAACTATAGTTGCCGGTGGGCTAAAATGGGTTTTAAATATGTCTTTAGTAGCTTTCTGGGCGTTGAAAAAGGGAGTGTTCTTGCTGGTGATGCAGGCTTCACTGTGCCATCGGATTTTATCAAAAATATCTTAATTTGTGTTCTGAAGATGAACGACGGTCTTACGGGTGTGAAACGACATGAGGGTGAGTAATTAATTACATAAGTTTCATTTTTGGGTGAACTAACCCTTTAATCTCGGCCAGTCCTTCAGAAATTTGCCCCTGGTTCTAATAGTGTTTAAGCATGAGATATAATTTTTTTATTAAATGGGCAATCTTTGGTCTTATTAATCTATTACTTGTTCCAAAGCAAATTGATTTTACTAAGGGCAAAGTTAAGTTTCATGACTTTATATTTCTATTTAACTTACAATCTACAAACTAGAGTGCTGCTTTCTCCTATTGTACAAACTTCTTATACTTCTATAATGGCTATTATTATTCATTTAATTATTATTGTTCAATAAATAATATTTTATTTTATATAAACAATAATATGCCATATTGGGTATTGAGAAAGAGTCCGTTAGTGATTTCGACTTCAATAAAATTTACATTATTGCGCCATTAGATGGCAGCATCTTTAGTAAATGAGTCCGTCACAAAGACTATTATATTGAAAGGGACTGAAACAAGGTTGTAATAAGATTGTAAAAACTTTTAAGATTTATGAAATATAAAATATGTAAACAAATAAATGATGTTGGCATGGTAGCACATTGTCCACAGCGGCACCTATCCGAAAAGGTATTTGTAATAATGGCAGAGGACTAATTTAGTTGCGCTGGTTAGTGTCTATAGCTGATAATTATAAATTGATTTTACTAAGGGAAAGTTAAGTTTCATGACTTTTTATTTCTTTTTAACTTACAATCTACAAACTAGAGTGCTGCTTTTGTACTTTTGACTGAATTGTGTAAAGAAGGACATTATTTTTTACTTGAAACAGCACTTTATAAGACACAATAAATGCATTGACTAGGTTGTCATGGGAAATCCCCTTAAGTGTTACTAAATGACAAAGATAACGCTTTCGTCAGCGGACATTTAAACTGATTTTGTGATTATGAATAATGCACTCACAAAGTCGATCTCTCTCTCATAACACTCTACTCTACATAATAAAATAAGTTTCAGTAAAGCAACTCAGTGTTTCTTCATTACCAGCTCTAAAGTGACGTTTCAGAATTAGTAACGGAGGCTTGGGCTCGACTATTAAACTGTCAACTTGAGATTTGAATCCATGACGGAAGGAAGGGGCTTTTAAAGACACTCCGTTGTTGTTTCTTATTTATTTACACACTTGTGCAAATAATATAAAGATACATACAGTACAGTCCAAAAGTTTGGAACCACTAAGATTTTTAATGTTTTTAAAAGAAGTTTCGTCTGCTCACCAAGGCTACATTTATTTAATTAAAAATACAGTAAAAACAGTAATATTGTGAAACATTATTACAATTTAAAATAACTGTTTTCTATTTAAATATATTTGACAAAGTAATTTATTCCTGTGATGCAAAGCTGAATTTTCAGCATCGTTACTCCAGTCTTCAGTGTCACATGATCCTTCAGAAATCATTCTAATATGCTGATTTGCTGCTCAAGAAACATTTAATGTGTACAATTGTACAAAATATCTGTGTACAATATTTTTTTCAGGATTATTTGATGAATAGAAAGTTCGAAAGAACAGTGTTTATCTGAAATCTAATCTTTTGTAACATTATAAATGTCTTTACTGCCACTTTTGATTGATTTAATGCATCCTTGCTGAATAAAAGTATTCATTTCTTTAATTTCTTTTAAAAAAAATACAAATAAACCCCAAACTTTTGAACGGTAGTGTATAATGTTACAGAAGCTTTGTGTTTCAGATAAATGCTGTTCTTTTGAACTTTCTATTCATCAAGGAATCCTGAAAAAAAAAGTACACAACTGTTTTCAACATTGAAAATAATCATAAATGTTTCTTGAGCAGCAGATCAGCATATTAGAATGATTTCTGAAGGATCATGTGACACTGAAGACTGGAGTAACGATGCTGAAAATTCAGCTTTGCATCACAGGAATAAATTACTTTGTCAAATATATTTAAATAGTACACAGTTATTTTAAATTGTAATAATATTTCACAATATTACTGTTTTTTACTGTATTTTTAATTAAATAAATGTAGCCTTGGTGAGCAGACGAAACTTCTTTTAAAAACATTTAAAATCTCAGTGGTTCCAAACTTTTGGACTGTACTGTATATAGAAATTTTAGTAGATTTTTTTTTTCATTGTAGATTGGTAAGGTTTTATGTAGTATAAGCTAACACTGTACATCTACTCATGAGAAGCTTTGCATGTTAATGTCTTGCTAAACTTGATAATTTGTGCTTTGAATACAGTCTTAAGTAAATTGTGTCACAGTATGCCATAATTTTACAGATTTCTAGAGGCTGAGAACTGGTTTTGCTTGTGCAAGTCAAGACCAATCTTGTTTAGACCCTATCATTAATGTTTAAACAGACACATTCTTCAGTTCAGTTCAGATGTGGGACAGCGTTTGCACGGCGGCGAGAGAGAGGTGCTGACGCTTTGCTTCTGTTGGAGATGAACTGGAAAAAGCAGTGCGACACTGCTTTTAAACATTTCTGAGAAAAAAGTGCACCATACACTAATGCTGATTTTCCATAAACATCAGCACAGCCATATTTCTGCGATGGAAAGATTCAGGTGACAGTCCTCAGTTTATGTGAAGGCAGTGCTATACTTTGGACACATTTGACTGAATTTGTTTCTCTTAACTGAATCTTAAAAGCAGCTTTTGTTTAAATGATTGAAATTGTTTTATATATAAATAACTGGAAGAACAAGTGTCTAGTATACATGTGAACTCCTTCAATACTACTAAAAACAAAAAACATTGAGAGAATGAACAGATTTTGCAAAGCTTTTGACTAGTGTGTCGATCAGAGTAAATGCGAGTTCATTGACAAGATTTGTTAGACATAAAGCAAGTCAGTTTTGCTTTCTATTTCACTTCTGTAGTCTCATCTGGCTTCATATGCATTTTTGTAAGATTATAAGACTCTGTTCCTGATCCACCCAGTTTCCCCCCGCTGGGAGACTGTACGTTTACGGTAATTTCATGATGATGTAATCTGGGTAAAAGCTCTCCGTTTATGGCCTCACATGCTGTCTAGCCAACAGCTATATGAGTGATCTTTTCCTGCTGTATGAAGGATGTAACTTTACCAGACTAAAACAAACTGCGTTCATGATTTGCTATGGTGTGTAGCTGGATAAATGTGTGCGTCATGTACTTCTGTCACAGCTTAATATGCAGACACAACTAAATAAGCCATTCATAAGTTAAACACTGTGGCTCTGTGGTTCCTTCAACAGCAGTCCAACATATCAACCGGCTGAACTGAATGTTCGCCAAACCTGTTTTAAAGCTCCAGCAGATAAATGCTTTAATTTGTTGTTTCTCATTTAATATCTCATCAGAAATGAGCAGAATGTTTCTTTTAATTTTTGACTGCATCTGCGAGTATCAGAGTAATAAAAAGCTATACTGCCTTAATAAAATCTCTGAATATCACTTAAAGGTGCCCTAGAACCAGCTTTTACAAGATGTAATATAAGCCTAAGGTGTCCCCTGAATGTGTCTGTGAAGTTTCAGCTCAAAATACCCCATAGATTTTTTTTAATTAATTTTTTTTTTAACTGCCTATTTTGGGGCACCGGCTGCGGCCCCTTTAAATCTCACGCTCCCTGCCCCCCGAGCTCTCGACTACAATACAGTGCATTTACAAAGTTCACACAGCTAATATAACCCTCAAATGGATCTTTACAAGATGTTCGTCATTCATGCTGCATGCATGTGTCGGATCATAAGTATATTATTTATTTGGATGTTTACATTTGATTCTGAATGAGTTTGAGGCTGTGCTCCGTGGCTAAAGCTAACATTACACACTGTTGGAGAGATTTATAAAGAATGAAGTTGTGCTTATGCATTATACAGACTGCAAGTGTTTAATAATGAAAATAGCGATGGCTCTTGTCTCCGTGAATACAGTAATCAACGATGGTAACTTTAACCACATTTAACAGTACATTAGCAACATGCTAACGAAACATTTATGAAGACAATTCACAAATATCACTAAAAATATCATGGATCATGTCAGTTATTATTGCTCCATCTGCCATTTTTCGCTATTGTTCTTGCTTGCTTACCTAGTCTGATGATTCAGCTGTGCACAGATCCAGACGTTAATACTGGCTGCCCTTGTCTAATGCCTTGAACATGAGCTGGCATATGCAAATATTGGGGGCGTACATATTAATGATCCTGACTGTTACGTAACAGTCGGTGTTATGTTGAGATTCGCCTGTTCTTCTGAGGTCTTTTAAAGGTGCCCTAGATTCAAAAATTGAATTTACCTTGGCATAGTTAAATAACAAGAGTTCAGTACATGGAAATGACATACAGTGAGTTTCAAACTCCATTGTTTCCTCCTTCTTATGTAAATCTCATTTGTTTAAAAGAGCTCCGAAGAACAGGTGAATCTCAACATAACACCGACTGTTACGTAACAGTCGGGGTGTACGCCCCAATATTTGCATAATGCCAGCCCATGTTCCCAACATTAAAGCCATTACACAAGGGCAGCCAGTATTAACGTCTGGATCTGTGCACAGCTGAATCATCAGACTAGGTAAGCAAGAACAACAGCGAAAAATGGCAGATGGAGCAATAATAACTGACATGATCCATGATAACATGATATTTTTAGTGATATTTGTAAATTGTCTTTCTAAAAGTTTCGTTAGCATGTTGCTAATGTACTGTTAAATGTGGTTAAAGTTACCATCGTTTCTTACTGTATTCACGGAGACAAGAGCCGTCGCTATTTTCATTTTTAAACACTTGCAGTCTGTATAATTCATAAACACAACTTCATTCTTTATAAATCTCTCCAACAGTGTAGCATTAACCGTTAGCCACGGAGGACAGCCTCAAAATCACTCAGAATAAAACTTTTAACATCAAAATAAATACTTTACTCACATAATTCGAAGCATGCATGCAGCATGCATGACGAACATCTCGTAAAGATCCATTTGAGAGTTATATTAGCTGTGTGAACTTTGTAAATGCGCTGTAATATAGTCGACAGCTCGTGTGGCAGGAAGCTCGTGTCTTAAAGGGGTGGCGCCGAGTGTAAATCAGTGCATAGTTAATGATGCCCCAAAATAGGCAGTTAAAAAAATTAATTAAAGAAAATCTATGGGGTATTTTGAGCTGAAACTTCACAGACACATTCAGGGGACACCTTAGACTTATATTACATCTTGTGAAAGAATGTTCTTGGGCACCTTTAAACAAATGAGATTTATATAAGGAGGAAGCAATGGTGTTTGAAACTCACTGTATGTCTTTACTCTTGTTATTCAACTATGCCAAGGTAAATTCAATTTTTGATTCTAGGGCACCTTTAAGAGACGAGTTGGACATACCAAAATAAATGCCTAAAAACAATTTTGTCTAAAATTTACATCTATCATATAAGTTTATTTTATGAAAATAAATGATCAACAATTTATACTTTATATATTTTTTGCTAACATTCAAAATATTCGAGAATGAATATTTGAAAATAATCGAGAATCAAAATATTTGAGATTGAAAAAATTATGCTGATCAGTTTCAAGAAATACAATTATTACTCATTCCATATCAATATTCTTCATATTTAACAGCAGCTTCAGAAATGGAATTAACAATTGCATGCAAAGAGAAGGAATCTGATTTGTCAACGCATTGAACTATATAAATGATAAAATAAAGTGTTATTCTGTGTGTTTTGCAGAGGTGTTAATATGAAGAGAGATCTGTTGGTGTTTAATGTTCTGTTATGTTGGGATTTATAGGGATTTCTTTAATGTTGGGTTTAACATTGTGGTGAAGAGAGTGTGGTTCAGTCAAGGAAGGGCCAAGAGATGCTGCTTTATTTTAAAAACATTAACAGTGATAGTCTCTTTGCTAGTTGTTTGCTATAGCTAAATAGTCAGCTGCAAAATATGTGTTCTGTTTTAGTGGGTTCAAATGATGTATGTTCACATTGCTTAATATTGGTTTTTAAATCGGTTTCCTCAACTGATCTGAGTTAAACACTCTTAGGTTCTTTATTGCCATAGATGGTTCCATCAACCTTTAACATCCACGGAAACTTTCCATTAATAAAATGTTCTTTATAGTGGAAAATATGATTTTAAAATGTTCTTCACACTGAGAAAAAAAAAAAGTTCTTTTAGGAACTGATCACTGGAAGGTTCTTTGAGGAACCTAAAATGGTTCTTCTACGGCATTGCTGCGAAAACTTAATTTTTAAGAGTGTAACCTGTTGGGTTTTATAGTGTAGCTACTCTTTTATTTGTCATGTTTCTAAATGTAGTTTTTTACCTGCGTTTATTAATTCATAAGATAACCATTTCAGTGATTTCACAACTTTAACAGTTACTCAAAATCTTTAAATGTAAAAATGTTTCAGCAAAAAATTGAGTACATTTAAGTTTTTATAGTATATGATACAATAATTCTGCTGTCAGAGTTTGACTGAGAAGCAGGTTTGTAATTAAAACTATGGGTCATATCATGCACCCGGTGCAACGCAAATGCATTTGCGCTCGTTTGTGTGCCCATGAGCGTGCTGGTCTGAAAACAAGGTGTGTTCAGGTGCATTGTTGGCGTGTTGCTATTTTGAGGAACTGGAAACAATTGCTCCATTGACTTTAGAGCAGGTTTCAGTTGGTCAATGGCACAGTCTTTTTCAATTGCCTTAAAATAGTAACACACCACAATGCGCAGTATTTATTTATTTGTTGTTATTTAAAGAGCGCGTTAGTAATATGCGCCTACAGGCGGGTGCACAACGTGTATACATTCTGCTTGTTACACACACAGGGCAGCACACAAACATGCCAAATATTAAAAATAAAAGGATGTAAAAGATTATTATTGTATTATACATGAAGATAAAATGCTTTGGTGGAATCCGGCTTGTCCCGTACATGGTCTGCTTGCGCTTTAACCTCGTGCATGAGCAGATCCGTCTCCTCACTAGAGAAGCATTCAGTTTTTCCACTTGCAAATTCCACCATGTAAATAGTGAATCCGCCATGGCGTGAGCGCAACTGGATTTTAAAGGGAATGGGAGATGAGACTCTGATTGGTTTATTACTCATTAAGAGAATAGGGACAACCCTTTTGGATCATGCACCAGGCGCGCAGACCATTTTTCCCTTCGTTAAACTAGCAAAAGTGGATTCGAACACACCCAAAGTGCACCTGTGCCGTGCGCTTTAGACCATGTGCTTAGATCATTAAAATAGGGCCCTAAGTGTTAATGTTCGGCTGCAGATTATTTATTAACTCTTTCCTTTTTAAGTTGCCAAACACTGCCAACGTTTTTGATAATTTTCACAATTTTATGGCCCCCAGAATATTTTTTCTAGGAATTTTGTATGAATATCTGAACATGCAGTATATCAAAAGAACAGCTTCAATTCTAGCTTCATGCATTCTTTTTTATTAACACTTGAATGTGGTACGTTTCAACAAAGCTGAGAAAATAATTTTTTTCACAGACTACAATGTGCATAAGCAATGCTTTTATCGCTTGTTTCTGCTCCTTTTTGTCTGTGTTTTGATCAGGAGATTCTGTACTCTTTCAGAAGATAGCGCCCTCTACTGTATAACAGTGTAAACATGGGGCCCTATATTAACGATCTCAGCATATGGTCTAAAGCACATGGCGCAAGTGCACTTAGAGCGTGTTCAAATCTACTTTTGCTTGTTTAACGACGGGAAAAATGGTAGGCACTAAAAGGGCTGTCAATATTATCTTAATGAGTAATGGGTGTGTTTTGGGAGTAACATGCAATAAACCAATCAGAGTCTCATCTCCCATTCCCTTTAAAAGCCAGTTGTGCTCGCGCCATGGCGGATTTGCTATTTAGTGGAAAAACTGAATGCTTCTCTAGGACCTTGAAAGTGGTAGTTGTGTTGGATCTCTATGGAGGGACAGAAACCTCTCACACTTCATCAAAAATATCTTAATTTGTGTTCCGAAGATGAACAAAGGTCTTACGTGGAACGACACGAGGGTGAGTAATAAATGACAGAAATTTCATTTTTGGGTGAACTAACCCTTTAAAAATAAAGGTTCCAAAAGGATTTTTATTTTTTTACAGTGATGCTGTAGTAGGAACATTTTTGGTTCTCAAAAGAACCTTGCAGTGATCAGTTCTTAAAAGAACATATTTTTCCTCAGTGTGTAGAACATTTTAAATATCCTTTTTCCACTATAAAGAACCTTTTAATGCTGGAAAGGTTCCATGGATGTTAAAGGTTCCTCATGGATTTTTAAGTGTAGCCGTAACCAGTGCACAGACTGAGGTAAAGCGATCGCAGGGTGAGAGAGGTGAGGAAGTGTCAGCGGTGGGGAAACAAATACCAGAGCATGTGAAGGAAAGGACAGCATCAGTGCTAACTGGGTCATGGTTGAACGGTAGCACACACACACACACACACACACACACACACACACACACACACACACACACACACACACGATGTCTCAGTGTAAATTCGGATAGGTGTTTTACAGGCTGTTTGTGGAAGGTGGATATAGTAATAATCATATTACCTGTTGTGCAAAAATAGATAATGTATAACATACATTATATTGAGTTCAGTTTCTTCATTGTTTGAAGGAGAGCATTTAGCAAGGTGTTTAATATCTGATTAATCAAAGAAATAATCAACAAATCAAAATGCTGTTGTAGCATGTCATTGAGAACGGGCTACTTTGACTAGTTTAAAATAAAAGGTGATTTGTAAATGAACTGTATTAGGTTTTTGTGTCTGTATTAGCTCTTTATCAGTGTTAGTAACTCATGATAGACCAGGTCACAGTTGTAGCAGCCAAACGGTGTGTTAATAACGCTTGTACTGTTCCAACAGTTGTACTCAATGTAGAAAGTTATGCTTCATTTAGTCATTCCAGAGCGGCTTTGCCAACAACACTCCACCGTGCCAACTGGCCGAACGACAGACTTCCCACATGTCAGCGTGATCGGAAAAGAGTCAGAGACAGACAGGAATGTCTGTGCGTACTGCCAGAGGCGCTGGAGAGTTATCTCTGATGTCTGAACGAGGATTACAATGAATTTATGACAAACCCTTTGAAAATGATTACTAATAAGTGAAAGACACTATGCATTGTTTTTCTTCTTTATTTATGTAAAAAAAGGGTATTTTATTTATTTATTTTTTGATTGATTTACAATTCCCTACCTGTTTGGACACATTTGCTGTTTTTCCTGCACTATATGCTCCAACTAATTAAATTAAATTAAATTACATTTTAAATTGAATTTTAAATGAATTTTTAAATTAAATTAATGTTTAAACTAAATTTTAAAATAAATAAAAAATAAACTAATGTTTAAATTAAATGAATTTTTAAATAAAAATGTATTTATTTATTTTCACTACTAGTACAGTACTTTGGGAAAAAGATTCCCCATAAATGCTTTTTTCCTTCACTGGTTAACTGCAACAAATTAAATTAAATTAAATTAAATTAAATTAAATTAAATTAAATTAAATTAAATTAAATTAAATTAAATTAAATTAAATTAAATTAAATTAAATTAAATTAAATTAAATTAAATTAAATTAAAATGTATTTATTTATTTATTTTCACTACCAGTTTGGACAGTACTTTAAATTAATGGGGTATTTTGATGGGGTATTCAATTCAATTCAATTCAATTGCATTTTAAATGAATTTAAATTACATTTTAAATTCAATTTTAAATTAAAATGTATTTATTTATTTTCACTACTAGTACAGTACTTTGGGAAAAAGATTCCCCATAAATGCTGTTTTTCCTTCACTGGTTAACTGCAACTAATTAAATTAAAGTTAAAGTTAAAGTTGAATTTAAATCAAAATGTATTTATTTATTTACTTATTTTCACTACCAGTTTGGACAGTACTATAAATTAATGGCGTATTTTGATGGGGTATTCAATTCAATTCAATTAAATTGCATTTTAAATTAAATTAAATTACATTTTAAATTTATTTTTAAATTAAAATGTATTCATTTATTTACTTATTTTCACTACCAGTTTGGACAGTACTTTGGAAAAAAAGATTTCCCATATATGCTGTTTTTTAACTCATTGAATTAAATTAAATTAAATTAAATTATTAAAAAACTATAGTTTAAGTATAGTTAAATATATTGGCACCGTTTATATTTATCCAAGTATATACTTTTTGATCAAAATTCCTTTAGGATATTCAGAAACTTCAATTCAGTTGTGGTGGTATAAATTACATAAATATTTACATTGGTGTGTAATACATGAGTATATTTAAATAAGCACAATTAAGCATATTTCTGTTAAAGTATTACACACAAACATTAGTGTAACTGCGCAGTGAATCCAGTGTAGAGAGAGAGAGAGAGAGAAAGAGCGAGAAAGAGAGTGAGAGAGAGGGGGAGAGAGAGAGGAACTGGAGCAGGAGTCAGGACTGGAGTCAGGTTTCATCAGTCGTCTGCTCTCACTGAAGCTCACGACTCATGAGAGAGAAACATGCGTGCACTTAATCTGATACATTATTTATATCCTGATAATAGATAATGTTTTGTGTGTGTAATATACACGCATAAATTACATAAAAATACTGTCGCTATACTGTATTTAGTTTTTGTTTATTGCATTTACAGATGTTTATTAATAAATTTTAAACTTCAATTAATATTTAGACGATTTTTTAGCAAATTATGCATTTTAAAACTTTTTGTTACATTAACTAAAAACTGGAGATTGATCTTTTACATTAGCTGACATGTCCTATAACCTGACGTTCTGTACTCCATCAAAACATATTTTAAACAACATTTTGCTAATTATTTTATAAATGTTATATCTGCACTCTAGTGTTTATGAGTTCAGTGGTAACCTTACAAATGGCAACATATATATTATTTAATATCACTGACTAAATACATTAAATTATTTAATTATGTTAGGGCAGTTTAGGGTTTGGGTTAGTAGAATAAGTTGACATGTAGTTGTAAAGTTATTACAGTCAGTAGAATGTCATTGAGGAGCATCAAAATAAAGTGTTAGCAGATATTACGCAGACAGTCTACTAATACTCTAATGACTGTTAGATGACATGAAGTTGCAGAGTAACTTATAGTTAGTAGAATGTCTATAGTGGACCGTTGAAATAAAAAATAATTGGAGGTGACCATTTTTTTATTGCATATTATAAATAGTACAAAGAATATTTGACTGCTGTAGACACTTTCCCTCATATAAATGTAAGCTTAAAATCTTGATGTGATTAAAACATATTTTTGCATCATCCACCGAGTATTGGATTGGATTTTTAAACATAATGTTCAGCAAACTTGAGTTTGAAGCCATTCTGGCATTATAGGAGTAAATCATTCTTACTTACATACAGCTTCTGTCAAATTATTTCTCAAAGACATCAAACTACACATCACACTTAAACAGGATAATGTTCTGTTTGTAGTAGTTTCTCTATTTTTATTTATGAAGGGCAGACAGGAGGAAAGACAGACAGGTGTGGTGGAGGAAAGACCAGAACAAATAGTTTTTGTCCCCAGGGCGATGTCTCAACCTGTACACAAACAGCAGCATTGAGGCTGATTACAGCGCAGATCATTCACACAGGACAGGAGGGTGTGGACTATATGTGTAAATGCTGTACAAATGAGTCATGTTAGATTCATTGTTGTTTAGCTGTATTTGTGTAAGCTATGCAGATGTTCTGACTATCTTTATGTAAAAAAGAAAAAGTAGATAGTGTTCATTTGCAAATGTGTTGGTTGTAAAAACGGAAAAAATAGTTTGGTGTCAAAGTGAAAACTAAATTAAATTAAATAATTTTAACATTAATACAAACCCGATTCCAAAAAAGTCGGGACACTGTACAAATTGTGAATAAAAACAGAATGCAATGATGTGGAAGTTTCAAATTTCAATATTTTATTCAGAATACAACATAGATGACATATCAGATGTTTAAACTGAGAAAATGTATCATTTTAAAGGAAAAATAAGTTGATTTTAAATTTCAAGGCATCAACACATCTCAAAAAAGTTGGGACAAGGCCATGTTTACCACTGTGTGGCATCCCCTCTTCTTTTTATAACAGTCTGCAAACGTCTGGGGACTGAGGAGACAAGTTGCTCAAGTTTAGGAATAGGAATGTTGTCCCATTCTTGTCTAATACAGGCTTCTAGTTGCTCAACTGTCTTAGGTCTTCTTTGTCGCATCTTCCTCTTTGTGATGCGCCAAATGTTTTCTATGGGTGAAAGATCTGGACTGCAGGCTGGCCATTTCAGTACCCGGATCCTTCTTCTACGCAGCCATGATGTTGTAATTGATGCAGTATGTGCTCTGGCATCGTCATGTTGGAAAATGCAAGGTCTTCCCTGAAAGAGACGACGTCTGGATGGGAGCATATGTTGTTCTAGAACTTGGATATACCTTTCAGCATTGATGGTGCCTTTCCAGATGTGTAAGCTGCCCATGCCACACGCACTCATGCAACCCCATACCATCAGAGATGCAGGCTTCTGAACCGAGCGCTGATAACAACTTGGGTTGTCCTTGTCCTCTTTAGTCTGGATGACATGGCGTCCCAGTTTTCCAAAAAAGAACTTCAAATTTTGATTCGTCTGACCACAGAACAGTTTTCCACTTTGCCACAGTCCATTTTAAATGAGCCTTGGCCCAGAAAAAACGTCTGCGCTTCTGGATCATGTTTAGATATGGCTTCTTTTTTGACTTATAGAGTTTTAGCCGGCAACGGCGAATGGCACGGTGGATTGTGTTCACAATGTTTTCTGGAAGTATTCCTGAGCCCATGTTGTGATTTCCATTACAGTAGCATTCCTGTATGTGATGCAGTGTCGTCTAAGGGCCCGAAGATCACGGGCATCCAGTATGGTTTTCCGGCCTTGACCCTTACGCACAGAGATTGTTCCAGATTTTCTGAATCTTTGGATGATATTATGCACTGTAGATGATGATAACTTCAAACTCCTTGCAATTTTTCTCTGAGAAACTCCTTTCTGATATTGCTCCACTATTTTTGGCCGCAGCATTGGGGGAATTGGTGATCCTCTGCCCATCTTGACTTCTGAGAGACGCTGCCCCTCTGAGAGGCTCTTTTTATACCCAATCATGTTGCCAATTGACCTAATAAGTTGCAAATTGGTCCTCCAGCTGTTCCTTATATGTACATTTAACTTTTCCGGCCTCTTATTGCTACCTGTCCCAACTTTTTTGGAATGTGTAGCTCTCATGAAATCCAAAATGAGCCAATATTTGACATGACATTTCAAAATGTCTCACTTTCAACATTTGATATGTTATCTATATTCTATTGTGAATACAATATAAGTTTATGAGATTTGTAGATTATTGCATTCCTTTTTTATTCACAATTTGTACAGTGTCCCAACTTTTTTGGAATTGGGTTTGTAATTGGAGAAAACATGCAGATACAGAGGTGATTTAACTAGATATTGGCTAAAAACCTCATATGGCTCACTTATATATCTCATTTCTTACAGAACAATACACAATATTCACATTTTAAAATTGCATTTTGCATACATTAGCTAACTTGTTGGTATCCACCATGCAATGATTTGAGATTTTAAAGGGGTGGTTGATTATGATTTCACTTTTTTAACTTTAGTTAGTGTGTAATGTTAGTGTTTGAGCATAAACATCATCTGCAAAGTTACGACGCTCAAAGTTCAATGCAAAGGAGATATTTTCTTTTACAGAAATCACTTTTTAAGGACTACAACAAATGGCTGGTAGGGACTACAACAAGCTTCTTCCTGGGTTCTTCCATGCAACAAAGGGGGCGGGGCCATGTTGGTCTGCTTTAGAGAAGAGGAAGAGTTGTTGTAGTCAAGTGTTGTTGACATGCCGTCATTTTACTCCGGACTGCTTCACAACCGAGGGTCAATTTAACACAAAAGATGAACATGACGACACATGCTAGTGGATGAGTTGAATCAACTCCACAGCAACTACATCAATTTATCCACTAACCATTCAGAAACGTCTAAAAGTTGTAACTTCTTCCTGAGTCTCTCCATCAGTGTCGACTCCGGTTTGAACAATGTAAGGCTGAACACCGTTACTGACAATCCTCATTTTGGCTGCGTGAGATTCTCCAGCTTTGTTGTTGTTGAGCTGTTAAAGCTCCGCCCTCTTCTGGAAAGGGGGCGGGAGCAGCAGCTCATTTGCATTTAAAGGGACACACACATAAAATGGCGTGTTTTTGCTCACACCCAAAATTTGACAAGATATAATAAATGATCTATGGGGTATTTTGAGCTGAAACTTCACAGACACATTCTGAAGACACCAGAGACTTATATTACATCTTGTAAAAGGGGCACAATAGGTCCCCTTTAAAAGTCTTTACAACACTTGTTTCTTGGTTGTAATTAATATACTACTGCTCAAACGTTTGGGATTGGTAAGATTTGTTGATGTTTTTGAAAGTAGTCACATCTGGCTCTGATTAGTAGCATAAATTAATTTCCGCCCGCATTATTGTCAATGGATGGACGCCAGTTTTGAAAAGAAAATTAAACTAATTTAGTTTAACTTAATAATAAACATCAATATTTAAAACTGTTTATTTAGAATTACATGATAGCCTTCCATGTATGCCATCTTTCATGTTAATGTGTAACATTATCTGAGCGAGGCGATCATCAGCGCTGTCGGTGTTGGCAGTCATGAGAAAAATTAAGAGCAGCTCAAGTTACTGCCAGAGGAGTAATTGGACTAACTTAATTTTATTTTGAATACTATTTTGTTTATTTTTGCATTATATATACTATGATTGGCCACCTGTTTTTGTCTACAGTATAATGCTATCCAATAATTGCACTCAAACACAAAGGATATAACTCATTTAAGATGATCAAACCAGTTATTTTTAAATAATCATCTATGGGCTGGAGATATTCCTTTATTTTAACAGCTTCAGTTTGATCGAATTATTTATGAATGCATACGAATATAACTGAATGAAAAAAATGCAAACGTTATTGTTTAATAATAAGTTTCCCCCAAACCTTTAATTTAATCCCCCCAAAACAGTCTTTAGTCATAATTAAAAAATGTAAACTTTGGCTAATTCTAATGCTTTTTAATGTCATATGTTGTTTGTATTGTATTCTTGCATTTCTGTAAGAAAATAAGGTGGTCAGACTCTGAAGTACTGCACATACACATACAGTATAGCTTACGCGCTCCCCTTTAAATCACAAAATGTGCATGGGAATCCATTTTATTTCACAATACTCAATTAATGATTGTAAACAGAGGTTGTCTTTAGATGAAGTATCTGTGCTGAAGCTTCCACCTTTTGAACACAGAAGTGTGATAAAGGCCTATTTGATAAAAAATATAAGTAAAAACTGAATATATATGGAGCTGATTCACATTTGACATGGTCTTTGTATTGATATTTTTTAAGGTATGGAAAGATTGTGTCCACCAAAGCTATTCTGGACAAAACTACCAACAAATGCAAAGGTGAGTGCAGATCAACTTCACGTTCTTGTGAAAATCACACCTCACTTCTCAATGTTTCATTAGCCTATGCATCTGACATAAAATGATTTACTTTTGGTGTGTGTGTATATGTAGGTTATGGCTTTGTGGATTTCGACAGTCCCGCAGCAGCGCAGAAGGCTGTGACGGCGCTCAAGTCCAGTGGGGTTCAAGCTCAGATGGCCAAGGTAGGATATTACAGAAATGTCCATTCAGCACATACACCATTGATCTTCACGCAACAATCTGAGTAAACCTGCTTTGGCACTTCAGTTTCAGGTCATCTTTGTTTATTCGGTGAATTCCAGCCCTCTTGCTTGGAAGTGTTGTTTCTCAAAGCTCTGCTCCCACTGACGTGTTTTCGTTCGAGCAGCGCAGCCTTGATAAATCACTTTGCATGGGTTGTCTCCATGCTTGTGATAAAACTGAACGCAGTATGATTCACACTGCAGCGCTACAGTTCAAGCATTCCGTTCGTTTGCATTCAAACACAAGCTCATGCCAAGAAGTTTTGGAACTTCGCTGCATTCCAAAGTTCAAGTTTGGTGAACTCTGACCTGCGAATTCATATCACATGAAGACGAGTGACCTGTAGAAGATCTAAACCTCACAGCATGACCTTTTAGCTGAATTAAAAGAACACAGACTTTTGGCAGTAAAATCGAGTACACTGAGTATTTTTGGATTTATTATTATTTATTGTATGTTGAATGATGTAATATCATGTTGCAGCATCCATAGAAAATTTTCATGTTCAAAGTCTAGTGAAGCAAAAATGAAAGTGCAACAATATGCAATCGTCTCCAAAAATACTTGCAGTACACAAAATCACCGGCCATGTGTTTTTTTTTTGTACTTAATGTCTTATTTTTCATACCCACACCAAGTTATGTTTCCTTCTGTTATTTTTTGTCTGTTATTTTTGACCAAAACCTTAACTCAAAATGAAATCTTTGTACATTTTTTTTTAAATATTATAATAAATAAAACAAAAATATTTTTTATTAAATGTTTTTTAAAAAAAAAAACTGTAACAATTAACAATTTTCAGGTTGCACTTACTCTAGAAAGTACTGAGTAACATAAAGTAACTAGGAATTAAACATGGTTTAAGGTTAGGTTTAGGGTTAGTTTCAGGGATAGTACCTAGTTATTACCAGTTATTATAGTAAATATATACATACACTACCTTTTTTTTTTTTTTTTAAGAAAGATTTTATTCAGAAATGATGCATTAATTTGATCAAAAGTGACAGTAAAACATTGATAATGTTACAAAAGCTTTCTATTTCAAATAAATGCTGTTCTTTTGAACTTTCTATTCATCAAATAATGTATCACAGTTTCCACACAAATATGAAGCTGTTTTCAACATTAATAATCATAAATGTTTCTTGAGCAGCAAATCATCATATTAGACTGATTTCTGAAGGATCATGTGACACTGAAGACTGGAGTAATGATGCTGAAAATGATCACAGGAACAAATTACATTTTACTATATATTCACATAGAAAACAGCTTTAAAAAAAAATGTAATAATATTTCACTATATTACTGTTTTTGCTGTATTTTTGATCAAATAAATGTATCCTTCTTTCAAAAACATAAAAAAATCTGACTGACCCCAAACATTTGTACATGCAGGACAGGACTGTAAAATAAAGTGCTATCCTGTAAGTAGACTGTAAGTACATACACATTTACATACCAGTATCATGAACCTGTCCCTGCGTGGCTTCCTGGACATGAGTCAAGATTCGGGTTTTATGATGAGGTTTGTTGACGTTGGTTAGGTAATGCTTGGCTGGTTTAAACACACACACACACCTACACACACACAGTGATGTAAAACTATCTTTATTCCCAATGATAAGATCAATTGACACACATTTTGGCTCTCTGAGTCTTTTCTCTGGCACGTTCTGTGGCATTGTTTGCCATTTTGCTGCCTTGTGTGTGTGTGTGTGTGTGTGTGTGTGTCTGTGAATGGCTCTGTTGATCCCTGTGTGTCTCCCAGACTCTCTTTTGTACAACACACAGGGAGTGTGTGAGGGTCATACAGAGACACACACTTTAAACACACACATGCACACTGATAAATGCAAACTTTACATTGAAAAAGAACAACAATTGTTTTATTTTAACTATAAAAGTGAGCGCTAACTGTGTCACTGTGCACAAGAATTAAAGTCGGCACGAAACAGAAGTTGTGATAGTCTTTTCTTCTCTATTGTGACGTGTATCCGAGTGACATGGTGTCTGGAACAAGAACAAATGTAGGGCGGGGCTTGATTTTGTCTGTGGGGAATTGATTGGATGGTTGTGGTTTGTTATTGGTGGATCTCATGTGAGTGACAGGTTGCCCCGCCCTCGTCATCAGAGAAGAGAAGAGATGCTGCAAGAGGGAGAGGAAGATATTCTGATTGAAAAATTGTAAACACGTGTCTTTTTGCTGTGAAATCTTTACTGGTTTTTAAGAATACCTAATTAAATAATGCATCTGCGTTCATTTACCACACTGGAAGTAGAAGGTCAAGTTGAGGGCATTGCATTGTGGGATACAGTATATGTGCAGTGTGTTCTGCTGTACACTGCATCTTTTGGCAACTAGTGGTAGCAGTAGGTCATTGTCTCGGTATGCGTACAGTAACCGTTTACAGGCTGAATAATGCAGAAATAGGAAGAGCACATGCTTAATGTTCTTTAAACTAAACATTGTGTCATGAATATTTTGTTAATATGTTGGAAATCGTGTTTTATTTCATTCTTAAAGAAAGCTTCTGATGTGTTTAGAGATAGTCTGGGAAGTGTGTCATGGAAACAGGAAAGAGATCTTTTTCCCCAGGGAAAGATGAGACCGGCAGAGCAAAGATGGAGTCTGTCTGCAGCAGTCTGTCACATCTTTCTGTTTCTCTGTTCACTCTTTTATTTAACATTTTTCAGACCACTGTGTCGTCAAGCTGTGTGGTGCTTCGGTTTGACGTCTAGGACATCGACGCATGCGCATTACGACAACTTGCATTCTGTTTTGTCACAAATTATAACCAATATACACATCTTTCTAATCTTTTAGGTTTGTAGGCTTGCGTTGTACAAATGTGGGTACTTTCTAATCTCCTTTCATAATCTCTCATCCACGTAGTCATCCATTGTTGTTGTAGCTTGCATGTGTTTTACTGAATTCGGAACAGCATACTACTCTCACTGTTTCTGCCATAGAAAGATGTGGTAAAATTAGTATAAGTAGTATACTAGTATGTGGTTCCGAATATAGCATTTCTCTCTGTTCTGTTTATTCAGTTTTTTTCTTTGACTAAGCTGTGAATCAATTGCCCAGAAGCACTGTTGCCACCTTGTGGACAAAGAAATTAGTGCAATTTTTTTTTTAAATACTCATGTGTGACCTTTGCATACAGAGTACGCAAGGTTAGAAAAATGGGGCTGTGCGCGTACTGTGCTGATGACAAAATTCACGTCGCTTGCTCCGATCCTAGTGTATGTGTAAGAAGTGAAGTATATTTTAGGCTTTAATGTTTCTGACTGCTTGTGATGTTGCAGAGATGCTCAGGAAGATGTGTATAAAGAAAAAAGGCACTGTTATTTGATTCTGACTAATAAATGATGGTGCAGGGGTGTTCATAAGGGGTACTCATAAAATACAATTTATTTAGTTGCAAAAAAACAAAACAAAAAAAAAATACAGTGATGACATTTATTCAGTGCATATGCTGTTAAGTTCTCTCTGCCTGAAAAAAAGTGTGAGAAAGTTGAAAACTGATTTGTAGGAGGATGCTTTTGAATTTGATGCATTTGAGTCAAGATAAGGCAGATGATAAACACTGTAGCTGATAGCTAGCATACAAAATGTTATCTTGGCTGGGAAGGCAGGGGCAAACACTAGTTATGAAATAATTCTATGACTGATTGGAAAAATTCAATCTTTAACCCCTGGTTTCACAGGCTTAATCTAGTCCTAGACAAAAATGCAGGTTTGAGCTGTTTTAACTGTAAGCAACGTGCACTGACAGATCTTAAAATATGTCAGTGTCATTGTATTGTCTCAAGATGCACACAAGTAATGTTTTTTTCTAGGGTATGTTTTTAAAAGCTACACTCTAAAAAATGCTGGGTTAAAAACAACCCAAGTTGGGTTGAAAATGGACAAACCCAGCGGTAGGGTTAAATGTTTGCCCAACCTGCTGGGTAGTTTAATTTAACTCAACTATTGTTTAAAAATTACTGTATTGCTTAATTAAAATTAACCCAAAGTATGTTGGAAATGAACATTTATTAATGTTCAATGAATAATTATTAAACAATAAACATTTATTAAATTGCTAATTAATAAATTTATATTAATAAACTATTAAACTATTAAATTTATATTAATAAAATATTAAAGCTTATTAATAAACATTCACCTTTTGTCTATTATTGTTGTCTCTAATTGCATCTGGTTTTTAATTTCCCAACTATTTTGGGTTCATTTTAAGCTAGCCATATAGCAATTTTTAAAAAATAGTTGAGTTAAATAAAACTACCCAGCAGGTTGGGCAAACATTTAACCCAACCGCTGGGTTAAAACAACCCAATCGCTGGGTTTGTCCATTTTCAACCCAACTTGGGTTGTTTTTAACCCAGCATTTTTTAGAGTGTACTTAAATACCCTAATTGAAATAAGGCTTAATCCTGGCTTAGGCTAAGCCCTGTCTGTGAAACCGGCCCTAAGATTAATATAATTTAACCAAAGTGGATTAACAATGTTTTTGACTCATCAGCTAATGAAACATATTTAAACCATTTCATATCATTATAATTTGCTTTAAAATTAATATTGCTTTAAACTGACACTATTCCTGACAGCTGAAAGTGTTATAATTCCCCCCATCCATCTTGTATTAAATCTATGTTGTGATCTAATCCTACAGATAAATCCCAACATCACAACATAGCTTTAATTGTGATCTTGGGATTTATCTTTATGATTCTATAAATGGTACAGTTATAGTTTTGGCACATATATTTCTAATATAAAAATGGATATGACAGGTAAATTGGTAGTAGTGTGTGAGATGAAGGAAAATGGAAAATTGTTACTATAAACTATTAATGCTATCATTATGAAAAGTAGAAATGACTATAAGAAATATTTTATAGGGCTGTCACTAACAATCATTTTAGTAATCGAGTAATTGGTTGATTATTTTGACAGTTAATTGAGTAATTTTTTCAGGCCTAACTGAACAATAGCCTTTAAAAGACTTAAAATACATATATAATAACAATGAGGCAATAATGTTTGGTTCAAATAAAGTATCAGAAGCAAATCATTATATGGTTTTATTGAACAACACTGTTAAAATAAATAAAATAATATACATAATATTGTGACATACTGCTCAAAGTCACAAATAGTTGAGGATCCAAATGCAGTATTTGAGAAGGTAATCCACAATCGTAATCCAAACACAGGCAATAGGTCAAAACACAGGTTAGGCAGTCCAAAAAAACAAACATAAAACAAGGCAGGGTACACAGGGAAAGAGTTATCCAGAACACGGGGCAGAATCAACCAAGACACGGGAAAACAAGATAAAATGGCTCAAAAGTGCAATATCAACAGTGATGCAAAACTTAGCAATGAAAGAGCGGAGCTGGCTTATATAGGGTGAGCTAGTGAGGCTAATGAGACAGCTGAATGTAATCATGGCTGATTAGTCTGGGCAGTGGGTTATGGGAAATTAAGTCCTTGATAGTGTGGCAAAAGTCCGGGGTGGAGTGCCCTCTTGTGGCAATTACGGGCACTCTCACTGGTGACTGTCCCTGCGTTCCATGCGGAAGTGCTCATCCCTATGCCCTAATCCCTTCAAAGGGTTTACCCTCCGGAATGAGAGGGTGTAGGGATGCGCTTTTTTTTTTAATGCACTTCAGCGTCATCTTAACGAGACAATCGAGGAGGCGCCTTCGTCTTTTTTCCCCTGGTGTACTCTTTGCATTAATATGCATTCATTTACTGTCTTTTACATTAAATATAATGTATATTGTGTCTGTGTATTTGAAACATTTGAATGGACTGATAAAGGTAGCTGTAAAGCATTTTTTATGAAGTACAATGTTGTTTTGATCATAATAATGTACCAAATCTAGCTTGTATAAATATAACAGTATCTAACATTTATAGGTAAAATTGAACTCTGAGCCTCCTGTACCCATTCTGTGAGGTCAAACAACTTCCCTGTGCAAAGGATCATGGGGGCCTGACGTGTCCATCAGTCGTACCCTTCGAAATCCATCATTCCGAAGGGCCCTAGTTTTAAGCACTTCAGTTTGGAACGGTCCTTCAATATGGCGGCCATGATTGTTTTCACTCCGAAGTGCCCTTCGGAGGGTGATATATCCTGTTTGGAACACACCATGTGTGACAAATATAAACAATCAACTTATGTACATTATGCATTATAACAAATGCCTGCAGAGGGCGTCAACGGCCTGTGATTGTTGTTGTTACACTTTACAGCAGCTCAAATCCTTGTTTAAAATTGGCCAAACCACATTTAATTCAAATGTCCACTTAATCATTTCTATTTAGCCACTTCTTTGTGATAGAAATGCTACAGCGAGGGTTTAAACTTTTATTTTTGGAAAGTTTGCATATTTAGAAACATTGAAGTATTCTCCTGTGTTGGCGTAGGTTTATAAATGATTCACCTTATAAATCTGGTGAAATGGCACATTGTGTTCATGGATGAACATTATAAGCAACCCAAACTCTCGGCACATGCAGAGATGGAGTTTGATATGCTTTACACATATGTAAATAACAGTGCAACACTCTGCTATGAAACACAAAGCGCGTCAGGCTTTACATGGGTTCCCAAATGCTTGTTATTGGAAACCCAAACAAACAGCATATGCAGAAACTGACAGTGTTGGGGAAAGGTACTTTTAAAAGTAATGCATTACAATATTGCGTTACTCCCTTAAAAAAAGTAACTAATCGTGTGTTACTTAGTTACTTTTTATGAAAAGTACATTACTTTTGCATTACTTTTTCTCACATGGGCTGGGTTTGGCTGTTTGCTTATTAATAACAACAAAAAAAGTTTTCTTTTTTGGCAAATGTTAAGGCTCTTTTACACCAAAAGTGAAATGAATAAACCTCAGCCTCCAGGTGGGTGTTTCAATAAGGGTGTGACGTCACGTGAACTATGAATTGTATGACTGATTA
Source organism: Ancherythroculter nigrocauda (assembly GCA_036281575.1). Classification (NCBI taxonomy): domain Eukaryota; kingdom Metazoa; phylum Chordata; class Actinopteri; order Cypriniformes; family Xenocyprididae; genus Ancherythroculter; species Ancherythroculter nigrocauda. Next base: position 2,670,889 of record VTFQ01000022.1, read on the forward strand.
GTACAGTCAGATATAATTTATGTATTTATTTCCAGCAACAGGAACAGGATCCTACCAACCTGTACATCTCTAACCTGCCCGTGTCCATGGACGAGCAGGAGCTGGAGGCCATGCTCAAATCCTTTGGCCAGGTTATTTCCACACGTATCTTGCGGGACGCTAACGGAACCAGCAGAGGCGTTGGCTTTGCAAGGTACTTTATCCATCACTCAAGCTGCAATGAATCCTCCAAACCACATGGGGGAAAAGTTATATAACTTCTCAGATATAAGCATTTGCTTACAATATTTTAAAATCATTTGTATTATTATATGCATTTAAGTTCAGTATGCTAATTATGAGATTGTTGATGTTTATTTATATGTCCGTTTGTTATCAATATTTCATTCAGGGAAATTCCTGCCTTTACCATCTTTTATGCATGAAATCTAAACTTCTTTCACCACTTTTTCCACCATTTATTTGTTTATTCATGTCTTTGTATAACAGGATGGAGTCCACAGAGAAGTGTGAAGCCATCATTCAGCATTTTAATGGAAAATATATCAAAACCCCACCAGGAGTGCCAGGTAGACGATATATATTTTATTTATTTTATATAAATCCCAAGTAAAGAAATGTTAAAACAAATTTTTGGGGGGCTTACTGGTCTCTTCGACTGCAGTACCTACAGAACCGTTGTTGTGCAAGTTTGCTGATGGAGGACAAAAGAAGCGACAGAACCAGGCAAAGTACCTACAGAACGGTCGACCCTGGCATAGAGACGGTGATACGGTATGAGAACGTTCATTGTGGACTGCGAGACTTACATATGCATTAGTAGTTATATTTACATATGTGAGTACTCTGTACATTATATGTAAAGTTACTCATGTTCCTTTTACATTCAGGGAGGAATGACGCTCACATACGACCCAACAGCCTTACAGAATGGGTGAGTTCAGACACTCAAACCTACTATTTGATGTGTATATTAAAAGGAAACGTGTATATTTGCCTATATATCATCACAATATTGACTATTTTATTGTTCCTGCTTATTATTTTCAGGTTTTATTCTTCTCCGTACAGCATCGCTCCAAACAGAATGATCGCTCAGACCTCTCTGTCTCCATACATGCCCTCACAAGTACCGTCCTACCAGGTGAGCATCATTTAAAGATGATTTATTCTGCTTTTTTCCATGTTCATCTTTCTTTAGTGTATAATGTTGCTCTATGAGCATGAAAAAGTTCATCCAAAGTCCCTCCAGTGGGAGTTATTCTCTAAATCAGTGTCAGTGTTTCTGAAACGCCTCCATTGTAGTCTTGAGTTTTCTTCACAATATTCCTCATTTAAATAATTCATACGCAGAATAAAGGGGCGGGGCCTGCTTGAGTTAGTTAGTAGTGTGTTGTGGTTGTGGTAAAGGGGCGGGACATTTCCCAAACACACTCAAAGCACTTGACCAATCACAACACACTGCTCTAGGCGACCAATCAGAGCACATTGTGCTTTTCAGAAGGAGGGGCTTCATAGAGACAGGAACTAAACAGAGTGTTACTGACAGACTGGGAAGAGAGGAGCTGAACAATGGAGAATATGAGGAAAATAATCAACATTCAAGCATGAAAACCTGCTCTAGTACAGCATAAAAACAAGACTTTGTAAAAGGGCATAATAGATCCTTTTTAAAATAATTATTAATCAGTTCTCTCTGCACACAAGTTATTAGCCTACTTGAGGTCAATCCACATTACATTTTTTTCATTTTGTTGAGATACTGAGCTCAGGCTGAGCGTGTGCCAAAGCCGACAGCAGTCAGAAGGAACTCACAGTGACTCACAGCATGCGCTGAGTGAGAATCTCAGACCGCAGTGACTCAGCTGAGCTGAGGGTTGTGGGAATTCTGACACCTTATTGAGTGCTGATGGATGAACAGGCAAAAGCAAATACTACTCGCTGAGATCCTGTAGGTCTGACACGCGTGCTCGAAGCACACTGAACGGCCCATTAGAGCTGGATTACTGAGTAATACAGCTCAGTCTGCTAGCACGTAACATTTGTCTTATCTGAAGATTTATTTTAATGGTCAGAGAACTATTGAGCACATTAAACACTTAAAGGAATATCTCACCCAAAAATTAAAATAATAGTCATTCATTGCATCCTTTTTTGTGGCATATTTATAAAAGTTTAGGGTTGGTATGATTTTTTTTTTTTTTTTAATGTTTTCAAAAGAAGTCTCTTCTTCTCACCAAGGCTGCATTTATTTGCATAAATTTAAAATTAAATACTGTGAATTATTATTACAATTTAACAGAACTGTTTTCTATGTCAATATATAGTAAAATGTAATTTATTCCTGTGATCAAAGCTGAATTTTCAGCATCATTGCTCCAGTCTTCAGTGTCACATGATCCTTCAGAAATCATTCTAATATGCTGATCTGATGCTTTTGTGCAGTTTTTGCTGCTTAATATTCTGTGGAAACTGAAACGCTGCCATTCAAAAATGTTTCAAAAATGCATCAAAGTTGCAAAGTTGCAATGCATTTAAGTTCATTAAAAACTTGTATAACACAAAATACTTCTTTTCATTTTTTTTTTTTCACTACATATGGGCCACAAGAGAAATATTTAGAAAATAAATTAAGAGCATGTTGAAGTAGATTCAGCTCTCATCGTCTCAATATGCACTGTTAATGCAGCATCAGATTGAAAAACCTTGGTCAGATTTCAGTTTCTCTAGTGAATAATTGAGCCCGATCACACGAAAATGCGTATCAGTAGTACAAGTTTGTAATCTCGTAGAATATATACACCAAAATGAGTTTTGGTGTGCTTATGGTACGCAGTTTTTCGCGTGCATATGATACGCACTTTATGGATTATTATGAACCCCCCACCCCCATCCTAACCAAGAGCGTATCATATACACGCCATAAAGTGCGTATCATATGCACGCGAAAAACTGCGTACCATAAGCACGCCAAAACTCATTTTGGCGTATATATTCTACGAAATTACAAACTCGTACTATTGATACGCATTCTCATGTGATCGTGTTGAATAATTGACTGGGGTTTGAGATAGGGCTGTCAAACGATTAATCACGATTAATCGCATACAAAATAAAAGTTTGAGTTTGCCTAATATATGTGGGTGTACTGTGTGTAATTATTATGTATATATAAATACAAACACATCCATGTATATAGCTGAGAAATATTTACAAGTATATGTATTTATTTATATTTGTATATAATTTATATTATATATATAAATAATTTTTTTGTACATAAATAACATATTTCTCTTAAATATATACATTAATTTGTGTGTGTTTATATATACATATTATTTACACACATTACTCACACATATATTATGCAAACTCAGACTTTTATTTTGTATGCGATTAATCGCGATTAATCGTTTGACAGCCCTAGTTTGAGACGTCTTAAACGGCATAACTCTAGCGTAAAGTTTGCATATTGTTTGTGCGATATCCATTCGCCTTCACGGTTTAAAATGGAAAAATTTCCAATATTGCGACATGACATTTTTCTTTATCCAGGGTTCCCACCCGCCTTGAAAGTACTTGGATTTCAGACACATGAATTCAAGGCCTGGAAAATACTTGAAAACAAATATTGGTCCTTGAAAGTGCTTGAATTAAATTTGAAATTTTGTGAATTTCCCCTCTTAGTCCTAGTAAATTTATTTTGGAATATTGTTTTGGAACCAAACAGATAAATATATCAGGGAAAATAATTACTATTGTAGTCAATGGGGGGCAAGATCTGTTTGGTTACTGACATTCTTCCAAATTTCTTTCTCTGTGTTCTGCTGAACAATGAAATTCAAACCGGTTTGGAACAACTTGAGGGTGAATTTTCATTTTTGGGTGAAATAACCCTTTAAAAAGTCAGAATTGCTTGAGTATAAAGCCACAATTGTGTCTTATAAAGTCAGAATTGTGATATATAAATTTCAATTCTGATTTTTTTTTTTTTCTCAGAAGTGCTCATTTCTATCTCTCAATTCTGACTTTCTTTTCTCAGAATTGCAAGCTTATATCTATAATATATTGTATATATTCTGACTTTAAGCCACAATTATGATCCATATAATCCTTTTTTTTTTTTTTCATTCAATTGCAAAATGTATTTTTATAATATTCTCTCTATATTATAATGTTTTACTCAAGTAATGATTCATAAAAAATGAAAACCAAAATTAGTATGGAATAATTGTTAACATTAGGGATAAGAAAGCTGCAAACGGTTTTAATATATTTCCAAAAATTAATGTACAAAGTGATTCTGTACCTCTTCCGGGTTAAAATGGATGCAAATGCAATAGGAGGATTAAAATGTTAAGTTTTGTAAGAGGTCTTTCATGACGCTCCATATGTGATGTGAATTTGAGAGGTGCTTGATATAAAATAAATGGTGCTTGAAAAAGTCCTTGAATCTGGTGTTCATGAAAGAGTGGGAACCCTGTTTATCAACAATTGCTTGCAAAATGATGGACAATGATTCACATTTCGCATGCGTCAAAAAAACAAAAAAAAAAAATCAAGTAAATTATTAAATAAATAAGTAAATAAATGTATTTACCCCCTGAGCAGCAAATCATCATATTAGAATATATATATTGATGCTGAAAATTCAGCTTTGATCACAGGAATAAATTACATTTTACAACATTCACACAGAAAACAGTTATTTTAAATTGTAATAATATTTAACAATATTACTGTGTTTATTATATTTTTGATCAAATAAATGTAGCCACGGTGAGCAGAAGAGACTTCTTTCAAAAACTGTTCCAATCTTTTGTAGTCTATGTACAGTATGTGTATAAAGGCTCATGTAAAGGCTGTTTTTAGATGCAATCCCCCGTCCCACTCCAGTCATTGTCACTAACGGTACTGTCTGCCAGTAAATGAGCAGCATATGGATCCAAATGCACTGTGGGATATCTAGTTAATTTTGGCTGGTACGGTGCATTTGAATTTAGGTCCAATACTTGGCTAGTGCCTGCAGTGTGAGGCTGAAGTGGAGAGAGATATTTCATGAGCGGCAGCGGGGAGTTTGCAAAGGACAGGTTCAGTCAGAGAAGTGATATATATACATCATTTTTTTGTCTGGATCCACAGGTGCACAGCCCGTCCTGGATGCATCATCAGTCGTACCTCATGCAGCCCACTGTGAGTGCTCACAGATGTCTATTCGTAGGTTATATCATCAAACTGTAGCTTTACTGTACTTTACATGCATCCGGTGTTTTATCTTCCCTTCAATAACGAAAGAATCACCTTGTCTGTAGGGGACCGTTCTGACTCCAGCTATGGATCACCCGATGTCCATTCAGCCCACGTCTATGATCGGACCCCTGACCCAGCAGCTCGGTCACCTGTCGCTCGGCAGCGCTGGAACGGTGGGCCTGTTACAATGATTTTCACCTTTAATAGTTCCTCAATAGGAGTTTGTCTTTGTTGTAGAACCTAATTAGCAGTTATCAAAGTGCCCTTATTATACTTTTTGGGATATTGCCTTTCATTCAGTGTATAAAGCTGTTTGTGAATGTAAAAGGTCTGCAAAGTTTCAAAGATAGAGTTTTCGTCTCCTAAAAGAAGCTGCTGAAACGAGTCATCAGTCTCACTTCCTGCTGAGCCTGCATAGGTTTGTAACTAATTTGCATAATGCCAGTCTATGCTCTTCATTGGCTGAACAGCGTCTGCTTTGCCCCGCCCTCAAACACTGTAGTTGTATCTGAGACTGGAAGAGTTTGGTTCATGTTTGCCAAAGCAAATCCACTTTGATAAGATTGATACGGTAAAACCGACGCCATCGTTACTGTTCGAATCACTGTGAATCAAGAGCTGAAATTCAGATATTGTAATGAGCGTCTGGTTTTTGACACTGTTGACCAATCACAACAGACTGGGCCAATCTGACCAATCAGAGCAGAGCAGCTCTCAGAAAGGCGGGGTTTAGAGATACCGAATCTTTGATCGAATCGTTTCAGACACTGAGAGAAAAGAGCTGATGCTGAAATGGATATTATGAGAAAATTAGAGTGTTTTTGACCTTGGATGAATGTGAACCTGTTGTAGGAGACGACAAAACAAAATTAGGAACCTTTAAAATAGCATAATAGGGGCTCTTTAAAAGATAAGCAAAGTTGTTTAACCATTGATTTTATTTATGTTGTCTGCAGTATATTCCTAATACAGCTATGCAAGGGACATACATCCCTCAGTACACCCCAGTGCCTCCCTCTAGTGTTACATTAGAGGTATGACAACCGTTCATCATCATCACACTGCTTTAAAAGCTGAACAGGTTCATTGTTTAGATTTGATTAATTGTCATTCTTTGTGATGTAGGAAAACAGTGGACAACAGCAGCAGGTTTCCATGGAGACGCCTTCTGAACACACTAATTACTCCTATCAACACAGCAAATGAAGCTACGGTAATACAACACATAAAAGATGAGAAACATTCAGTGTGCTGTCTATCAAATGCCAGGTTTGGCACTGTGCATTTGTCTTTCATACATATAGCCAGCGTGCTGCACTGCTGCATTTCTGAAGTTTAGATTTTTATGTTGGCTTGACAAAACTTGACATGAACTCTTATGGAGTATTTAACTATCTTATCTTAACTATCTTTATCACTAGCAAAGCTTAGAAACTAGCCTAGGACATGCTAACAACATGTTGAAACATGCTAGCAATGTGTTAAAACATGTTAGTAACATGCTAAAATATACTAGAAATGTCTTAGTTCATGCTAGAAACATCTTAACATGGTAAATCATTGTGAACATGTTGAAACATGCTAGCAATGTGTTAAATCATGCTAACAAAATGTTAAAACAAGTTAGCAATGGTTTAAAATGCTAGAAATTTGTTAGCAGTGTTAAATCATGTTAGCAACATGCTATAACATGTTAGCAATGTGCTAATTAATGCAAGAAATGTGTTAGCAATGTGCTAAACCATGTTAGTAACATGATAAAACATGCTAGTAACGTGTTAATGCTAGAAACAAGAAAGCAATGTGCTGAATCATGCTAAAAGATTCTAGCAACATGTTAATAATGTGATAATTTATTTTAGCAATGTGTCAAATCATGTTAACATTATGTTAAAACATGGTAACCTTGATCATTTATGCTAGCAGTGTGATAAATCATGTTAGCAATATGTTTAAACATGGTAACAATGTGCTAATTAATGATAAAAATGTTAACTTAATGCTAAATCATGCGTTACATGTTAAAACATGTTAGCAATGTGTTAATTCATCCAAGAAACATGCTAACAATCTAATTAATCATGCTAACAATGTGTTAAATTATGCTAGCAGTGTTAAATCACATAAGCAACATGTAATGTGTCAAAACAGGTTAGCAAATTGGTAAAATATGTTAGAAATATGCTAGAAACATGCTAAAACGTGATAATGTTAAATCATGCTAGCGGTGTTAAATCATTGATAAAACTAGGTAAAACTTGTTAGAAATATGTTAGAAACATGCTAAAACATATGTGTTAAAACATGTTATCAACATGAGAAACAATGCTATGTTTTAACATGTTTCTAATTATGTTAGCAGTGTTAAATCATGTAAGCAACATGTAATGTCAAAACATGTTAGCAACTTGGTAAAATATGTTAGAAATGTGCTAGAAATATGCTAAAACATGATAGCAGTGTGTTAAAACATGTTAGCAACATACTTGTAATGTGCTAGAAACATGATAGCAATGTTAAATCATGCTAGCAGTGTTAAATCATGTAAGCAACATGTAATTTCAAAACATGTTAGCAAACTGGGTAAAATATGTTAGAAATATGTTAGAAACATCCTAAAACATGATAGCAGTGTGTTAAAACATGTTAGCAACATACATGTAATGTGTTAAAACATGTTAGCAACTTGGTAAAATATGTTAGAAATATGTTAGAAACATGCTAAAACATGATAGCAGTGTGTTAAAACATGTTAGCAACATACATGTAATGTGTTAAAACATGTTAAAACTTGTTAGAAATATGTTAGAAACATGCTAAAACATATGTGTTAAAACATGTTAGCAACATACATGTAATGTGTTAAAACATGTTAGCAACATACATGTAATGTGTTAAAACATGTTAGCAACTTGGTAAAATATGTTAGAAATATGCTAAAACATGATAGCAGTGTTAAATCATTGATAAAAAAACATGCTAAAACATAGCATAATCTAAAATGTGTTAAAACATGTTAACAACATACTTGTAATTTGTTAAAACATGTTAAAACTTGTTAGAAATATGTTAGAAACATGCTAAAACATATGTGTTAAAACATGTTAGCAACATGATAAAAAATGCTATGTTTTAGCATGTTTCTAATTATGCTAGCAGTGTTAAATCGTGTAAGCAACATGTAATGTCAAAACATGTTAGCAACTTGGTAAAATATGTTAGAAATATGTTAGAAACATGTTAAAACATGATAGCAGTGTGTTAAAACATGTTAGCAACATACATGTAATGTGTTAAAACATGTTCACAACTTGGTAAAATATGTTATAAATATGCTAAAACATGATAGCAATGTTAAATCTTTGATAAAAAAACATGCTAAAACATAGCATATGCTAAAACGTGTTAAAGCATGTTAGCAGCATACTTGTAATGTGTTAAAATATGCTAAAACTTGGTAAAACTTGTTAGAAATATGTTATAAACATGCTAAAACATGATAGCAGTGTGTTAAAACATGTTAAAAAATGTTAGCGATGTGTTATGCTGCCTTCACGTGCTATTGGAAATTTGATGAGTCATGATTACAAGCTCATTGCGTTCAAGTTTCGAAGTTTCGTTAATTCTGAGAGCATGTGAAGGCAGCATTAAAATATGCTAGCTACTTGCTGAAACATGTTAACAACATTTTATTTACTTTAAGTAAAACCTTATGTTATAAACTTTCAGACAAGGCATTGTCAAGCCAACATCAAAGTTTGTCATCCAACTTGTCAAGTTTTAGGTTGTTGCCATACTTTTTAGGCCATTTTCACCACTTAACACACTGGGAATCAAAACAAAAGAAAAAAAATGTAAATAATTTAATTGGGTTGTTTTATCCTGTTGTTCTCTCTCTCTCTCTCTCTGCAGGTCCTCTGGAGGTGCTATATATTGCTGTGGACAATGGGAATCTCTCGGGGAGATTTACGGATTACCACAGACAGAGAGTAGCAGAGGGGATACGGATCACAAAAGGAGCGTGTATCTTTTGTAGAACAGAGACAAAAAGGACATCAGTCATCTTTTGTTCAACTCCTCTCTCTTCAGGTGTCACTCAGCCAACAGTGGGAGACTGTGCAAAAGAGCTATCAATTGATCTATTTTGATAACAAAACAAAAAAAGCTTAAAAAACAAAGATCATTTAGAAAAGGGTTAGGAAAACACAATGTGTTCTTTTATGCACGTTAATGGCAAATTCTTATTTTTAAGAACTAATTCTTTAATATGGGAGGATGAGAAAAGAGAAAGTAAAAAACATGTCTTTTATTTTTTTGTAAAATATGCAACTTTTTTTTTTTTAGATTTGTTCTTTTTTCTTCAGTCAGCAGCAGTAAGATATTTTTTGTACAGATTAAGATGCAAACAGTGCATTTTATTTGTCCTGTTTTTGAGTTTGTTGTGTGATACTCCAGTGAAGAAACCATTTAAAGCCACTTCTTCATGTTTTACCATCTTAAGAATCTTCAAAGAAATAGTGATAAAATCACTCTAATTTGATCATCACTTTTCTGAAAGCATCAGACAATCATTAAATTATTATTTATTGAAAAAAAAAATTTTTTTGGTACATACCAAGGCAATATAGATTTGTCTTTCAAGTTCTTATGAACTATTAGATGCAGAAATATAGAATATCTGATATTGTGAGATTATCCAGTTATTTTCAATGTGCTTCAGCCGTTAAGCTTTTTTAAATTTATTAATGGAAATTAATCAGATTTTTGTAAAAAAGGTGTTTTATGAGGGGCATTTTAAATCTAATGATTACCTGTGAAACAGTTTGTGCCTAATGTTACAGTGTTCTGGATCAATTCAGTTTTATTTAAAATATGAAAATGTAAAAAAGCATAATTAATCATTTTAGAATTAAACTTATGTCTCCTGCCTTGATGCTATAGCTAAAATGAGAGATAGGGCTGATTTAGTATTTTTTGGTGTGTGCAATGGCACCAAATATTTCAGGTTTCCAAAAGCATTGGAAATGTGCATTGTAATGTACATAGTGTTTCATAAATATGACTTTTATTGGCTAACAGAGGTCCAGAGGAAGTGACATTAAGTGGTTTGTTAGTTCATAAAAGTGATGATAACATATTGACCTGATGAAGTTTCTCAATACGGGACTGCCATAAATCAGCAAATCTTTCTTCATGCTGTAATAGAGCATATTAATCAAACTCACCTGTTGGTAACTGCTGTCATTTTGGTAGACTTAAAGGAAAGATTCGCCGTTACGCTGGTTTACTGGTATGACACATGCAGTAGGACAAAATAACAATGACAGTAGAAGAAAATCAATGCATTTGTTTTTATCTGGCCTCTAAGGTTTGTAGTTTTAATCAGTATTTTGTCTTGTTTTCAAGTAGCCATACCTAAACATATAAAAGGTAACTCAGTCATGTTTTATATATGTTGCGTTGACCGATATGGCAGACATCTTGGACTTGTGTAGTGATGGGCGAAACACTGCTTCGTGAAGCTTCAAACCATTTGTTTCGAACCAGTGATTTGGAGCGCGTATCAAACTGCCAAAGTCATGTGATTTCAGTGAACGAGGCTTCATTATGTCATTGCTGTCTAGAAATGTTTCAAAGTTACCATGGTTCGCTGTTAGGAGTGATTATCTATGTGAACCTCTGTATGTGATTTTTACTTGATCTCAGATCAATTTTATAAATTTGTAGACATTTAATGACACATTTGTTAGGCCTGATTCATACTCGACATGTCAGCAAGTTCGCTTGGGTGCGTGCAGCAAAAATGACATCATTGCGACTTTGGCGAAAGTGTTCATTGACTGCGGGCGAACTGATTTCGCTGGGCGGTGTGCACGGTATTTTTTGTAACTTTGCATGCAGCTTTGCTTCTGAATATGCACGAATTCTAGGCGAATCTGACAGAGCATGCATGTCATCTGTACCGGCACCCAGTTTGCACGTCTAAATTAATTGATTTTTCCGTATGTTTAATAGGGAAGGCGTAGGACGGCATAAGCTTTTTGAAGAATGCGGAAAGCGGAAGCACGTGCAAGGCGATCAATTGTGTTTATAAAGCATATACAGTTGTATTTTTTTCTAAAATGACCGATCGTTTCGCTAGATTAGACTCTTATTCCTCGTCTGGTATCGTTTAAAGCGCTTTGAAGCTGCACTGAAACTGTCATTTTGACCTTCAACCATTTGGGCTCCATTGAAGTCCACTATGGAGAAAAATCCTGGAATGTTTTCATCAAAAACCTTCATTTCTTTTCGACTGAAGAAAGAAAGACATGAACATCTTGGATGACATGGGGGTGAGTAAATTATCAGGAAAAGTTTATTTGAAAGTGAACTAATCCTTTAACGTTTCTCCCATCACTAGTCATGTGATCTCAAATGTTGGCCTCCTCGAGTCAACCTACTTACTGTATTATAAAAAAAACAGCTTAATATTTTTTTTTTTCAAGAGTAAATTTAATTTCTTTAGTTGTCCTTTTTTGATGTTTATTTTTACTAGAAAAATACACATGGTTCCAGATATATTCTCTCAAAGCAAGTCTTACTCTTGCACACAATTTTTCCTCTCAAGTAAAGATATTTTTATTGGAAAACAAGACCAAAATACTGATTAATAAAGTGATGTTTTGCGGTTATGGATACAGCCTCATCAGGTCGTGTGTTATCATGGCTTTGGTTGTTTGTAGAAATACCTTGTCTATGGTGCTGGGATTATACATGAAGCATATGAACAGCAGGAACAACTACGATTAGGATCAAGAAGGACAGAAGCAGTTCTTCAGCGTGTGTGCTCGCTCGCTTTCTTCCTTCATGCTGCTGTTTTTCACTGACGTGTTTTTAACTTCCAAGTGAGATTAGCTGTAGTGTTCGGGCGAAGCTTCTTTAGATGTTGATGAGAATTCCTCTGGTTGTGTGTGTGTTGGTTGGTGTTCCTTTTTAAATCCCTGATTCATAGGTTTTTTTTCAGTATTTGTGTTCGTGTGCAAATGAGAAACATTTTTTTTTTGAGTTGCTCTCATGTCTTTCTCTGTACAGTTTATTGTTGTACTTGAAATGTACTGTCCTGGTCAATCATGATGCACTTCTATAAGAGTTTGAATATCCAAAATGAAACGCTTTGATGTCATTGATAATCTAAAAAGAGTGTATATTTACTCATGGTGTTACACATGAGTTGTTTTTTGTATCTTTTTGTGTCTTTAAAAAGACTCGCTCTTTTATAGGATATAAACACAAGGGCTTATATCACACTAAAGGGCACATGATGCAGCTGTTACTTCCTTCCTCTTGGTGCGTTCTACATTTTATGAATGTAAAGCCATGATCTTGATCCGAAAACTATTAAATGGTTTTCATTAAGAGACTCTTACATTCTCCATCCATAAAAATATCTAGTAGCTACTAGCTAGGTGACCTTCTAGGATAGTTTGAAATTACATTCAAAGAAAGTTGTGTTACTGAAATCGATCTATACCTCTTTTACAGTTTACCGTCACTCAGACTGAAATTCAATTCACTGAAATCTTCAGGCCACCCAAAGAATTGATTCATTCCTGCTACCAAAGATATCAATGCCACCAAGAAGAAACATGTCTATACAATTTAAAAACAATAGTTTCTTAATAAAAAATATATTAAATTACCATATGATATCTGTATGAATGATCAAGGAGCTGATGAGATTTGAAATAGCTTGAGTTAGTTGGTTACGGCCTAGATTTTTCCATTACTTTGACTTCTCACCCTTTGCCCTCTTTGTCAATGTGATTTTATTGTCGATGTTTTAAGTTTTGACTACACTATGTCAAATGTTCTGTACTAAAGATATTTCTCATGCAGTTCACCTCATGAAGGAAAACAGGATTTATTTTTGGTTATCAAGCTTGGTATCATCCATTACAAATACAAAACATGAAACATGGTTTTGGAACTTTGAAATGATGTTGATTTTAATTCAGATCTAAATTCTTATATCTTTTTCAGACACTGGGATGATACCGAATCAGTTCCCGGTTCAATTTGCGTGATTTCATTTCATCTAATTTCAACGAATAGCTGCTAATTTTTTGAACAGCTCATTTCATAGTTTCAAAATGTATTGCTGCTAACATGGGGTGTTCAAGCTGTTCACCAGATAAAGCCATAAACAACAGAACCATTCAGAGTTATTTGTAGCGAAGTTGTAATTCAAACCTGCAGAGTTCAGAGTTTGTACAATGTGCCTCAACAAATGAACGTTCAGTTTAGTTGTGTTGGGTCGGTAGATGGTATTTAGATCCTTAGTATGGTTGTGATGTCGATGTTGTGATTATTGAACAAATGGCTTGTCTCTTGAACAGCTTTTTCAAACGTATTCTTTATTTATACAGAAACACATTTTGTACAGATAGCTGAAGAATCATTTTGATGGTTTGTTTGCATGTTAACCAGAGTTTCTAGCCGGTAAATTGTCTTCTTGTGCCACAGTTTCTGATATTCTGTTACTGTTTTTTGTTTTGTTTTGATGGGGAAAAAAACTACAACAAAAAAGCATCTTCTGTTTGTTTTTACTTCTTTTTCTTCTTTTTTTTTAAACTGATCTCCTGAATTTCTTTTTTTAATAAAATCTTGTTTGTATTTTGTTGGTTTTTGAGTTATTCACAGCATTTTCACTTGATAACATCAAAAAATCAGCTGCAGTCTTTTTTTTAATCATTCAGATTGATTTTTTTGATATATTGTGAGGAATACTCTTTTAATTTTCATTGAACTTTAGAATTATCTATTTATATTAAGTTGCATCTGTCTTAATTTGACTACATATAGACGCACTTCATTTGACCTTAATGTTCAAATAATTTTGTCTCTTGGATGCAAATCCTTACTATTCATTTACTGTTCGTAACCAGCAATTGACCCTTCGCCGGGAGTTTGATTGACAAGCGATCTAACCAATCATAACGCCGAATCCGCCATTTTGTCCAACAAAGCAGTCAGGAGTTAGAAGATTAACCTCGGTGGACTTGAACTTGAAAAATGGTGTGTACTTGCATCTTTCCACGTTTGAAACAACATTCCTTCTCATAATCATTCATGTTTATTTGATGTTATAAATTAACTAGTAGGAAGAGATGATCGGTTCACAAGCCGCTTGAGCTGAGGGTCTGGGGGGTTTTGCGAAGGGTCAATTGTTAGCATAAAGACCTTTTCTACCTGATTAAATCAAAATAATTCCCTTTCGAAGTGGAACTTCAACACTGCGTCATGGAGTTGACTAGGAGAACGCCATCAGCGTCCGAATCACGTGTAAATGAACACCAATAATCAATCACTGAAAGTGCACAATTAATAAAGTTATTGTCTCTCAAATCAAAGAATCAACTCTGAATAGCCTAAACAAATCGTTAGGAATTCAAATCCCACTTACGTGATGGCCACACATCGCTGGGTGACCAATTTGCCTAATGCCCGCCTATGGTCTTCACTGGCTGCCCGCAAACCATGTCTACTTTAACCCGCCTTCAAATGCTGTAGCTGGTTCATGTTAAGCCCGCGACACACCAACCTGATGTCAAAGAACTAGCGGCAACGAAAGGCGACTGTGTCGCCTCATGTCGGCTGCGTCGGGGAAAAAATATATGCTTCAACACACCAAAAGAACTTAAGCCAACTGTCAACTAGCAGATATATTTGTCTATATTCGTCATTAAAAAAGGGAAAGCGAAACTAGACTGCATGTATACAAACCATAAAGAAAGCAGCGCTTGCTTACCGTTTTGAATATCAACAAAGACTATAGAATAAAACAAGACGGTGTCACTCGTATTGTTTTGAATGGGAGAGAGTGTAAAGCGAAATAAGTCCCGCCTTCTAAATAAGAGCCAATCGCCGACTGGTAAAGTCATCGCGTCACTTCAGCGGCCGTTAGAATCACCGGTTTCTATAGAAACTCTGAAGAGACGCGCATTTAGGTGTGCGCATGCGCATTAGCTTGATCCAGCCTGAAAAATACAGTTTTTTTGTCATGATTCGAGCGTTTAGAAACTAAATTTATGAGCCGGTGGTTGTTAGATTTCATTGGTGATTTCAAATATGAAATTTAATCGTAAGGTTGGCAAACAGTTTTGGAGAATTTGATGTTTCTCCATTCAAAGAGATTGCATGATGCCCAGGATGCCCGAGAGGCGTTTCAAAGATGGCCGCCGAGTGAAATGACTTGTCTTAAAGGGACTTTGATATCAATCATGCTGATCAAGTTCTTTATTCGTGCATTTGAGTGCTCAGGTAAGATGACGTAAAATTAGAACAACCTTCTGTCTGTGCCGTCATGACTTATTTGCTCGCTTTCATAACTTTTGCTTATATTCTCGTGAACTGACTCGTTTGCTATACTGAACAGCCAATCAGAGTTCTCTCTTTCTCCGATGGAGAACATGTTGAATCGGCCGAAAAAAAGCCAACGAAGACCAACTTCAGTCGACGGTGCAGAACACACGTAGTTGGCCGACCTTCAGCTTGGTGTGTTCTTGGCTTTACATGTTGAGAAGGCATTCTTTTCTGCTCAGCAAAAGCAAATTCTCTTTGTAAACTTCCAAAGGATGAGGATGAGTCAGTGGTTAAAATTACCACAGCGATACAACAGCAGAATAACATTTTCCACGATTGCTTCTCAAATCTCCATGAGGTCTAAATGGGAATCACAAAATGCCATTAAAGATAGGACAATAGCCACTTTATTTGGACCAACTTGCTCCTCACAGCCTGTAAATATGATTAATTGTTGTATATATTTTCTACTGGGTGTTCAAAATGCGTAGTTTTATATTGTGCTACAGCTAACCAGCTAACTCACTTTTATTAAAATACTTATGCAAATCATCTGTGGCTCACTATTACCTAAAACTTACTTACTACTCTGAGTAATGATAAAGGATGGAGCAAGGGCTTTTGTTTGTGGTAGACCAATCACAACAGACTGGGCCATCTGGTGGAGGGTTAGAGAGAGTGAAGCATCGGACGAGTCGTTTAAGAAAAATTTGGTGATGTGCAATGTATATTATGAGAAAATTAAAGCGTTTTTTGACCTTTGATGCATGTAAACCTGTTATAGGAGTCCTCCAAAACAAAATTAAAAACTTTTAAAATAGCATAATAGGGCCACTTTAAGATTGCGTTTGTGTTTGAATCAAGATTGCAATCTTTTAATCGTGCAGCTCTATTATATTGTCATTTATGGCCCCCTCCTGAGGTAGAATTGAAAGTAACTATTGGCAAATTGGCAGAGGAAAGGAGCAGGTTTTTGGTTGAGAGTAAGGAATCGGAAACCGCTCTCATATGCGCTCTGAGCATCTCTGTGCTGGATTACTTATGCATGCCGGCGCGTTTTTGTCAAAGATACTTTCAGATTGTAGGTTGGGGATGTGTCTGAAGACATCCTGCCCCCTTCACCTGCCCCCCAAGATAAGTGTGCCATTGGTCAGTAGCTGTGGGCGGAGGTAGATTGTCTTTAGCATCTCTTTCTCGGCGTGCTTTTTCCAGGGTACAGCTATATTCTCCCCAGTGTTAGAATTGAATGCTCCCCTGTGGATGGGTTGCTTGGCTGGTACCCCCTTTGGGTTGATGCAAGGTAAACAAAATTATGGTGGGAAGTCTGCAAGCATCCTTCTATTTCATTTGCCTCCCTCCCCAACTACTGTTGGGTCTTGACGTAGAGATATACGTTCCCCTTTAACATGGGTGCTTTTATCGGCCTCTTTAGTTTGACCTGTGTTTGAGATTGCAGAAAAGTAGAGGTAGATCCTTCCCAGGTCTTGGGAGAAGTGCCTTTACTCAGGTCAGAGTTAAGCTGCTGTCCCCCAGTGCATTGTGGTCTTTAAGTAGGGTCTAATCTCCATTGGGATTTAGAGCACGGTTGATGGGAGTTATTGTGCAAACTGCAATATGTCCTTCTCTTGTTTGCCTCCATTTCCTGAATAATGATAGGGATGTATGCTCCCCCTTGGAAGGTTGTAGTTTGGACATTATGAGTTGGACTACATCTCAGAAAACAAGTAGTTATCCACTTATTGTCTATGCCGAGGTTCTAATTACTGAGGTTTTTGCCACCTCACATACTCCCTTTGGTAGGTTGCTCTCTCAGGTAGCCCCTTAGGGTGGAGGCAGGGTAAACGGAATTATGGTGGGCAGTCCGGAAGCGTCCCTCTACTTCTTTTGCCTCCCTCCCCAACTACAGTTGGTTCTTGAAGTAGGGATATATGCTCTCTGGGATGCTTCTGCTGGGAAACCTTGGGTCCTGCCATCCATGTGGATGTTACTTTGACACGTACCACCTACCTAAGCATTGTTGCAGACCATGTACGCCCTTTCATGGAAACGGTATTCCCTGCTGGCTGTGGCCTCTTTGGTCTCTGACACAAAGCAGTAATGGTTCAGGAATGGTTTGAGGAGCACAACAATGAGTTTGAGGTGTTGACTTGACTCCAAATTCCCCAGATCTCAATCCAATCGAGCATCTGTGGGATGTGCTGAACAAACAAGTCCGATCCATGGAGGCTCCACCTCGCAACTTACAGGACTTAAAGGATCTGCTGCTAACATCTTGGTGTCAGATACCACAGCACACCTTCAGGGGTCTAGAGGAGTCCATGCCTCGACGGGTCAGGGCTGTTTTGGCAGTAAAAAGGGGGACCAACACAATATTAGGAAGGTGGTCATAATGTTATACTTGATCGGTGTGATGCAGACATAAAATTTCAAGTATTAAGCCATAAACCTTGTGTTAAATACACTTAAAAATTTTCTGAAAAATAAACTGGTGTGTTCATGCACATTCAATGCATTCCAAAATCCAAACACAACACCATTTATTCATCAAATATTCATCAAAATATTTATTTCATCAATCTGTGAATTCATTACTCTTAAACTTGTGTACTGACATTCTTCATTGTTCATTCTTCTTCTTTTCTCTATTATTTCCAGCTTTCTCATACCCTTTAGCAACCTAACAAGAGAACTTGCCATTTTACTCTTATAGAGTAGAGGTTTCCTTTTTTTTTAGTAATATACTTCAAAAGCTGTAATCAAGAAAGTTGGGATTAAATAATTATATATCATACAATTTTCTGTGCACTAATTTTTTATAGGCAAAAACTATAAAGTTCCTAATGAAGACAGACTAGATTTATATGTAAGCAGAAGTGTTGTAGTACATTGAATAGGTATCCAAAATGATGAACTGTCAAATACAGAATAACCTATATGTGAAAGTTACAGAAATACAATGCATTATGAAAAATGACAAATATGCAATACACAATGACAGATTGTGATAAATGTTTATATGACAGAGTTTCAAATTATTGTCATTTTAACTAATTAAACAGATTATTGGTATAAAAATAATAGAGCTTAATATAAACTCAACATTTGAACTCTGAACCAACTAGCTGAGTGAAAACTGATATTAACACACAGGAGTAACATCATTTGCCATAAACAATTACCTGAGAAAACATTTTTACAGCATTGATTTTTCTTAAACCTACTAATACATAAAAGGCCACATACATTGAGGTTGCAGAACAGTTTGGAACATTAATATTGTACATGAAGGAGAATATTACTACACAACCGTGACTCATTCTCGACCATCACCAAACAACTGCAGCAGGAACGTAAACAAGTACACAATATCCAGATAGAGACTTAGAGTCGCAAAGATATATTCTTCAGGACTCAGAGCGTATTGCTTGTTCCCCATCAGCAGCTGTGTATCAAAGGCTAGAAACTGAGAAGAAAAGAAAAGAAAGAGACTCGGGTCAGTCGACATTATTTAACCTTAATCACATAATACATGCTCATCATTTAAAACCATAATCTTTTCTTGACTAATCTCCTTCTTACCATGGTAAATACAACAGCTCCAACACTGGCATAGACCGCATGTAACCAGGGGACCTTTTAAAAGAGAAAGCCGTTAGAATGTGACTAGAATCTATGTTAAGACTGTTAATGGCTTTGTACAGATTGGGACTGGTATTATTAGCCAAACTCTAAAAAAAAAAAAAAAAAAAAACCAGTTCTGAACAATGTTGTAACGCACTACAAGTAACAAGCATTACGTAGTCAGATTACTTTTTTGATGTAATGAGTAAAGTATTGCATTACTTTATAAATTTTCACATTAATATTTCAGTTACCTTTTTTTGTTTAAAAGTATTACTTTTCAGTTGAATTAATTTGCTTCAACATTTTTTAAATGACTGAATGAAAATTCTCTCTCTTCTTCATAACATATTCACTTAGTGTGTGGGAACCAGTGTTGGGGGTAATGTACTACAAGTAACTTGAGTTACGTAATATATACTAGTATAATATATACTAGTCATGTCCATCTAGCACGTATTTACATAGAAAAACAATGGAAAAGGAGCGCATTGGAATGGAAAAATGGCCCCTTAGCCGATTTGTTCATTAATGACATCATCATCGATTAGTCGAGGTCGACTCAACTTTAATCACATAAATGTCGACTTTACAAAAATCTGAAGTCGTTCAATCAACCCCTAAGATGCACACCAGTAATGTTTTTTAAGGCATGTTTATAATAGCTAATACCTATATCCTAATTGAACTAAGGCCTAATCCTGGCTTAATCTAAGCCCTGTCTGTTTATGCCTTTATGTATTTAATCTCACTTTATTAAGCAATGTCTTTGCTGCTGACCTTCAATGATCCAATTCAACTATACTAATAAGAAAAAATGACTTTACATCTAACATCTAACATCATATTTGTGTTCATTCTGTTTGTTTTATTGCTGAAGTATTGAACTTTCTTCTCCTACATCATATTCTTCTATGATCCAGAATGGCAGCACAGCTGAAAGGTTTGTTTGAGCTGCGCCCTCTACTGTACAGGCATAAATTTGCATTTGCTTCAGCATGAGGATTATTCATTTCACTTTTGGGGCCAGATTTACTAAACGGGGCAAATTAGCGTGAGAGTGCAATTCCACAAAAGCGCCGATGGGAGTGGCAAGTTTTGCGCTTGATCTACTGCTGACGCGCAAATAAAAGAACACAGACGCAGTCAAATCATTTACATAATGACCAACACAATCTTACAAGAGCAACACAAATTAGCGTTGGTTCGTAAATAAGCAGAGCTGATGCTCACCAGGTGCACGTCAACACAGGAGCAACTTGTTACATGTAATATATGGATAACGTCTTCTTCTGGCATTCCAAAGAAATTAATACGAGTTGAAAATATTTTCTCCCTTCTACTGTACCATGTGCTTTCTGTTCTCTGCAGTGTCTCCTCCTAGCAGCAACAATTGCAGCCATGTCGCAAAATGGGTTAAGACATGCTTTTAGGGGCGTTAAATAATGCCACAAATACCAGTAAATTGACTAGCTTAAACATTAGTAAATCACGTTGCATGATTCATTTAAATACTCTCCTCCCATATATTTTGCGTCTGAAAGGGAAACTCCTACAAATGCATATGCAATAAGGTCAGCCACAAAAACAACTCAGTCCATGCCTTTACAGCGCTAATTTTTCACTGCGTGTCTTTAGTAAATCAGGACAGTAGCTTTTTAATGCCAAAAGTGGATTTTGTGCTGGTGCAAGCTGTTAGTAAATCTGGCCCTTGGTGTGAAAGGGCCTTTATATTTTATATATACTTTTGTTGTTGTTGTTGTTGTTGTTGTTGTTGCAAATATGCAAGCCCAGCCCAGGTGAGAAAATGTAATATAACAAATTACTTTTCATAAAAAGTAAATAGTAGTACAATTAGTTACTTTTTTAGGGAGTTACGTAATATTGAAATGCATAACTTTTAAAAGTAACTTTCCATAACACTGGTGTGAACAGACAAAAAGCACAAAAGTAACAAAAACATTACTTTTAACTTTCAATATGTACAGTAAGTAATATAAACCATAATGTTAAGAGATCATTTTTATGGCATTCATCGCTTTAGGGGTCAGAAAATGAAGGTGTGTGTTGTTGAATGCAACAAAAAACAAAATCTTTTCTGTACAAAAACACCAGCAAGGCCTGGACGAGAACAAGCCTCAGTCATCTGAGAAAAACTAATGCATGTAATACATTACTTTCCATATAAAGTAACTAAGTTACATAATTAGTTACTTTTTTAGGGAGTAACGCAATATTGTAACGCATTACATTTAAAAGTAACTTCCAACACTGGTCCTGATCTCTGTCTATTTGATTGAGTGAAAAACTCAGTGAGGTTTACAAGTGCTGCTATAGTTTACTTTGATTTTTGATACTTACATAGCCAAAGGGAACCACCAATCCCATCACAATAGCACAGAAAAACATGACCATACACAGAATGAAGAGAACACCTTGGTATGAGGTGATGTCAATCTATAGAGACAAAAAAAAAAAAAACCCTATAGAATTGTAATATCATTGTATTTTGCATGTATAAATGATTGTACTTATTGTACTTTAAGGCCATATTGCTCACCAATGTTCACTAAAAAGGTAAATTTAGTAATATTAATCATTGGAATAATTCTTTCATCAGTTGCTCACCTTGCTCTGAAAACTGAAGATGGTGACGCACAGACACACCATTGCAGTGATGCCGATGCACAGCAACACAGACTTGGTGTTGTAGAAACTGTCAGAAGTAGGAAAAAGGACCATTATGGTCAGTAGATATTAAACATATCTTGTGGAATTTGGAAAATCAAGTTTGAGCATGCAAACACGTAACAGATATGTCATTACCTGGAGATAAAACCCAACATGCAAGCCATGCTCAGAGTCTTTGTGTGCACAATGTTCACAAAAGCATGCAAAAAAGGGAAGAAAATAATCAAAGATCATTTAACATTTTTGGAATGGCTAAAATAATTTTAGGGCTACTGTAGATATTGATTATTAAGGCAAAACTGTACTTTACACTCTTAAAAATAAAGGTTCCAGAAGGACATTTTTGCAGTGATGCCAAAGAAGAACCATTTTTGGTTCTAGTGATCAGTTCTTAAAAGAACCATTTTTAGTATGAAGAACATTTGAATAATCTAAAGAATCTTTTTGTACATTTGAAAGGTTCCATGGATGTTAAAGGTTCTTCATGAAGCCATCGATTCCAATAAAGAAGCCTTATTTTAAAGAGCGCACTTGGGTTGAGGGACTGTTTTATTTTAGCATGCAAGTATTTAATGATATATATATATTTTTTTATGTATCTTTAAACTGATACTCACAAAGATTGAAAGTAGAATAAGATTCCATGGAAACTGCCTCCTGTAATAGAGAAATGAAAATGTGTTTTCCTTCTTATTTCTCATATAGCGAAGAGTGAATAGCCACAACTGATCAAGATTTAGTAACTGACCTCAAATCACCACAGCAAGCCAATGAGATATATGTGATCAGAAACAGAAGACTGCAAAACACAAACACAGCTTAAGGTTAAAGGTCAAATGCCTAAATGAGGAACATTTTAAAGCATTTATGGCAATATTTTAATTACTGATGTTACTTACTTGGATATGGAGTATAAAATAGGATGTGTATGAATGTACATCCTCACTGGAGCACTGAGTAAAGCAGAAGAAAAGCGGTTAGGAGTGTCAAAAAGTCAATATTAAATATAATACGTTCACACATAACTGATAACATACACTGTTCAGAAGTTTGGGGCCAGTAAGATTTTTTTATTGTTTTTGAAAGAAGTCAAGAAGTTTGTTTACCAAGTCAAAACAGTAAACACAGTGATACTGTGAAATATTAGTATATTTGGCCTATACTTGTACTCAGTCTTTTGATGGAGATATACTTGAAACGTATAATTAAGTATTCTAAGTATACTTGGCTTGTAGTTGTTTACTCTTTTGATTGAGTAGCCTATTAAATAGGGGGCGCTATTACACATCTTCTGAAGAGTACAGCATCTCTGGATCAAAACACAGGCAAAGAAGAAGCAGAAACATGTGACAAGCATTGCTGACGCTCATGTAAAATAACGCGATCATCAAACATTAAACAGAATATAAATCAAAACTGCTTAACGTTACTGTATGAAAAAATGAACCCTTGAAGAGAAAACAACTGAAGTTTTGGGGGGGTTAATGGACTCGATCTACTCCATCTGTGTTTAGATCATCGATCTGAATCCAATCTGGATGTAGCCTTTGACAAAAACATGGTTTTCTCAGCTTTTTGTTCAAATTGTTGCTTTTTTATATATATATGAAACTGACCCATGTTAAATTGTTGACTAAAAAAGATTGCGTGAAGCTAGAATAAAAAGGTTTTGTTTGTTTGTTTGTTTTTTGTTTAAAAGCAGCAGCTCTGCTCTTTCTTTTGATATATTACATGTTCAGATATTCATACGTAAGCACTAAGGTACTCGAGGCTGTGCTGTATCGTGAATAGGTCATGGCTGAAGGGTGTTGTTAGGAACGACACGAAGCGGAGATATTCACGATACAGCATAGCCTCGAGTACCTTATTGCTTTTATAAAACGGTTACCACACAATACAAATATTAAAGCCAAAATATATGTGTATCAATGCAACTTTCATGAAGTAAACTTTCACTAAAAGCCTTCCTTCCGCCGGAAAAAATAGTCCCTGACTATGAACAGCAACAGAAGTTACATTATTAAACCAGTAGATGGCAGCAAAGACTGTCTTTATGAGCGAGTCACTCAGTAGCGAAGACTTTTATTTCGAAAAGACTGATTTGTTGTGAACACGGAACAAGACGCAACTGAGAAATGCTTTGACTAGTGCTGTCAGTCACGGGAAAACCCCTTAACTGTTAAAAGCACAAGATATTGCAGCGGACATTTAAACAGATTTTTTATTATGAACATAGGACTGACCTGAAGGAAAATGCTAAATCTGAATGCAGGTAATAAATTCACTCACTCAATCTCTTTCTCACAACACTCTTCTATATAATACAGTAAGCTTCAATGAACAATATCAATTGAGAACAAACAGTTTACGTTGCTAATAGTGGTTGCTAAGGCTGTTGTGTAGTGATACACAGAACTATTGGGTGTTTTATTGTGAATAAAACACAGCTATTGACCAATCAGAATCAAGCACAGGAACTAACCGTTATATAAATCAAAATATATGGGGGCCATGAAATTTTTGTGAAAATTATCAAAAATGCTGCTGCTGGCTGGCAACTTTAAAAAAAAAAAAAAAAAACGCTGGCTGGGAAAATTTAAATTACAGTTAAAGGTATATATTTCAAGTATAAAAATGAATACCTGAATAGAAATGTAGTAGTATACTTAAAGAGCAAAAATAATATTTAAATAGTAAACTATACGTATGCTGATCACTTACAATGAAATTAAATTTCACTTAAAAAAAATTAAAAAGTACTTGCAGTATGAAACTACTAAACTAGCAGTTTACTGAGAGTATACTTCAAAGTGTACTTTCATAAACTAAAAAATGTGATACAAGTATTAAAATAGTAAACTATCAGTATACCAAGTTCACTTGTAATATAGTTGCAGTACAAACGAAAAACGTAGTTGTAAACTAGTAGTGTTGGAATAGTACATGTATAATACTAGTACATTGATGTACTTACTACATAAAGTATATACTTAAAATATACTTGAAATTTGCTTGAGTATACTTAATAAAATTAACTTGAAGCATACAGTACTTATTTTTTGTAAGGGTTATCAATGTTGAAATCAATTGTGCTACATCAAACTGAGTATTATTTGATGAATAGAAATCTTTTGTAACATTATGAATGTCTTTAATGTCACTTTTGATCAATTTAATGCGTTGCTGAATAAAAGTATTAATCTAATTTCAGAAACAATAATAAATATTACTGTTCCCAAACTTTTGAACGCTAGTGTAACTGATTCAGTAATGCGACTATCATCAGTAACTCACTGGAACGTGAAGAGGGCGATGACTGCGACTGTTGAAAAGAGCTGCAGCATCAGAATGGAATAAACCTGCAGGAAATCAAAAGAGACATTTTTATTACAAGCATTTGGATTTGATAGTCCTCTATTTATATTTAAGTAAAATATTTAAATTGATACCTTTCGTATAAAAATTCGTCTAATGAACGTATCATCCCAGGAAAAAACTCCTTCACCATAGTAGTAACCAGGGCATCCTGCAAAAGGATAAAGAAAGAAATAAACAAACAAGGGCAGAAAATATATATTTGACAGAAGGCAGAATGTTAGTCAAAGCTACCTGCATTGGCCTCTTCGTAGCTCGGAGGCATGTTTCCTTCAACGGTTTGGACCGTCGGAGCAACCTGTGACAACAAACATAGTTGGAAAATATGTAAGCCATGTAATATAGAGGCCAATAACATGCTATTAACACTGCCAAAGAATAATCACTGATCAGATTCATTTAACTCACTTTGAGAATGGCTATAAAATACTCTAATCTTTGATTATTGTTTATAAGCTCACAGATACGATCCAATCCAGTTTAGAGATTAAAAATAAAATAAACCATCAAATAAAGGACATGATGTCTAATGAAAAAGATCTTTTAGAGTGTGTGTATGAATGCAAGATGTAATATAGTCAGTTTAATTTTTAATCTGTTTTAGTAGAATAAAACTGTCAGTAATTCTCTGTAAAGACAGAAGCTTGATCTATAAATAGTCAGAATAATCTCCTTATGGAAATATGCCAGTAAAGCATGCCGTGTCTTCTGAGGGAATACACACTTCTATTCTATTCTATTCTACTCTATTCTATTCTTCTGATCTGTTCTATTCTATTCCATTGTTCTAATAATGCTGGGTTGCTTTGGTCAAATATGGACAAGCTCAACTGTTGGTTTAAATTTTTTAATTCAATTTTTGAAATCCAACGGTTGGGTTGTCCATATTTGACCCAAACATGGTTTGAAACAACCCAGCATTTTTTTAGAGTGTTCTGTTCTATTCTATTCTATTCTATTCTATTCTATTCTATTCTATTCTTGTTTTATTCTGTTCTATTCTATACTATTCCATTGTTTCAATCTATTCTATTCTTCTGTTTTATTCTGTTCTGTTCTATGCTATTCCATTGTTTCAATCTATTGTATTGTATTGTATTGTATTCTATTCTATTGTTCTGTTTTATTCTGTTCTATTCTATTCACTGTAAAAAAAAAAAAATCTGGGTTGTTTCAACCCATATTTTGGTCAAATATGGACAAACCCATCTGCTGGTTTAATTTTTTTAATGAAATTTTTAAATCCACTGGTTGGGTTTGCCAGTATTTGACCCAAACATGGGTTGAAACAACCAGAATTTTCTATTCTATTCTATTCTATTCTGTAGTAATTAATCAGACGATACCTTACCTTTTTCTGTGTCATTTTCTGTAATCAGTTGTCACTGCAGAGTTGTGATGTGTGTTCTCTCAGTCAGAGAGCGGAGCAGGTTTCTGTCGGTCACTGTCTGTGGTTCATGTGTGTCTCTGCACTGGAGATTTATAGTGTCTATTCAGGCTAATCCCTCTTACACTCCTGTCAGTCCCTCCCTTCATTCTAGCAACGTCTCAGTACTGGATGTATTGATGGGAGCGAGCGGGAAATTACCACCTTTCATAATACTGATCTTGGGGTTTTCCTTGATCTGTTATCCAACCTCTTTCTCAGAGAACAGCTGTGCTATATTTAGAGTTATGTAGCTTCTTATGTATGGAGAACAAACCCGAAAGAGGAAAACGATCCTACATATGAATGACATATTAAAATGTAGGAAATGTGTGGGGTATACATGCATATAAGTAAAGTAAATCCTGCTAGAGTTTCATATCATGTACAATAACATAAGAATAACTATAACAATAACCACACAAATAAAAAAAATAAAGTCTTGTTTTTCTGACCCCACAGGCAGATATTACATAAACTCACTTCATTTTGATACATTTTTCAGAAAACAAGACTTAATATCTTAAGCCATTTTGCTTCTCCATTAAATGTATCTTGATTTTCAGAATGTTGAGATATTTTTACTGGAAAACAAGACAAAAACACAGAGGATGTGTTATATGGGTTATTCCATAAATGTGTTCTATTTGTTAAAACAAAAACTAATGTATTTAATATGTATTTAACACATATTTTCATAAAAAAAAGAGTTATGATTATAATAGGATTGACACATAACTTGGGGAGACAACTTGAAGTATTTTTAATAAAATACCTTAACAATATTAAATAGCAGAAAATATAAATAGAAGAAAAATACAATAAATACCAAGTTTTTTTAGAAATGCAGAGCTGTAAATAAAATAGAATGCATAGTAGAGCTGGTGTCATTAATTCACTGGTCACTTCATTGTTCACAAATTGTTGTGGAATGGTCCATATTTTTTATATTAAATAGGATAAATATTGTACTGTAGCATGATTGTACATCGTGTCAGTAACTTATTTCCATGATATTTTAAAGGGCACCTATTATGCAAAATCCACTTTTACAAGGTGTTTGAACATAAATGTGTGTTAGCAGTGTGTGAACACCACCACCCTACAATGATAACAATGCACCCACTCCTCTTTTTTTAATCCCCATTAAACCAAAGCAGTCTCATTAGACAAGTCGTTTTGATTCTCTGAGCAGTGTGACATCACACTGATCAGACCCCGCCCACGGCCATTGACTGACAGCCGTGCATTACCATAGTTTCCGCCCTCAGCGAGTTGTACGCTGTCCTCCATTTTCTCCGCGCTCGAGCAGCTTTACCAACAACGTCTCTTAAGCAATCCCGGTGTTCTGTTGTTGGATGTAGAGTAAACATAGGAGATTTCATTTTCTCCCAACATCTGAGCCACTGAAGACGCAGTGGATTCGTTTTATTTTTGAAGATAATGCACCCCATAATATACCTAAATGCATTTATGCCCGCGCAAATCATCTCACTCCAGCCTGCTTTGTGAACGAGGGGACATGCAAGGCAGGCTTTGCTAAAAAGTTGTTACTCAAGGATGGATCTGTACCTACTGTTTGTGATCCAGCTTCAACTCCAGAAGAAGTAAGTGTCACACTGTTTATTTGTTATGATTTTTGAGCAAATCACCATTTCAGTCAATGTGAATGTTAGCCAGTTCCACAACAAATGTATAGTATAAAATCTATTGTTGTCTTACAGACCAGATGTCTGTCACCTATTTTAAACCTTGTTTAAAGTCAGTGTAAAAGGTGATTGTCCTGAAAAACTGTGAACGTTTTCTGTAAAGACAAGACATTAAATATTGCTATGTTTATTTGCAAAGGCCAGCACATTTATCCACTAACCATTCAGAAACGTCCAGTTTCATTCTAAAAGTTGTAACTTCTTCCTGAGTCTCTCCATCAGTGTCGACTCCGGTTTGAACAATGTAAGGCTGAACACCGTTACTGACAATCCTCATTTTGGCTGCGTGAGATTCTCCAGCTTTGTTGTTGTTGAGCTGTTAAAGCTCCACCCTCTTCTGGAAAGGGGGCGGGAGCAGCAGCTCATTTGCATTTAAAGGGACACACACAAAAACGGCGTGTTTTTGCTCACACCCAAATAGGGGCAAATTTGACAAGCTATAATAAATGATCTGTGGGGGATTTTGAGCTGAAACTTCACACACACATTCTGGAGACACCAGAGACTTATATTACATCTTGTGAAAGTGTGCTTTTTAATAGAAGAGGCCGGACAAGTTGTATATGTGGCAAATTGTGACACCTAATCTACGTTTATAAAGTCATTAATTAGAATTTCTGTTGTAATCAGTAATTAGATTTAGCTGTTTCATCACATGTTTTGTGATTCATATTGTTGATATAGTTACATAGGCAATATATCCAGGGGTGCACATTAGAGGTACGCAGGTACGCATGCGCGGTAAAAATAAACTATGCGTACCAGAAAACATGGAGGGAAGCGCTTTTGAGTAACTTACCGGTTCACAGGGATACGTTTATTTACTGGAGTAGGATTTTTCTCCATCTCTGGTAAGATAGCAATCATGATAATATGTGTGTTCTTTAAGGTGTGCAACGGATCGCAGTTAATCCGTGATCCATACGGATAAGGTCCAACGGTTCGGCACGCATGTGATTCGCGGATTAACTGCTATATTTAACCATCATAGAGTGAAAGTTTGAAATTTGGACGTGTTTTGTCTCGCCAATTAACACATTCAAACGACTTTAAAAGCGGAAGAAGAGGCGAAAATCGGGACTCGCGAACTGTAATCTGTGCGCACAGCCCCCCGAAATGCGCGCATGATGAGAGTCAGACAGCGCTCGAACACCGAATTAATTCCGCTTTTGCGTTTACTTGCGCTTGAAAGGAAACATACACACAAAATTATGTCAAAATACCTGTCTCTGCAAGTATTCTCTCGGTTATGTCATAAGTGAAGTGTTAAGAAAGAAACCGGATGTGTGTCAGTTATTCGGTCCGTGCTTTCCTTCTTAAAGTGACAGCAGCCTTTGCTGTCATTAATGTTAGTAAAAAAATAATAAAAATCATTATCATCATCTACCATGTTCGAGAGAAAAGAAGATAGTGAGGAGAGCAGTCAGGAGGAAAGTGATTAGGACAGCTTTTAGGATGTGTCGTGTAAAGTGTGAGTACCAAGCAACATCTCCAGGTACTCCCTTGAGAACCAGACCAAAAAAGTTATGTGCACCCCTGAATATATCAATGTGGCCATATAGCTCCAACCCCGATTAAACACACCTGAACCAGCTAATCAAGGTCGTACTAGGCATACTAGAAACTTCTAGGCAGGTGATTTGAAGATAGTTGGAGCTAAACTCTCCAGGACCGAGTTTGGAGACCCCTGCCATGTGTGAACAATCTAAGCACATCTACAATGTTATGTATTAACAATTGTATAATAGTATTTATTAGTAAATAATGTTTTGCCTGTCTCAGCTTGTGGGTCATGTGACTGTCAGCTTTTGAAACGGTGACTTCATGGCTTTTGTAAGCTGCTTTTGTAATGACTGACAATGTGTTAAGTGTGTTAAAGGTTTAAGGGTTTATTTCTGGAAGACTGCATGTCAGTGGGACAAACTATAGTACGATGGGTGTTTGTTTATATGTGCTAAAGGGAAAGAAAGATCTCTGTTTTGCAGAGTTTAGATATTTTTCTTTATTGCATTTGGCTGAATGCTTTTATCAACAGTGATGTACATTTCACACATTTTATCAGTTCATACATTTCCTGGGATTCGACAACATAAACTTGGCATTGTATGAGCTACAGAAATGTATTTTTCAAAGACATGTCAGAAATATTTTTGAAAGTTATGTCATCTAAGCTAACATAGTTTTGTCAGTAGAGGGCGCTCTTCCCTCTGCTATGGCCTGGTGTCTGTCCAATAGTAATAACTTTTCTTGTAATAAGTCCCCATATATAGTTTGCAACAATAGCAATAACTTGTTGATAACTCAAAAAATAACAGCTTAATTTCACATTCACCCTCCCTTTAAGATTTTAATTTCTTTAAAACATACCTCTCTGTTTTATTCACTTATGATTATTCTTCTGTGGTTATTTCTATGATTTATCCTTTCAAACATATTATTCTTGTATCAGTCCATTTATGAATATTCTTTTCATCCATTATATCTTTTGATATCATATACTCATATTAATCTATTCTATTCAGATATTTAGTTCAGCTCTGCCTCTGAAAATATCAAGTTGAGACAAGCTATTTTATATACTAAATTGATCTTTATTTTCATCTACAAAGTCTGGTATCCTGTCTCATACCAAATGTCTCACTTATAATCACATTAGTATTATTATAAGGTCTGAACATGATGGAAAAGCTTATGCAAAGTGCTACTCTCTATTGCTCTTGTGTCTCTCTCATAGCAAGAAGGGCCCTTCTTTTGCTCTTTTGCTCCTGTGACAATATTATTTTACTCAGAGATGTTGTGATACAGACTGGTTTATTGTTACTTTGCTACTTACTATTAAAAGCTGATTATTCTTTATTTAAACATTCATTGTTTATTATTCATTTTATTCTTTACTTATAAATAAAATAATTTTTATCCATCGCTTCTTCGTCTGACCGGCTCTCACTGCATCAACTTTATTCACACTTTGTTTTAGACAAATATAAAATAATTCCAGATACAAATTGTTGAATTATCTGATGAGTTTCAGAGCTACAACATTTTGTTTCATTGCTTGCTTAGCTTGGCTGGACAAGAAACTGATTTAGTCATCATTAAAGGAAATCATTAATTTAAAGACTTTATTAAAACTAATGTCTTTAACATTACTGTTCACTTAAATGTAATATGGCACAGTAACCTAAAGAGGGCGCACTTACTGTTTATAAGAATATAATGCCATATCAAGCATTACTGGTTGGATGTGCAATACGAATCTGGACTCATTTATTCATATATGTTTGATGTAGACTATATTTGATAGCATATGTATTTGACATATTTTATATATAAGGCAGCAAGTGAACATTTTGTTCATGTGTTAGAAGCAGGAAAAATGGACAAGCATAAGGATTTGAGCGAGTTTGACAAGAGCCAAATTCTGAGACGACTGGATCAGAGCATCTCCAAAACTGCAGCTCTTGTGGGGTGTTCCCGGTCTGCAGTGGTCAGTATCTATCAAAAGTGCCCCAAGGAAGGAACAGTGGTGAACCGGCGACAGGGTCACGGGCGGCCGAGGCTCACTGATGCATGTGGGGAGCGAAGGCTGGCCCGTGTGGTCCGATCCAACAGACGAGCTGCTGTAGCTCAAACTGCTCAAGAAGTTAATGCTGGTTCTGATAGAAAGGTGTCAGAATACACAGTGCATCAGTTTGTTGCGTATGGAGCTGCAGACCAGTCAGAGTGTCCATGATGACCCCTGTCCACCACCGAAAGAGCCAACAGTGAGCATCAGAACTGGACCATGGAGCAATGGAAGAAGGTGGCCTGGTCTGATGAATCACGTTTTCTTTTACATCACATGGATGGCCGGGTGCATGTGCGTCTCTTACCTGGGGAACACATGGCACCAGGATGCACTATGGGAAGAAGGCAAGCCGGCAGAGGCAGTGTGATGCTTTGGGCAATGTTCTGCTGGGAAACCTTGGGTCCTGCCATCCATGTGGATGTTACTTTGACACGTACCACCTACCTAAGCATTGTTCAGACCATGTACACCCTTTCATGGAAATGGTATTCCCTGCTGGCTGTGGCCTCTTTCAGCAGGATAATGCTCCTGCCACAAAGCAGTAATGGTTCAGGAATGGTTTGAGGAGCACAACAACGAGTTTGAGGTGTTGAATTGGCCTCCAAATTCTCCAGATCTCAATCCAATCGAGCATCTGTGGGATGTGCTGAACAGACAAGTCCAATGCATGGAGGCTCCACCTCGCAACTTACAGGACTTAAAGGATCTGCTGCTAACATCTTGGTATCAGATACCACAGCACACCTTCAGGGGTCTAGAGGAGTCCATGCCTCGACGGGTCAGGACTGTTTTGGCAGCAAAAGGGGGACCAACACAATATTAAGAAGGTGGTCATAATGTTATGCCTGATCGTGTATAATATATATATTTATAAATATATATTTCTTAAGGATCATATGCAAATAGTAATATTAATGTTCTTTTAAAACACAGTATAGATAAGGGGCACAATGTAAATTCATATTCTCCCGGTTCCTTTGTCCCATTCCACAGCTGTCAGTGGCTCCATAGCATGTTTGTTTCATTTCTGTTGCCTCAGCCTCATTCTACCAACAGCATCACATTCATCTAACATTTCATTTGAAGAGGCAGTTATTCACAGGTATGATACATTTGGTATGGCCAACATTAAATATTCTACACTGCACTCTAGACTTATTATTCTGTGCTACAGTGCTATATCTGTAATAGTAAGAAGGCAGAGAATGTAATATATGAAATGAAACAAAGATTCCATTTGGACCCCTGGAGCCATTATTTAAATGAAGGGGAAAATCATAGATCACATACATCAGCTCATGCTGGTTCCATTTCCTGTTGCTAGGATACCATTGTGCTCCATCAGCATTCCGTGTGCAAAGGAACGTGCAGTGCTCGGGATACTATATATACACATGTATGTATACAAAAAAACTCAGTTTGCAAAAATTCAAAGGTAATCTTTTAATATCACATAATCTTGCAATCTCTATGGTAAAAGATAAACATAATACATTTATCAAATATACATTTAGATGCACGTGAAACAAATGAATTGAATTTGTGTAGAAATGTCAATGTCCACTTTGCAGTTAACCCATCCTCTCCAATACAAAAGAAAATTCTGAACTGCAAAGAGTAGAATAATCCATATCCATGCAGAGCTGTTGTTTAAATACAAGATGAGCAGTCCTTTCTTCATTGAACAACCCACTGTCCCTGCTATTATGATATTTCCACACGAGAATACATATTACAGTCTTATACAGTTATGAGAAACGATCATATATTTCAATTATAATACATGTTTTTACACTCAAGGTTTTGACTGCCTGTGCCTGACATAAGCAATAAACAATATTTATAACGGCCCACAAGGTGATATAAGAATGCGTTAAATGAAATTATTGAATTATGAGTTAGCATATGAGAAGTAGTTAAGGTTGTACAATGTGTTGAACAATATGATAATGAATGCATGGCATCTGGAGTGAGAAAAACATTTATAATGTCCCAAAACTGCATACTGACACTGATTTGCAAGTCCAGATTAATTCTGGTTATAAAATCACCTCATAATCTCATCAAATGTCCATTGTAGAAAGAAAAATCTATTCCCTCTTCTTCGGTTCTTGAATTTCTTGGAAACTCTCCTGAAAAGTCCAAATGTCCAGCATCTGCTCCATTCTTTATAGACTTCTTATGTTACACTGGAAAAGTTTGACGTGGTGAAGTAATTCTGAGGTGTCTAAGTGCGAAGTTCATCCTGAATTATGCATGGCTTATTTGTACAAGAAGAGCACCCTGAATCTCTGCTTTGACCCCGTGTAGATGATCTTAGGTAGGTCTGGCGATTGTCTCTTTCTGTCCTCAGGGGTCAATGTGGAAGGCGAGGAGTTTGTCGGAGTGCTGGTTGTTGAGGGTGCGGAGGTCAGGCAGACGCAGCAGGAGTTTGGGGAAGAGCGAGCTGTCCTCCGGCCTCCGGCGCGTGATGAGAGCGCGAAGAGCGCCGATCAAATCCTCCTGGAGCTGCTCTACGGCACCCATGTCTGATATACCTGAGCGATCTGATACAGAGAAAAATAATCATGAGTAACCGGAATATTGTCTCTGTGTATAAACTTAGAGACAGCTCTATTCCAAACTCACTGCATAAGCAACATAAGCAACTACCTTCTAAGGGCCGGTTCACACAGAATGCGTTTAAAATGTGAGATGCAGGTCAATGGAATGAGAAAAAGCGGTCTAAAGACACGTTTTTGAAGTTGAACTTCTTTTAACTTGAACGGCATGTTTTTAGAACGCCTTGTCATGTGCGAGACGCTGCAAAAGATGTATGTCTAGCATGTTTACATTGAAAAACAATGCAAAAGTAGTGCAGTGGAATGGAAAATGAAGAAAAATATAGCAGCTTATCAAAATGATGGCTGTAGTCAATGCATTTTAGTATCACGTTATCCACAAATAACACATGTGATGCTGATTTAGAATTGGCCAAACATTCCATATCATTATACCATTTGAAACAGCCATGTGAAAAGCAAAGCTGTGATGCCTAAAGTTGGACATCTCACTAGTACTGACACACTTCACACATTGCTTGTGTGTGATAATTCTCTCAATGACTGGGAATCCAATGTACCTGCAGAAACCAGCACCACAGCCATGAAGAGGCCCATCTCATCGGCCTCCAGCCCCATGTTCCCCAGCTTCTCACTGAACTCAAACATGGCGTCCAGAAGGCTGCCCATGCCAAGCACTCGTAGGGATGCCAACGGATAGGTCTGACCATTTAGGAATGTTACAGTCCGTTCCTTGGCATCAAACAGTGAGCAGAACCTCACCATTAGAACCTGCAATGAAGATATACTATGTTAAATAAACTGTTCAAGATTTGGCTGTGTAAAGTGCATCAAACAACTCTCAGAGGCTTTAATCATTGTAATTTAAGTACTGCAAGCATTTCACATTCAGACCATAGTAACTGAGTGTTGAAAACAAATCTGTAAAGATATAAGTCTAGAGCCTTGCGCAGTCTGTAAATAGTTGTCCGTAACACCATGTGTTTGAAACTTTTAACTAACAAAACTGCTAGGGATGTCGCATTCATAATCGAATTGTTCAGTTGAGTCAAATCTTTTCAATGAATCAATCAAACCAATTCACAAAACCAATCTGAACCGAATCAATCCTTGGGTCGTGAGCTTGAGTCAACAATATTTTGGCTCTAAATATTTGTTCGAAAGATTTGAGGAAATGACCCTGCTGAAAAATCCAGAATTGCTGGACCAGCATCCCATGTTGGTCCCAGCATGCAAAATATACCTCATATTTTGCATGCTGGGACCAACATGGGATGCTGGTTTGCTGGCCCCCAACATGGGAAGCAGGAGTTCTGGTAGACCAGAACTACACCAACCTGGACCAACATGGGATTCATGCTGGTTTATGCTGGATTTTTCAGCAGGGGACTTGGATTTCCCAACACTAGAAACTGCCTTCTGTGATTGAGATCTCATATAGGCTCATGAAGGAAAGCAGATACATCCAGGCTAAGACAGCCTGATTGGAAATGATCTGGGGACAGACTTTGGCGTTTCTCACCTGAAAGGTTCCTGCCTTCAGCAGCATGACCTGATCATGTTGACTCAGTGCCTGAAACCCTGGAATGCTTTTGGCAAATTCAACCACTTCTTTAACAGCTGGAGTGAAGCACTGGGAGAAACTCTCCCAGACCTGTTGACTGGAGTGACTGGCTGGGGAGATGGGACATGCATTGAGAGGACATGCCTAGGGAAATACAGAAAGAGAAAGAGTCTCATGAATTATATATATAAACAAATAGTAAACTTAGACATTGTTTAGCATTGTGCAACAAATCATATGCCCTCATAAAACCTACCAGAACTTTAGCACCAGGACTTAGTCTCCAAGGACAAGATGTCTGAGTGGAATAACTGTTGTGCTTAGATGGATAGCTTTGAGAAGGTGTAGTTCCCTGGTTGGGACTTGAGGATTGTGGGAAGTTATAGTGGTTGTTGTCCATAACCTGGATTGTTGGTTTGTTTTCGTGGTTAGCGAACGGACATCTGGATTGGGTGAGGCAGCTTGTTGTGGAATGGACAGCATGTTCTTGCGGCGAGATGCTTGGCTGAGGATGAGACTGGGTGTAGCCGGACTCTTGTATTTGATTATGCCGGAAGGAAGAAGGATTGTTGTTGTTGTCATCGTCAATCTTCACTAACAACTTCTCCCCATTCACGAAGATGTTACGATAAGCTTGCGAGATAGCACCAATGGCCTCTTCTGATTGGCCATCTTCAGGGCTGGCAGGGGTCTCGGTGGGTGTAGTACAGTTGATGTCCATGGACGCCGATTCATTAAGGCTGTTCATGTAACTCTGCATTTCATCCAGTAGGCGTTGTTTCTCACGCTTCGGAATGCGTCCAAATCGCACAGCTAGGAGAAACGGGGGGAAAAAATGTCACTTAGTATGAAGTGAACTAATCCTTTAAGGTTCCTGTTTCAGTTTACTAGATTATATTTATGCATATGGCAGATGGTTTTATTGTATGATGTAGAATACTACATTCAGGACACAAACTATCCGTTTTATAATAGACATGAAACAAGATTACATCACAGTGGCCACCAATCTTTCATATCAGATTATGACTGGTCTGCAAAGCTTCTTTCTGTTCTACTTCCCCCATCTCTTTCTCATCCAATCTCTCCCTACTCCACCTCGCAGCTATTCATAGATCCTACAACTGTACAATACACCTCCCCCATCCTTCTGTTTCTCTCTCTCCGTGTGTCTCTATCCCATTGGGAAGTGGGTCAGTGAGTCACCCGAAGCAGAGGTGATGTCACTGAGGGAATGAGTGATGGAGTAAATGACAGCAGGTGAAACAGATACAGTCATGAGTTAAAGGGTTAGCAGGTTATGGGTGAAAAGGGCAGAGAGGAGAAGGCGTTAGAATAGTTAAGTGGTGCAATGTTGTAGGGCAGAGGAACATGAGATGATGATGATAAACTGGACTGATAAGGAGTCTTGAGCAATGTAAGGTGACTTCAGCAAGCAAGGATAGGTTAAAACTGCTAATACAAGCACTAATGCAAAACCAGGTATGTAATATAACAAGGTTTTTTTGTGTCTAGAGGTGTAATATAGAGCCTCACGTGAAGGCGTAAGCCAGTGTAAAGGGAGAAGTCGAGGTTTCAAGTGACAAATGCAATGACATAATATAATGGAGGGAGAATATACCATCTACTGTATAGCAAGTGACATGC
Organism: Ancherythroculter nigrocauda; assembly: GCA_036281575.1. Classification (NCBI taxonomy): domain Eukaryota; kingdom Metazoa; phylum Chordata; class Actinopteri; order Cypriniformes; family Xenocyprididae; genus Ancherythroculter; species Ancherythroculter nigrocauda. The sequence goes on from VTFQ01000022.1 coordinate 2,708,648, forward strand.
ACAACGCCTTTTGCATTTAAGGGCATCATAGCATTACAATACCCTGAAAAGTTAAATCCATAAAGATTCTTTATATATTCATAATCTTTCAAATTAATTGGAAATCTAGTTTAATTACAGTGTGGCTACAAGGGAGGAAAACAAGGTCAAGTACATCATGTGACGTTGAAATATGATGGTGCATACTGTATCACTTTACTTTTCTGCTTTTTAGGTCACCTAAATATGTACACTAGCCCCAGAAAATATGATTTATTATCAGCCCAGTTTACAAAGCTCCCCAGAGACAACACTGTCCTGTATGGGCAAAGTGTGCTAGAGGACAAACCGAAAAGATATTTTAGTACATTTATGCACTGCATTCAATTGAAATTCTTCTTCTGGGTTACATCGACAAAGCACTTTATTAAATCCCAGCTAGCGTTTGCATCTTAATTAATCCTGCAATACAGCAAACGAAGACCTGGAAACACATTAAACTGCAGTGTACGAGGAGCTCGGGCCATTTGTGTCCCCAATTCCCCAAATTAACCTGATTTGCTGCAGTTTTTACAGTGAGTGATGACTTGTGGGATTTAGGCGTGCCTGCACTAATAAATCAACGTAGAAAGGAAACTGTCAGAACAGGGCATAAGCCATGGGTGCAAGCATTACAGAACAGATGGTGGATGCTGGGTTGCGGAAATATAAAGCAGAATTGAAAGCACATTTTAAATGTGCTGTAAAGATACGGTCACATTTGCAGCAAAAAAGGTCAGTTGTCCATTGTCAGTGTAGCGTTGCATAAAACACCACTCACACAGAGGTCACTTTCAAATCAAGCAGCTTTCTGTTGGTAAACGCATTACATCTGCATATCAAACTTGAACCCGGTGTGGAATCTACATGGGGAAATTGTTTGCCTTCACTCGAAACTCCAATCTCGCAGATTCTAATTGAACTCACTGGATTGAACTCACTTTAGGCCATTCCCTCTGCTGAAGATTTATTCCCTTATTTTTGTTAAGCAAAACAATTAACAATTGGGGGCTCGTCCGGGATGAAAAACGCACCAGCCACTTTTCAAAGGCTGATGCATATTGTGTTGGGTGATGTATCTAATTGTGACGCGTACCTTGACGATATTGTAGACTATACTGAGTCATGAGAAGACCATATTAAAATCTTGGAAATGGTCTTTGAAAGGTTAAAACATGCTTAAACCTGTCTAAGTGTGAGTTGCCAATGGACTCTAAGCATTGTTATCATGTTGCTGAGCAGTCGCTAGGGTGTTGTGTGTGGTTGTTATGTGGGTTAATATTGGACTAAGACCCACCAGTCTATATTCTGGTCTCCAGATCAGTGTCAAACATATAATTGCCTAGAAAAGTGCAATTACTAGGGTGTAACTGGGGGTTGCAAGGTGGTTGTTTAATGAACTAACAACATTCCTAACACTAAGTATGTGTGGTAATACTGAGGTTTCCCCTCAGCAAACACTGCAAATAATATATGGTCATACCAAGAATAATAATGTTTATTATTAATAACTGTATGTTTAAAGCTCTTACCATCTCTGGACATGCCGACAGAGAGACACTTCTTAAAGCGACAGTGCTGACAGCGATTGCGGTTCATCCTCATGATCAGACAGTTTTCATTCTTCACACACATCTTATAATTGATGTTCTGCTGGATACTGCGGCGGAAGAAACCCTGAGGATAACACAAGATCAGACTGAATGGTGACTTCAGCCTCAGTATAGAAGCCAACATAAACATGCACTTTGAGAGTATTTTATGAGTGAGCAGTGTGCGTTTGTAAGTGTCCTTACCTTGCAACCCTCACATGCATGGACACCATAGTGAAATCCTGATGCAATATCCCCACATACTTTGCAAAGCAACACCATACCTCCTGTTTCTATTAACATAAATTTGAAACAGGTTAGCAGTGGTCAATGGTAAAAGATATCAATAATATCAAAAATGACTCCAATAATACTCACTTGTAAAGGTACCCGTGAACCCAATGGGTCGCCTGCCAACCATCGGGTGAGAGTAGGAGTTTTGCCCTGATGATGTTACGGTCGGGGTAATGGTGTTGGCAGAGGTAGCACTGCTTACTTCTGGAAATTGGAAAACCAGTTTGTTGCCCCCTGCAGAACTGCCATTGCTTCCAGCTGAATATTTTTTAAGGGCACCAAGCTCAGTGAAGGAGACCTCCTCGGGGGATGAGGGTTGAGAGGATGGCGACTGGGTCTGGTACCCACTGGATGGGCTTCCTGGACTAGGGCTGGCACTTCCTGTTGAGCCTGCATAGTGGATCACTCCTTCACCTGTGTGTGTGTGAAGGAGAAGAGAGAAAAAGAGGGAAAAGAATATTTCATGAGGATAAGTTGGTCTTGTTATTATTTATATATAGTTCAGTCATGAAACTCTAGATGGCACATGACTCTACAAGCTGATTTGTCTCTGGTACATCAGCAGCCAACAAGCTTGCATGCTAAACATTTAAACAGTCTGGTTTAGTGTTTGCTGTAAACTGCTCCTGCAGCCCTCCAACCTCCCCAGCTCCACCTGCCAAGATCTGCTATGAGTAATTTCATGTGTGGTATTTGCGCACCAAACCAAACTATACCAAGAGTTTTTCATGATTATATATATATATATATATATATATATATATATATATATATATACAGTAGTCAACATTTGAAGTGGATCAAAACCTTTCATCAAAGTTGTCCTAAAACCTACTTCTTAGGACAACTTTGATTAACTTTTTTGATCCACTTCAAATGTTGACTACTAATATATATATATATATATATATATATATATATATATATATATATCCATTTACTAACTTGTAGGCCATCACAAAATCATAAGACTGGGAAGGCTTTCATTTTTAGCTTTCTACATATCCCCTACACTCTACACAGTTGTTTGCTAATTTCATCTACCGATAAGAATGTATATTCACATCTCAGTTTAAATCCATTCTGCAGAATTCAGCAAATGTCATTTAGCCGAGGCTTTTATGCAAAGTGCCTAATAGCCCGTTTTTTTTTTTCTTTCATGTTAACCTGACATTTGGGATTTGAACGTGCAATATTTTAGCCACATTGTTACTCTCTGAATAAGTTAAATGTCTGTTATTAACTGAATGGGATTGTTTCAGAGAGGGTGTGGATGTAGCCTATTCAGATTTTTTTTTTTTTTTTTTTTGTCCAGAACAGTAGAATTTTCAAAAAGCTGCCAGGCCACTGTATTTCCTATGTAAACTTGGAAATGTCTCACATGTTTGAACCCTCCACTACTTTCAGTCTGGCTAGCTCATCCTTCATCATGAATCACATGTTTCAAACCGCGCCAGGAGAAGGCTCAAACGTGAGAAATGTGCCAGGATGAGCCAGACTGACTCACGTGTAGGGGAATCGGATTTATTTCACGGTCGGTTCACTTATGTGATTCAATCCGTTCGTCTCTCCAAAGTGTTCCAAGAATTGCATGCTGGTTTTCCCAAGTTCAGTGTTAGTGAAATACACTTGTTTGTTTACATGATTGCGTTTTATATTTTATTGTTTTTTAATGCAATGTGCATCTTCCAGTTTAATGATGCCACCTTAAAATTGTGTTTTTCTTACGCGTGTTTTTCTTGCGTCAAAAGTCGCGTTGTCTCCATCGCGTAAAAGTTCTCTCTTACAAACTACTACTCCTGCTCATCTTCCGAGAATGTTGAACCGAATCATCAAAAAGAACCGACTCAAAAGAACAATTTGTTTGCGAATCAGAAACACGGAACCAAGAACTCTCACACCCCCACCTCACGCGCTGCGCTCTCCTCTGGCGGCGCGCCCGGGAACGCGCACCAGAGCTGCCAGCCACCTGACCGCCGACTCACATGCACTCCTGACACAGTGAACGCCCCGAAAATACAAGCCTCTTTCCGCAGTCCCGTGTCTAAAACAGCCGCAGTACGAGAAAAAAAAAAAGCCACACAAACTGCCAGCCTGCTGCTCACGTTTGAAGAGGGCTTAAAAACAGTAACCGAGGCCACATTTATGCGCCCGTGTTTGTAATGCTTGAGTCACCGGAAACTGGAGAGCATGCATGAACGTGCACGGTCACGTTTGCTCGACATATGAGCTTGTTTTGTTGTCGCCTTGTTGTTTTTTAAACGCAACTCATTTCACCTCTTCTCACTTGTTTATAACGTGCTGCCTCTCGAACTGTATATTGATCATAGGCTACAGCATTCACTGTCCTTCCCAATTTCATCCGAGTTAAACTGTTTCCACGTCCATTTTGTGGGACATAATTTGCCACATGAATCATCTTTCCTCTAGTGTAATTTGTCTCACATGCTCAAGGGTGAATGAGACTAAGAGAAAGAATGAATGGGTTATTGAATTTCAGTTATGGTCTGAATTTGTGAAACCTGCTCTTCAGGAAAAACCAAAGTCCCACTCAGCAGCAACATACATGACATATTCTGAACAGTGCTGCATTCGTTCTATATGCAAAATAGAATTTATGTATAATCACTTAGTGACTTTAATGGATTTTAATAACATTAGTAGGCTATAAATGTACATTTCATATTATACTATGTGGTATTGTATTGCATATTGTATTTTAATGCACTGTAATAGTAACTGCTGGCAATGTGATGCTGTATAATTTTGTATCACTTGGAATGTGATACTAACATACTTGCCTAATAAAAGCAAATCCTACACTCTAAAAAACAAAATGCTGGGTTAAAAACAACCCAAGTTGGGTTGAAAATGGACAAACCCAGCGGTTGGGTTAAATGTTTGCCCAACCTGCTGGGTAGTTTTATTTAAACCAACTATTGTTTAAAAATTGCTATATGGCTAGCTTAAAATGAACCCAAAATAGTTGGGAAATTAAAAACCAGATGCAATTAGAGGCAACAATAATAGACAAAAGGTGAATGTTTATTAATAAGCTTTAATATTTTATTAATATAAATTTAATAGTTTAATAGTTTATTAATATACATTTATTAATAAGCAATTTAATAAATGTTTATTGTTTAATAATTATTCATTGAACATTAATAAATGTTCATTTCCAACATACTTTGGGTTAATTTTAATTAAGCAATACAGTAATTTTTAAACAATAGTTGAGTTAAATAAAACTACCCAGCAGGTTGGGCAAACATTTAACCCTACCGCTGGGTTCAAAACAACCCAATTTCTGGGTTTGTCCATTTTCAACCCAACTTGGGTTGTTTTTAACCCAGCATTTTTTAGAGTGTAGAAATGGACAAACCCAGCGGTTGGGTTAAATGTTTGCCCAAACTTTAACTCAACAATTGTTTAAAAATTACTGTATTGCTTGCTTAAACTGAACCCAAAGTATATTTATTAATATGGTTAATTAATGAACATTTATTAATACACTCTAAAAAATGCTGGGTTAAAAACAACCCAAGTTGGGTTGAAAATGGACTAACCCAGTGGTTGGGTTAAATGTTTGCCCAACGTGCTGGGTAGTTTTATTTAACTCAACTGTTGTATAAAAATTACTGTATTGCTTGCTTAAAATGAACCCAAAATATGCTGGAAATTAACATTTATTAATATGTTTAATAAATGAGCATTTATTAATAAGATAATGGATAATAAACAATAAACATTTATTAAATTGCTTATTAATAAATGTACACCTTTTGATTATTATTGTTGCCTCTAGTAATTATGTGTCTGATTTTTAATTTCTCACCTATTTTGGATTCATTTTAAGCCAGACATATAGTCATTTTTAATCAGTAGTTGGGTTAAATAAAACTACCCAGCAGGTTGGGCAAACATTTAACCCAACCACTGGGTTAAAACAACCCAATTGCTGGGTTTGTCCATTTTCAACCCAACTTGGGTTGTTTTTAACCAAACATTTTTTAGAGTGTACGTTTAATGAATAATAATTAAACAATAACCATTTATTAAATTGCTTATTAATAAATGTTCACCTTTTGATTATTACTGTTGCATCTAGTAAGTCTGATTTTTAAGTCAGCCATATAGTCATTTTTAAACAATAGTTGGTTTAAATAAAACTACCCAGCAGGTTGGGCAAACATTTAACCCAACCACTGGGTTTGTACATTTTCAACCCAACTTGGGTTGTTTTTAACCCAGCATTTTCAGAGTGTATGCTTCCCTTCAATGTTATTATTCATATTACATATTATTCGAGAGCTCACTTTCCATTATGTGCATTAAATACAATGTGAAATAAAGTGCCCACTCGTCTTCCAAACAGTTTTTCTCATGCATTCATTTATAGCTCAGCTGTGAATTTCATGTATAGGTGTATCTGAATGTGTAGTCGAACCTTTCTTATTCATGCGTTTTTTATTTATTCTTCATATTAATGTTTTCTAAAGGCAGTTGAATGATTTACAGAAGAATGATAAACGCTAGAAGGCCTGAACTATATTTTAAACCAGCCACATTAAGTGAATTACGTTTTCACTGATTTGGCAGGTGAGTTTTCAGACTCTCAGTTGGGAGGCTTTGATTTCTTGTGTCTTGTTGGAAGGTTTGATGCCCTCAGACATGTGCTGCTGCAGAAAACCAGGTCAATATTATATCTTCTTGAAGAAAACAGGTGTGCAGCACAACCTATGTGAATAAACGCTCAGTGTGCTACAAATGAACAACTTATCATTCGCTTTGTAATCTAATTTATTCATTTTTGACGTCAGGAATAAGCATCAGAGTTAAGCAACACTACCAGGGGCAAAGTGCATGTGAGTTACATATTTGTTACAGCTTTGAGCTTTGTTTTTACGAGACGACTCAATCTTTTAGTCTGTTTAAAAGCACCATCTTCTATCACATAAGGGTGTGCCTGTTATAGCATGTGTTTAACTGAGATCACGCAGGCAGAGAAGAGAGAAGCTCAGATCTGCGCCTGTTTGACTTTGACCCAGTGACCAGCCTCCCTCCCTTCAGAGGCCGGATGAGACACGGGCTGCCGGAACAAAAACACAAGCAAGGAGGGGGTGTGTGCCTGGGTAATCACGCGTGGCACGTGGAGTTCGGAGTTGATCCTCGTGACAGTGAAAGTGAAAGTCTGTCTGACCGAACAGCGCTATGATGACATGCAAAACGCGCAGCTGGAGCGCTTTCAAAGAAATCACACGAAAACACACTTAACACTGACTATACGATTATGTGTTTTGAGAGATGTTATTTCTAACCCATCATAAAATAGCACACTGACAATTGTTAGACTGCATAATTGTAGTCTGTGATGATAATAATAATAATAATAATAATAATAATAATATTCAAGAAATGGACAGTTTTGCAATTTAGAGTCTACTGTTTTAAAGTTCCCATGTTAAGTGTGTATCATTATTTTACTTGCTGCAAAAAAACAAAACAAAAAACTAGTAGCCATTTTAATCAGTATTTTGGAATCACACTAAGATGGATTATTTCCATTTTGACTATGACTTGCTAAAAAAAAAAAAAAAATCAAAATTTACTTTTATATGACAGCCGTTGAGCCATTTAAAAGCATCACTGCCTCATTACAAAGGTCATGTGATGCCAGTAAACAAAACTCTGGTTTACTCCCTGATCATGATGTGCTGAATGAATGTTATTACTGTGTTTCATTTCAGGATAAATGATGGTTATCCTCGCACATGTTCATGAGCAGTTATTGACATGCACGTGTTCGAGTGAATGTAAAGGAGGAGCGCGTAAAGTAATGGACATCAGTCACCGGCGCACGAGCGTGACTGGGTTAATGAATCACAGTATGAACACGTTACCGGGTCGAAAGGGAAACACCTTGACAGTAGACAAGTTTTGGATTGTATCCACCTCCATATTGGAGTAGCATACACATAATACAAACGAATCACTTTGGCGAGTGCCCAGATAGGCTATAGCGTTTAATTTTTACGATTGCAACTTTGTTTTAGCAACAAGTCGTTGGTTGGTAGGAGGTCACAATTCATTTATGAGGATGATGCATCATGATGATGTACACAGTCTATTGGAAGAGCGCGCGAGCAGCTGCACGTGAGTTTGTTTACGTGCAACGCGAGACCGGAAACATTTGACAAAACATCGGGAGAGCGCGATATAGTCAAATATGTGTTTTATATATATATATATATATATATATATATATATATATATATGCGCAAAAGCTAAAAATAACACCATAATGGTATTGTAAAATGTGCACTAAAATACCAATATATTTATGTTACTATTTTACAAAATTAAACAAGACATTATGTCAAACTAAGCAAATAACTTATAAAAGGGTGAATGCAAAATGACTAGTCTACCAATAGTCTCTCATCCGAGCAAATAATTGATCTACATGAATTAATAATTGTAGCCAAAATAATGTTTTTAAAACTCACCTGGGCTGCCGTCCATGGTGTCTGTTCCTGATGTTGATGAAGAATATGCAGATATCTGAGCCAGCTCTATAATAATAATAAGCGTGTTTCAAATTCCGTCCACACAGGTGAGAACTTCAAGAAGTCTGTCTCGGGAAAAGAAGTTGGTTCTCAAAAGTCAGAAGTCCGTCAGATAAAGCGTCCTCACTCTCTGAGATCTGTCCTTAAAGACTGGATCGTGTACATTACAGTAGCGAACAATCAGTGACCTGGCATCAAGGCTGAGATGTGCAACTAGTTTGAGACGCGCACAGGCATCACACACTCATACACACACTAAACACGTTTTCAGGTGTCTTAGAAATGTGACTGAGCTTTCCCCCCACTAGTTTCCCCCCTCCTTTCTATGCCCTTTAAATTGTTTGTGGTATTGTGTGCCAAGGACTCTGACTCCGTTTCACACGCCCTTTTCCCTTCCCAGTCACGCTGCTGTAGTAGCTGCTGTTCCTCCTCTCTGTTGTTCACAGTGGCAGATGACTGCGCGTGTACTCGTTTGACATTGGAATGCCTGCTTGCATGCGCGCGCGGCATGTGAGCGCTGCCCTACTGACACACATTTTATGCAAATGTGATGAGAGGGGGGAGAGCCGTGGGGGAGGCACATGGAGAGGAGGAGGAGCGCACCGTGACTGCTGTTTGTTTCCCTCCAGAGCTTTCTATTGCTCGAGTTCCTCCTCTCGACACACGCGCGACTGATAGGCTTGGAGCCATCGAGGGCTTGCCCGACTGAACACCGCATCAAACAGCCTGAAGTACGCACTTCGGAAAGGCATCATGTGGGTCTCACGTTTTTAGCCTGCATCACACTGGTTTGGATGTAGGTCATGTGCCTAAATTAGCTACCCATATTTTGATAATAATGTTTGCTGTTTGGAGAATTCTAACTCAACTATGATGTTTAGAAACGTGTCTATACAACGCTATTTCTGGAGAAATGTGAAGTTACGCGTCATAAATAAAGGGTAAGATTTTTTTTTTTTTTTAAGAAATTAATACTTTTTATTCAGCAATGACGCATTAAATTGATCAAAAGTGACAGTATACATTTATAATGTGACATGTTTCATTGTCTATTTGAAATAAATTATGTTCTTTTGAACTTTCTATTCATCAAAGAATCTAGGTGGGAGTTCATTTTTAGTCCATTTGCTATCCTGAAATGTTCGTTTTGCAGATATGGAATAAAAATTAACTCTTTTAAGTGGGGGTCATATTTCTGGATTCTTTACCTAACCAGTCGATCCTGACACCTTGCACTTCTGGAGACTCCAGGTAGGTTGCAGTTCTGGAAAATGGTGGAGGGTTCCTGATGGTTTTTCACACTTAAAGGGTTAGTTCACCCAAAAATGAAAATTCCATCATTAATTACTCACCCTCATGTCGTTCCACACCTGTAAGACCTTCGTTCATCTTCAGAACACAAATTAAGATATTTTTGATAAAAACCAATGGCTCAGTGAGGCCTGCATTGCCAGCAAGATAATTAACACTTTCAGATGCTCATAAAGCTATTAAAGACATATTTAAAACAGTTCATGTGACTGCAGTGGTTCATCCTTAATATTATAAAGTGACGAGAATACTTTGTGTGCAGCCAAAAAAACAAAATAACAACTTTATTCAGCAATATCTAGTGATGGGCGATTTCAAAACACTGCTTCATGAAGCTTTACAAATCTTCTGTTTCGAACCAGTGGTTCGGAGTGTGTATCAAACTGCCAAAGTCACATGATTTCAATAAATAAGGCTTCATTACATCATAAGTGTTTCGAAATTTCAATGGTTCACCACTGGGGGGCGTGACTTTGGCAGTTTGATACACGCGCCGAACCACTGATTCGAAACAAAGGATTCATAAAGCTTTGAAGCTTTGATCACAGGACTAAATTACATTTTGAAATATATTCACATAGAAAACAGTTATTTTAAATTATACCATGGTCTGTCTGAATACTCAATTCTGATTGGCTGGAAGATGTGCAATAAAACCGTTTAATGCACAGGTAGTCCAAGCCAGTTTATTCACTATTCTGTATTTTAAAGCGATAGTTCACCCATAAATGAAAATTATCCCATGATTCACCCTCAAGCCATCCTAGGTGTATGACTATCTTCTTTCAGACGAACACAACCGGAGATATATTTAAAAATATCCTTAGTCCTCCAAGGTTTATAATGGTTGTGAATGGTAGGCCACGTTTTGAAGACAAAAATAATGCATCCATCCAAAAAAAAAGGTAATCCATACGACTCCAGTGGGTTAATAAAGGCCTTCTGAAGCGAAGAAATGCATTTGTGTAAAAAATTATCCATATTTAACAAATTATGAAGTAAATATCTAGCTTTCGCCAAACCGCCTTCTGTATACAACTTACGATGAAAGTGTAAAACTGTAGCAGTTCACAACTGAATACACTTGAATACGGAAGGCATTCTGGCAGAAGCTAGATATTTTACTTAATAACTTGTTAAATATGGATTTATTTATTTTTTTTTACACAAATGCATTGTTTTGCTTCAGAAGGCCTTTATTAACCCTCCGGAGCCGTGTGGAGTATGTTTATGATGGATGGAGGCACTTTCTTCAGCTCATATTCGTTGATCCCGTTCACTGCCATTATAAAGCTCGGATGAGTCAGGATATTTATTAATATAACTCTGAATGTGTTCATCAGAAAGAAGAAAGTCATATACACCTAGGATGGCTTTATTATTGTTGAGAAAACAAGTTTGACCACCAGATGTCGCTAATGCGCATTTTGTTAAAAGCTTTGTGTAATGAACCGTTTTTCAGCACCATTTGATGAAAGCCTTGGTTTCCCATCACTATACAAAAGACAAAATTCAAAAGAATGAACTTGCAAAGTCAAGCAGCACACACCAACTCTACTGAATCTCTCATCTAGGAGAAAAGGAAAAGGATCGTCTGCTCCCACTGTGCACGTGCACACCAAACAATAATCAATCCTAATCAATAATTTGCTGCACCCGTGATATTCTTAATATTATGGTTTTTGACTGGTTTAAGAACATTAAACATCTTACTGACCCCAAACATTTGAACAGTGATGTAGCCTATAAGTTTAACATGTGGTGTTAATTGTTAACATACATCGAGTTCAAACATACACCCTAATGTGCAGCCTTGCATAAGCATTTTCCCTACAGCCTACACTGATTCCTAGAACATATGGCCATGTTTTCTAACTTGGTGTTATTTAGCCAGAAACATGACACATGAGTACATGTCCTCATGAAATGTGTCATGTGAACTGAATGTTATTTAAAGGGTTAGTTCACTCAAAAATTCTGTCATTTATTACTCACCCTCATGTCGTTCCACTCCCATAAGACCTTCATTCATCTTTGGAACACAAATGAAGATATTTTTGATAAAATCTGATGGCTCAGTGAGTCCTGCATTGACAGCAAGATAATTAACACTTCAGATGCCCAGAAAGCTACTAAAGACATATTTAAAACAGTTCATGTGACTGCAGTGGTTTAACCATGGTCCAAACCTGTGTGGTAAGAACGGGCTCCAGAAAGTCAAAGCAGAACTAAGTAACTTTTTTTTACCTTCATAAATAGTTTTCTAAGTCCTTACGATGGTTAATTGACTTGTAGTGGTGTGTTTGAGGCGAGCACTAACCCCCTCTGGCACGTCTACGCCAGAATACAGCACTTGCAAGTTGAGCTGCGTCGACCCGACACAATCTCGCCTCATGTTCACGTTCACACGAGAGTGAGAAAATGCTTTACGGTAATTCAAAAACAATGTATATATTATGACTTTATAAGACAATTTCGAAAATTACCCACCTCCATCGAGTGTACTGTATTTGCAAATTACCCACCTCCTCTTTCTTGTACTGTATTTGCAAAACTACTGCGCTGGCGAGTGTTGTAGTCGTTGTAGTCCAGAGCTGCGCTTGGAGTATTTATGACAGTGTCATTCACTGAAGGAACCTGTAGGGGGAGCTTCGCAAATCTTACTGAGTTCCGCTTTAAGCTTATTTGGAAAGTAATTCATTATGCAAGTATGAAACGATATGAGTCAAGCAACCTGGGTCTATTCATGAAGTGCTTGACAAGTATAGTGAAGTCTTTATGAATGAACTGGGCACTCTGAAGGACATTAAAGCTATGTTTTCTAGTGATGTGATGTTTGACACCGAGGCTTCGAAGCTTGTATCAAAAAAACGAAACATCTCACATTGAAGCACTGTATCGGAGCTTGATTCGTTTTGCCATAACCACGTGATCAGTGACGTCCGAAGCTTTTCGCACACAACCACGTGACTGCTTCGTATTCTGATTCACATAAGGTGAACCCTTGCGCTTATGTGAAGTGTCATTTGCTTTTTAGCAAAAAGAATATGTCATAATACGAATAAATATTTACATGTGTTCAGTTTGTATTATTCCCAGTTCATACTTCTATGGCAATCATTTATTTTAAAATAATGCCAAAAGCTTGCCTATTTTTCCCCCCAAAATTTATTCAGACTCATTTATTCAAATTGTGTAAGTAAAATGACACGTGAAAGACTTTATGTATAATAATAATTTGCATTGTTTTATATGCTTTTCATAGCACAAACTGATTTATTACATGAAACAGTCCAAAAATAGCAGTTTTTCCACCTTTTGACCACAAGATGTCGTTAGTGTGCACTGTGTTGAAAAGCTTCGAGTAATGAACCTTTTTACGATACACTTGAGGGGAAAGCCTCGGTGCTTCGCAAAGCTTCATTTCGCCATCACTAATGTTTTCAGTGAAACCAGATGTTCCACCTAAGTCTTATAAAGGCAGGAACACACCAAGCCGACGGTCGGCTGTCTGGCAGCTTTTGTTCGTCGGCTGACTAAGTTTTCTCAGTGTGTTCCACACCATCGGCTGAAGTTGGTCCACGTTGGCTTTTTTTCGGCCGATTCGAAATGTTGAATCAGCGTCGGAGCTCGTCGGTCCGTCGGGCCATCTGATCATTCTGAATGGCTGTTCAGATACTGCCACCTGCTGGTTCGGAAAGACATTTCATCTAATGCAGACGCAGAACGGACGTGCTACTTGGCCGTCGGCTGTCGAAGGTTAGTTTGGTGTGTCAGGGCAACTTTGTACACAGATGCTGCTAACAAGAGCCAACCCCACAGTCTGCTTTCGTTGCCACTAGTTCGTTGGCATTGTGTTCCGGCCTTAAAAGTCATCCTCTATCTATAAATATAACTATAATGATAACTATATTTGTCCAAATTAACGAACGTTAACGGTCTGTTTATTCTAACTGCGCTGCGGTTTCAAAGTGTGTACAACATGTTTTTGCTGTTCTTGATGCATTTACATAATTTTAACCAGCAGATGTCCTCAGCATGCTATGATTCGAGTGAATAGCTAGTGTAATCAATCTAATCTAACAGTCAATTTAGCTGACGAAGTCAATATAGTGGAATAAAAAAACAAAACAATGGCTATTTTTTCAACTTGCAATGTTGTCGAAACTAGAGCTGGATACCTGAAGTAATTTTATGTTACACTGTTTACCAGCCATGCATAATCATCTCATTGTTAATACTTCTCACTACTTATTCCGAGGATATGACCGATAGTTTTCCATATATCCATTTTCTTTAAAGGTGACCTATTATGCCCCTTTTGACAAGACGTAATTTAAGTCTCTGGTATCCTCAGAATGTGTCTGTGAAGTTTCAGCTCAAAATACCCCACAGATCATTTATTATAGCTTGTCAAATTTGCCCCGATTTGGGTGTGAGCAAAATTAAGCCGTTTTTTGTGGATAGATTGCATTAAATGCAAATGAGCTCGTGCTCCCGCCCCCAAGCTCACTCATCATTCCAATACACTGAGGCATACATAACACAGAAGCTAACACAGCAAATAAAACTCACAAAATGGATATATTTCAAACTGATCGTGATGCAGCATATCAGATCATGTAGGTGTGCCATGTATTTTGTGGATGTTTGTTAAAGGAACACTCCACTTTTTTTGAAAATAGGCTCATTTTCCAACTCCCCTAGAGTTAAACAGTTGAGTTTTATCATGGCTGCAGCAGGCGCAATGATATTACGCAGCGTCTCTCACAAACGTCTCCATGGTTGCAAGGCACGTTCCCTGTGCAAGCAGGGGCTCACGGGCGCTGCGTAATATCATTGCACTGCTGCAGCCATGGAACGGCAGCAAAGTTCCTTGATTATTACGCCAGAATGAGAGTATAGTTCCTAGCCATATCAGCCTAGAAAATCACAACTTTTTATTTTCCGTCGGTCTTAGTACACGATTTAACTACAGAAGAGTCAAGTTTTAAATAGGAAAAATATCTAAACTCTATGGTCATTTTTAAGCGCGATGCTAACGGTCTAATCAGATTCAATGAACTATGCTAAGCTATGCTAAAAGTGGTACCGCCAGAACCGGAGATCGGCTGAATGGATTCGAAAACGGTAAAACTCAACTGTTTAACTCTAGGGGAGTTGGAAAATTAGCCTATTTTCAAAAAAAGTGGAGTGTTCCTTTAAAATTCGATTCTGAATGAGTTTGATAGCTTGACGCACAGCTAAAGTGGCTAAAGCTAAACACTGTTAAAGAGACTAAGAATGAAGATGTGTTCATGAATTATACAGACTACACACGTTTTTGGGTTAAAAATGAAAATAACGAAATGGCTCTGGTCTCTGTGAATACAGTAAGAAACAATGGTAACTTTAGCCACATCACGAAAACATCACAATATATATATATATGAAATTGGATCAGTTGGTATCGATCTGTCTTTGAGAATCAATTTCTGTGCAAATCCTGTGTTTTACTGATGATTGTGTGAAGCATTCTAGTGTTACTCGTCACTTGTGAAAACAATGGCGGTGCCGTGGGTGGAAACATACAGATTCAGGGGGCAGTAATATTATAATAAGATCCCCTTCTTACGTCGCAAGGGGAGCGAAATCAGAACAGCTCGATTTGTCTTATGCTTGCAGAGAAAGGCTTACCAACACAAAGTTACTGGGTTGTTCTTTTTTCACATTTTCTGTGCTGGTAGATGCACCAGAGACCCAATTATAGCACTTAAACACGGGAAAGTCAGATTTTCATGATATGACCCCTTTAAAGTATCCTTGAAAAGGGGGTTTGACTTGTCAAACACTGGTGGATTTTTCTGGACCTCAGCGGGTAACTTCTCCGCAATGTTGTCTGCCATTTTAAATGCGTGAGCCCTTAAATTACAATAGATTCTGATTGGCTCTCAGTGTTTTTATCATCCAACAGCTGAAAAAAAAAAAATAGTTCTGAAAGTGTGGTATCTGACACCAAGATGTTAGCAGCAGATCCTTTAAGTCCTGTAAATTGTGAGGTGGAGCCTCCATGCATTGGACTTGTTTGTTCAGCACATCCCACAGATGATCTATTAGATTGAGATCTGGGGAATTTGGAGGCTAAGTCAACACCTCAAACTCGTTGTTGTGCTCCTCAAACCATTCCTGAACCATTTTTGCTTTGTGTCAGGAGCATTATCCTGCTGAAAGAGGCCACAGCCAGCAGGGAATATCGTTTCCATGAAAGGGTGTACATGGTCTAAACAATGCTTAGGTAGGTGGTACGTGTCAAAGTAACATCCACATGGATGGCAGGATCCAAGGTTTCCCAGCAGAACATTGCCCAAAGCATCACACTGCCTCTGCCGGCTTGCTTTCTTCCCATAGTGCATCCCGGTGCCATGTGTTCCCCAGGTAAGCGACGCACACACACCCGGCCATCCACGTGATGTAAAAGAAAACGTGATTCATCAGACCAGGCCACCTTCTTCCATTGCTCCATGGTCCAGTTCTGATGCTCACTGTTGGCTCTTTCGGCGGTGGACAGGGGTCAGCATGGGCACCCTGACTGGTCTGCAGCTATGCAGCTCCATACGCAACAAACTGATGCTCTGTGTATTCTGACACCTTTCTATCAGAACCAGCATTAACTTCTTGAGCAGTTTGAGCTACAGGAGTTCGTCTGTTGGATCAGACCACACGGGCCAGCCTTCGCTCCCCATCAATGAGTCTTGGCCATCCGTGACCCTGTCGCCGGTTCACCACTGTTCCTTCCTTGGACCACTTCTGATAGATACTGACCACTGCAGACCGGGAACACCCCACAAGAGCTGCAGTTTTGGAGATGCTCTGACCCAGTCGTCTAGCCATCACAATTTGGCTCTTGTCAAACTCTCTCAAATCCTTACGCTTGCCCATTTTTCCTGCTTCTAACACATGAACAATATGTTCACTTGCTGCCTAATATCCTGGCTCTACCAGGCTTTATAATGGTAGTGAGCAGGGGGTCTGTTTTGAAGCCCAAAATAAATGCATCCATCTACCATAAATATAATCCAAATGGCTCCAGGGGGTTAATAAAGGCCTTCTGAAGTGAAGCGATGGGTTTTTGTAAGAAAAATATCCATATTTAAAACTTTATAAAGTAAAATAATTTGCTTCCGCCAGATGACCGAAGGAACTTTTTCCATCATCCTCCTTGCCCTTATAGATGCACACTACAGATTTACGTGCATACAGGTAGGAGACTTTTTAAGAGCTAGTGATGGTGGCACCTACAAAACTTCAGCTCATGGCAAAGAGATGGAGAGCAACACCCTCCATGTGCCACCAGAAAAGTGTCTGCCTGATGCTGAAAACCTGGGGAAGGTTCCACATGTCATCATAGCAGATGCAGCCTTCCCTCTCAAGTCGTATCTCATGAGGCCTTTTGCTGGAGGAAACCTGTCGAGGCAGAAGGCAACATTCAATTATTGTCTCTCAAGAGCTCGCATGACAGTGGAAAAGGCCTTTGGAAATCTTGCTGCCCGATGGAGAATTTTCAGCAGGTGTATACAAATGCTGCCAGAAAAGGTTGACACTCTTATATCTTCTAACAAGACCTTCTGATACAGAGCAGTGGTTTTGGGAGGCTGGACCAACTCCATAGAGCCAATCGAGGACCCTCACAACTGAGGTGGTCATGAGGCCTGTGCTGTATGACAGAAATTTAAGCAATATTTTGTTTCAGAGGCAGGATGATAAAGAAAAAAACAGCACTGTTATATACAGATGTGGACAAAATTGTTGGTACCCTTAATATATTTTCAAAGATGACTAAAAATAAATCTGCATTGTTTATCCTTTTGATCTTTAATTCATAAAATTAGCAAAAATCTAATCTTTCATTGAAGGAAAAGAATTGAAAGTGGGGGGAAAATCACATTATGAAATATCGTTTTTCTCCAAAACATGTTGGCCACAATTATTGGCCTTTTAATCAATACTTTTTGCAACCTCCTTTTGCCTTTTGCCTCTGAGTCTTCACCTATAATGCCTGATGAGTTTGGAGAACACCTGACAAGAGATCAGAGACCATTCCTTCATGCAGAATCTCTCCAGATCCTTCAGATTTCCCAGCTTCATGTTGGTGCTTCTTCTCTTCAGTTCACTCCACTCATTTTCTTTAGGGTTCAGGTCAGGGGACTGGGATGGCCATGGCAGAAGCTTCATTTTGGGCTCAGTGACCCATTTTTGTGCTGGTTTTGATGTTTGTTTTGGATCATTGTCCAGATGGAAGATCCAACCATGGCCCATTATTGGATTTCTAGCAGAAGCAGTCAGGTTTTGATTTTTGTATCTGTTGGTATTTGATAGAATCCATGATACCATGAATCTGAACAAGATGTCTGGGACCTCTAGCAGAAAAAATAGGCCCACAACATTAAAGATCCAGCAGTATATTTAACCGTCGACATGGGGTACTTTTTATCCATGTGTGCACCAAACCCATTGGCAGGTTTGCTGCCAAAAAGCTCTTAGTTTAGTTTCATCTGACCATAAAAACCGGTCCCGTTTGAAGTTCCAGTCGTGTCTGACAACTGAATATACTGGAGGATTTTTCTTGAAACCCTCCCGAACATCTTGTGGGGATGTAGGTGCTGTTTGATGATTTTTTTATCGCTTTCTGAGATTCAAGACTCAACTAATTTCTGCAATTCTCCAGCTGTGATCCTTGAGTCTTTGTCCACTCAAACTCTCCTCCTCACTGTGCATTAGGACGATTTAGACACACGTCCTCTTCCAGGCAGATTTGTAACATCTTTAGTTGATTGAAACTTCTTAATTATTGCCCTGATGGTGGAAATGGGGATTTTCAATGCTTTAGCTATTTTCTTACAGCTACTTTCTATTTTGTGAAGCTCAACAATCTTTTGCTGCACATTAGAACTATATTCTTCTTTGGTTTTACTCATTGTGATGAATGATTATGGGTATTTGGCTTTTGTGTCTCCTTATGTTTATACTCCTGATTCATATTTTTATGTATTCTTAAAGTAATTTCAAAAATGGGTCAATGACGTGACGGGTCTTTTTTTTTTTTTTTGTCCAAAGGCCTTAACAATAATAAAAAACAAAGATATGACATCCAAAGTATGTAAGGAAACTAGATCTCTTTTATTAATTCCAAAAGGTTTTAATTATATTTTGCTTCATATAAAGGTATTTTAAAGATTTTGAAGTGTCAAAAGGTCATTCGGTTTTACCGTCCAAAGGCCAATACAGCCATTTCATTTGTGATTAAAATATCTTAAAATGTAATAAATATATATATTCTTTATTCTGGCATGATTTTATAACATCATATCTCAACATAGTGCAAAATGGTATTAAAATGTTGTGTAGAAGTCGTTGCTTTAGTGTGAGAAAGAATGTCTGGAAAAATGAATTTCATTGATGTCATTCAGAGTAACCAAAGGGAAAAGTTTGGATCAAGTCATGTGGTCGATATCATGTGACAGGATGTGACATCATTCAGACACCTGCAAAGGACCACAAGATCATGAAGCAAAGTAAATCTCTCTTTACCATATGAAAAATTAATGTTTTCACTTGCTTATACATGTCCTGAAACATCGGTTCATTCGGTACAATTGCAATGGAAAATGTAATATTTTAAAAACTTGTACTAAATATGAAATGCTTGACAAGCTAACTAGCTTTCTAGCTAAATATCAGCCTTTTAGCATTGTTTGAAAATATGGTCATTCGGTATAATCAAATTTAGGTTAAACTCGTTTTTTTGGTGACAAATTTTGTCCAACTTGTAAAAAATGACAAAAGCAGTGTTAATTGATTATAAAAACACTGTTAACACTTAATAAAACTTCAAAATCAATTATAACTCCATTATGTTTTTTTTTTTACACTTTTAAAAACCTTATTCGTTAATGACCCAAATATAATTATAACTAAACCTATTATAAATAAAACTAACAAAAATATCACAATAAATATAAAGACCACAAGAATCAAAATTTGGCAGAATTATCACAATAGACATATTTTGTACTTAATCTGACGACTATTATTTCACACTGGACTTTGAATACAGTAATGTCATAATAACCCTCTGGACATTCCTCTGGCTTTTTATTTCTACTGCTGTTCTGGATCATTTTACCCATACATTTATATTCTTTGGCTGTTTGCATGGGCATTTCAATAATAAAACTGAATTTAAAGAAAGCTTTTACTCTGTTATTTAAATAGAGTAATTATTGAGGAGGAGATATGTTTGTATTCACTGTAGGTAGTTACTATTTTTTTTTTTTTTTTAAATGTCTTTGCATAGAACTTGCAGTTGTCTTCAGTATTTGAACCACAAGAGGGCGCTCTTACAATAAAAGATAGAATTGCCTAGAATTTGAATTGAAATGCCTCACAGTTGAATTATAATGACAGAAAGAAATAGATATTATTATATATATCAGAAAAGAAATAGATGTTTTTTATAGTAGATTTAAAGAGATGCAACACTGGTGACAGCATTTTTGGACATGAACTGTTCATCCACACTAAAAGAAGCTTAATTTATCAAATATAATGAAACATAAATTAAATACAATCTCATCTATCTGTCTGTCTGTTGTGAGGTCTATAAAAGCCTAACATTCAAAATTCAAACTAAAAAAAAAACCTTTTTTGAATCTTTTCAAACAAGGTATTGCCAAGCCAATATTACAGTCTTTCCTTTTTAGTAAAAAAAAAAAAAAAAAACATTTATTGCAGTTATATAAATTTTGTTGAATTCATTTTAATTCTACAACTATGCAATTCTGTATATCAGCTCAATTCAAAGTTAATCTACTACAAATTAAACTGGTTTTTAAAAGACATTCTCTCCTCCACTGACTATTTGTAGACGTTTGTTTATTCAATAACATTAAAATCCTAAAAATATATTAGTAATTTCTAATCTAAAGCACTATCAGAGATTTTTATTAAAAACAGATCAACCCATTTTAATGAGCATTCTGTGTACTTCTAATATGTGGTATTATACTGTGATATAATAATTCTAATCTTGCACAGAATCTGTATCTAATACGCCCACTTGATCCTCAGGAAATATATCATTTACCTGAAGTAACTGGAATACAGAAGCAGGTTAGTTTCACTGGATCAGTTGCTATGGTTACTAATATAGTACTCTGTGAGTTAACCTGATTTTTGGAACCTTAAGCTGAGGTTAACACTGTTTTCAAAATGTTCTTTACTAGGGATAAAAAGATGAGCAAGTAAAAACTCCTTGCCTTACCCTGACTCATAATGGTAAGCTAATAATAATGATTAAGAATTTAAGCTGTGGGTTGGATTAAGCGGGAAATCTTAGTTTTATATAATTCCTACGTGGTTACATCAGGCTTGTTAACTGACAGCTTGTGCGTAGCCTTAAAGGGTTAGTCCACCCAAAAAAATTTAAATTCTGTCATCATTTACTCACTCATGTCATTCCAAACCAGAAAGACTTTCGTTCATCTTTGGAAATAAAATGAAGATATTTTTGATGAAATCTAGACAGCAAATTTTCAGAAGAGACATGATTGCTTTATATGATGAACAGATTTAAATTAGGCTTATATTCACATATTAACATTGATCAACTCACACATAACGGAAGTAAATGGAACGGTAAACAGAAGCTCAAGCATGTTCGCTTGACATGCACTGCTCGTGTTACGCAGCATGTTCGAGCTTCTGTTTGCTGATCAATGTTTAGATGTGAATAAAACGCTTAAATTCACTTTTTGAAGCATCAAAGAGATAGTTGCATAGACTGTCAATGGAGATAACAGAAATGTCTCAGATTTTATTAAAAATATCTTTGTTTGTTTTCTGAAGATGAACAAAAGTCTTACTGGTTTGGAATGACATGAGGATGAGTAATTAATGACAGACTTTTCATTTTTGGGTGAACTAAACCTAACGAGCAATAATATGATAAAAATGTATCTTTTAAAAGGAAACCATGCACCATTACAAGGTGTAAGGGAAAGCGACAGAGTCTATAATACAACTTGTATCGGAAAGACTGGTATTGTCAATGCAACAGTGGTAGACCTGCTCAGAAGACATCATTTAGCCTATTGATATTCATTTACGTTAGATCTTTTCTTTTAGGAGGGTGCCAATAAAATGATCACCTTGTAATCACGGGTGTGTCTCAGACCATCATTCATCCATCTGTGCTGAAGAGCCGAGCCGAAGACCAGCACTTGTAATTACCAAAACATTGTTTCTCTGCAAGTAACTTGCAGTTTTACACTTCAACCAATAGAGGGCCGAATCTTCCGTAGGCTACTTCATCGTTAACAGTTAAACTGCTTTCTGGATCACCCCCTATTCACCTTAAGATTTATTTTTTTGGGATAATGATGCTAGTGATGTGCAGAATGCAACATAATTCCAAATACACACGTTACAATATGTCTGCATGTGTTGAGGGGAAACTGTATACAGAAAGGAAGAGAGAATTAAACAAGGAGGGACCTAGAGAAGAAAAAGGGTTTTTGTCAGGACATGTTGTGATGGGCATGTTGGTAATTACAGAGTGAGCGTGGTGTTTGGAAACTCAGCATACAGCTCTGCCAACACACACTTGCAAAATACCTTGAGCCTGGAGCATTCAACGCCCTAATTCATACCGACACTCTTATAAACACAAGCATATGTTCACTCACACACACACATGAAATCAGCATTATTGGCAAATCACGTTTAGTCAATGTATATGCAAGCACACTACAGGATTGAACTGCCTGAAAGTTGATGAATACATTGCGAAAAACAGCTTGTATGCAATGAAAGGAAAGATTGCATTTTTAAAAGTGTGCATGTAATACTTCTGTTCTTTTATTTTCATTTTGTTTTGATCTG
Source organism: Ancherythroculter nigrocauda (assembly GCA_036281575.1). Classification (NCBI taxonomy): domain Eukaryota; kingdom Metazoa; phylum Chordata; class Actinopteri; order Cypriniformes; family Xenocyprididae; genus Ancherythroculter; species Ancherythroculter nigrocauda. The sequence goes on from VTFQ01000022.1 coordinate 2,731,350, forward strand.
GAAACATCATAAACAAAAGACTGGAGTCTGTGGTTGATCAGACTGTTTCTCTAGTGTAAGACGGCTTACAATTGCCCTACTTGCCCTCAGTAGCATCTGTGAACTGAGAGCTTTATCTAATGAAATGCAATCAATTAAATACAATCCTCAGGCTAGACATGATCGGCAAATTCATTCATACAAAGTTCTGTCATGAGACTCAAGATGCCACAGGCTAATACGTCCATAACTCAACCTGCTCCTCTCTATGGGGCACAGCTGATTGGTTCCTGCTGTATCAATAGCTAATGAGCTCACTGCTCAACATTCAAATACTTGATCAACATTTACTGTAGCAGTTTGCAGTGTGCTTCAGAAACCCTCCACCTTCCCCAGCTCCACATGTATAGATCTGCTACAGGTAAATCATGTATGTGATATTTTTTGTAGAGAAGCAGCATATTTTACTTGCTCACAGCAGCGTGTCATGTGTGTATTGGCAGTAGAAAGTCCTGTACTTGCTCTGCTGCAGCAGCAATAAGAGCAGCAACAATAACCACCACCAGCAGCAGCAATAACTAACAGCAGCAGCAGCAGCAATAACCACCACCAACAGCAATAACCAACAGCAGCAGCAAAAAGCTGCAGCAGCAATAACCACTGCCAGCAGCAACAACAGTAACCACAACCACCAGCAATAACCAACAGCAGTAGCAACAATAACAGCAGCCGCAGCAATAACCATCACCAACAGCAATAACCAACAGCAGCAGCAATAAGCTGCAGCAGCAATAACCACTGCCAGCAGCAACAACAGTAACCACCACCAACAGCAATAACCAACAGCAGCAGCAATAACAACAGCAGCAGCAGCAGCAGCAGCAGCAACAATAACCACAGAAGCAGCAGCAGCAATAACAGCAGCAGCAGCAGCAACAATAACCACCAACAGCAGCAGCAATAACTAACAGCAGCAGCAACCAACAGCAGCAGAAGCAATAACAAAAGAAGCAACAATAACCAAAAGCTGCAGCAGCAATAACAACAACAGCAGAAGCAACAATAACCAAAAGCAGCAGCAGCAGCAATAACAACAGCAGCAGCAGCAACAATAACCACCAGCAGCAGCAGCAGCAATAACCAACAGCAGCAGCAGCAGCAGCAATAACCAACAGTAGCAGCCGCAGCAGCAGCAGCAGCAATAACAACAGCAGAAGCAACAATAACCAAAATCAGCAGCAGCAATAACAACAACAGCAGAAGCAACAATAACCAAAATCAGCAGCAGCAATAACAACAGCAGAAGCAACAATAACCAAAATCAGCAGCAGCAATAGCAGCAGCAATAACAAAAGCAGAAGCAACAATAACCAAAATCAGCAGCAGCAATAACAGCAGCAGCAGCAACAATAACCACCAACAGCAGCAGCAATAACCAACAGCAGCATCAATACCAACAGCAGCATCAATAACCAACAGCAGCATCAATAACCAACAGCAGCAGCAACAATAACCAAAAGCAGCAGCAGCAATAACAACAGCAGCGGCAACAATAACCACCACCAGCAGCAGCAATAACCAAAAGCATGTATAGATCTGCTACAGGTAAATCATGTATGTGATATTTTTTGTAGAGAAGCAGCATATTTTACTTGCTCACAGCAGCGTGTCATGTGTGTATTGGCAGTAGAAAGTCCTGTACTTGCTCTGCTGCAGCAGCAATAAGAGCAGCAACAATAACCACCAGCAGCAGCAATAACTAACAGCAGCAATAAAACTCAGCAGCAGCAGCAGCAGCAGCAATACCACCACCAACAGCAATACAGCAGCAGCAGCTGCTGCAATAACCAACAGCAGCAGCAAAAGCTGCAGCAGCAATAACCACTGCCAGCAGCAACAACAGTAACCACAACCACCAGCAATAACCAACAGCAGTAGCAACAATAACAGCAGCCGCAGCAATAACCACCAACAACAGCAATAACCAACAGCAGCAGCAATAAGCTGCAGCAGCAATAACCACTGCCAGCAGCAACAACAGTAACCACCACCAACAGCAATAACCAACAGCAGCAGCAGCAGCAGCAATAACAACAGCAGCAGCAGCAACAATAACCACAGAAGCAGCAGCAGCAATAACAACAGCAGCAGCAGCAGCAGCAACAATAACCACCAACAGCAGCAATAACCAAAAGCAGCAGCAGCAATAACAACAGCAGCAGCAGCAACAGTAACCACCAGCAGCAGCAGCAATAACCAAAAGCAGCAGCAGCAATAACAACAGCAGCAACAGTAACCACCAGCAGCAGCAATAACAGCATACACAGCAGCAACAGTAACCACCAGCATCAGCAGCAATAACAGCATACGCAGCAGCAACAGTAACCACCAGCAGCAGCAGCAGCAATAACAGTAGTCGCATCAGCAACAGTAACCACCAGCATCAGCAGCAATAACAGCATACGCAGCAGCAACAGTAACCACCAGCAGCAGCAGCAGCAATAACAGTAGTCGCATCAGCAACAGTAACCACCACCACCAGCAGCAGCAGCAGCAATAACAGTAGTCGCATCAGCAACAGTAACCACCACCACCAGCAGCAGCAGCAGCAATAACAGTAGTCGCATCAGCAACAGTAACCACCACCACCAGCAGCAATAACAACAGCAGCAGCAGCAACAATAACCACCAACAGCAGCTGCAGCAGCAATAACCACTGCCAGCAGCAACAACAGTAACCACCACCAACAGCAATAACCAACAGCAGCAGCAGCAGCAGCAGCAACAATAACCACAGAAGCAGCAGCAGCAATAACAGCAGCAGCAGCAGCAGCAACAATAACCACCAACAGCAGCAATAACCAAAAGCAGCAGCAGCAATAACAACAGCAGCAGCAGCAGCAACAGTAACCACCAGCAGCAGCAGCAATAACCAAAAGCAGCAGCAGCAATAACAACAGCAGCAACAGTAACCACCAGCAGCAGCAATAACAGCATACACAGCAGCAACAGTAACCACCAGCATCAGCAGCAATAACAGCATACGCAGCAGCAACAGTAACCACCGACAGCAGCAATAACCAAAAGCAGCAGCAGCAATAACAACAGCAGCAGCAGCAACAGTAACCACCAGCAGCAGCAGCAATAACCAAAAGCAGCAGCAGCAATAACAACAGCAGCAACAGTAACCACCAGCATCAGCAGCAATAACAGCATACGCAGCAGCAACAATAACCACCAACAGCAGCAATAACCAAAAGCAGCAGCAGCAATAACAACAGCAGCAGCAGCAACAGTAACCACCAGCAGCAGCAGCAATAACCAAAAGCAGCAGCAGCAATAACAACAGCAGCAACAGTAACCACCAGCAGCAGCAATAACAGCATACACAGCAGCAACAGTAACCACCAGCATCAGCAGCAATAACAGCATACGCAGCAGCAACAGTAACCACCAGCAGCAGCAATAACAGTAGTCGCATCAGCAACAGTAACCACCACCACCAGCAGCAGCAGCAGCAATAACAGTAGTCGCATCAGCAACAGTAACCACCACCACCAGCAGCAGCAGCAATAACAGTAGTCGCATCAGCAACAGTAACCACCACCAGCAGCAGCAATAACAACAGCAGCAGCAGCAACAATAACCACCAACAGCAGCAGCAGCAGCAATAACCAACAGTAGCAGCAGCAGCAGCAGCAGCAGCAATAACAACAACAGCAGAAGCAACAATAACCAAAAGCAGCAGCAGCAATAACAACAACAGCAGCATCAATACCAACAGCAGCATCAATAACCAACAGCAGCAGCAACAATAACCACCAACAGCAGCAGCAGCAGCAGCAGCAATAACCAACAGTAGCAGCAGCAGCAGCAGCAATAACAACAACAGCAGAAGCAACAATAACCAAAAGCAGCAGCAGCAATAACAACAACAGCAGAAGCAACAATAACCAAAAGCACAGCAGCAGCAATAACAGCAGCAGCAGCAACAATAACCACCAACAGCAGCATCAATACCAACAGCAGCATCAATAACCAACAGCAGCAGCAACAATAACCAAAAGCAGCAGCAGCAATAACAACAGCAGCGGCAACAATAACCACCACCATCAGCAGCAGCAATAACCAAAAGCATGTATAGATCTGCTACAGGTAAATCATGTATGTGATATTTTTTGTAGAGAAGCAGCATATTTTACTTGCTCACAGCAGCGTGTCATGTGTGTATTGGCAGTAGAAAGTCCTGTACTTGCTCTGCTGCAGCAGCAATAAGAGCAGCAACAATAACCACCAGCAGCAGCAATAACTAACAGCAGCAATAACAACAGCAGCAGCAGCAGCAGCAGCAATAACCACCACCAACAGCAATAACAGCAGCAGCAGCTGCTGCAATAACCAACAGCAGCAGCAAAAAGCTGCAGCAGCAATAACCACTGCCAGCAGCAACAACAGTAACCACAACCACCAGCAATAACCAACAGCAGTAGCAACAATAACAGCAGCCGCAGCAATAACCACCACCAACAGCAATAACCAACAGCAGCAGCAATAAGCTGCAGCAGCAATAACCACTGCCAGCAGCAACAACAGTAACCACCACCAACAGCAATAACCAACAGCAGCAGCAGCAGCAGCAATAACAACAGCAGCAGCAGCAGCAGCAGCAACAATAACCACAGAAGCAGCAGCAGCAATAACAACAGCAGCAGCAGCAGCAGCAACAATAACCACCAACAGCAGCAATAATCAAAAGCAGCAGCAGCAATAACAACATCAGCAGCAGCAACAGTAACCACCAGCAGCAGCAGCAGCAATAACCAAAAGCAGCAGCAGCAATAACAACAGCAGCAACAGTAACCACCACAGCAGCAATAACAGCATACGCAGCAGCACAGTAACCCCAGCAGCAATAACAGTAGTCGCATCAGCAACAGTAACCACCACCGCAGCAGCAATAACAGTAGTTGCATCAGCAACAGTAACCAGCAGCAGCAATAACAGTAGTCACATCAGCAACAGTAACCACCACCAGCAGCAGCAATAACAGTAGTCGCATCAGCAACAGTAACCACCAGCAGCAGCAGCAATAACAGCATACGCAGCAGCAACAGTAACCACCAGCAGCAGCAATAACAGTAGTCGCATCAGCAACAGTAACCACCAGCAGCAGCAATAACAGTAGTCGCATCAGCAACAGTAACCACCACCAGCAGCAGCAGCAATAACAGTAATCGCATCAGCAACAGTAACCACCACCAGCAGCAGCAGCAATAACAGTAGTCGCATCAGCAACAGTAACCACCACCAGCAGCAGCAATAACAGTAGTCGCATCAGCAACAGTAACCACCACCACCAGCAGCAATAACAGTAGTCGCATCAGCAACAGTAACCACCAGCAGCAGCAATAACAGTAGTCACATCAGCAACAGTAACCACCACCAGCAGCAGCAATAATAGTAGTCGCATCAGCAACAGTAACCACCACCAGCAGCAGCAATAACAGTAGTCGTATCAGCAACAGTAACCACCACCAGCAGCAGCAGCAATAACAGTAGTCACATCAGCAATAGTAACCACCACCAGCAGCAGCAATAACCAAAAGCAACAGCAGCAATAACAGCAGACGCAGCAGCAACAGTAACCACCACCAGCAGCAATAACAGTAGTCGCATCAGCAACAGTAACCACCACCAGCAGCAGCAGCAATAACAGTAGTCGCATCAGCAACAGTAACCACCACCAGCAGCAGCAATAACAGTAGTCGCATCAGCAACAGTAACCACCACCAGCAGCAGCAGCAATAACAGTAGTCACATCAGCAATAGTAACCACCACCAGCAGCAGCAGCAATAACAGTAGTCACATCAGCAATAGTACCACCACCAGCAGCAGCAATAACCAAAAGCAACAGCAGCAATAACGCAGACGCAGCAGCACAGTAACCACCACCATCACAGCAGCATAACAGTAGTCGCATCAGCAACAGTAACCACCAGCAGCAGCAATAACAGTAGTCGCAACAGTAACCACCACCATCAGCAGCAGCAGCAATAACAGTAGTCGCATCAGCAACAGTAACCACCAGCAGCAGCAATAACAGTAGTCGCATCAGCAACAGTAACCACCAGCAGCAATAACAGTAGTCGCATCAGCAACAGTAACCACCACCAGCAGCAGCAATAACAGTAGTCGCATCAGCAACAGTAACCACCAGCAGCAGCAATAACAGTAGTCACATCAGCAACAGTAACCACCACCAGCAGCAGCAATAACAGTAGTCTCATCAGCAACAGTAACCACCAGCAGCAGCAATAACAGTAGTCACATCAGCAACAGTAACCACCACCAGCAGCAGCAATATAGTAGTCGCATCAGCAACAGTAACCACCACCAGCAGCAGCAATAACAGTACGCATCAGCAACAGTTACCACCACCAGCAGCAGCAATAACAGTAGTCACATCTGCAATAGTAACCACCACCAGCAGCAGCAATAACCAAAAGCAGCAGCAGCAGCAATAACCACCAGCAGCAGCAGCAATAACCAAAATCAGCAGCAGCAATAACCAAAAGCAGCAGCAGCAATAACCAACAGCAGCAGCAGCAATAACAGCAGACGCAGCAGCAACAGTAACCACCAGCAGCAATAACAGTAGTCGCATCAGCAACAGTAACCACCACCAGCAGCAGCAATAACAGTAGTCGCATCAGCAACAGTAACCACCACCACCAGCAGCAGCAATAACAGTAGTCGCATCAGCAACAGTAACCACCACCACCAGCAGCAGCAATAACAGTAGTCGCATCAGCAACAGTAACCACCACCACCAGCAGCAGCAATAACAGTAGTCGCATCAGCAACAGTAACCACCAGCCAGCAGCAAAAGCGCATAGTCGCATCAGCAACAGTAACCACCACCAGCAGCAGCAGCAATAACAGTAGTCGCATCAGCAACAGTAACCACCACCACCAGCAGCAGCAATAACAGTAGTCGCATCAGCAACAGTAACCACCAGCAGCAGCAGCAATAACAGTAGTCGCATCAGCAACAGTAACCACCACCAGCAGCAGCAATAACAGTAGTCGCATCAGCAACAGTAACCACCAGCAGCAGCAATAACAGTAGTTGCATCAGCAACAGTAACCACCAGCGGCAGCAGCAATAACAGTAGTCGCATCAGCAACAGTAACCACCACCACCAGCAGCAGCAATAACAGTAGTCGCATCAGCAACAGTAAACACCGGCAGCAGCAGCAATAACAGTAGTCGCATCAGCAACAGCAACCACCACCAGCAGCAGCAATAACAGTAGTCACATCAGCAATAGTAACCACCACCAGCAGCAGCAATAACCAAAAGCAGCAGCAGCAACAGTAACCACCAGCAGCAGCAGCAATAACCAAAATCAGCAGCAGCAATAACAACAGCAGCAGCAGCAATAACAGCATACGCAGCAGCAACAGTAACCACCAGCAGCAATAACAGTAGTCGCATCAGCAACAGTAACCACCACCAGCAGCAGCAATAACAGCAGACGCAGCAGCAACAGTAACCACCACCAGCAGCAATAACAGTAGTCGCATCAGCAACAATAACCACCACCAGCAGCAGCAATAACAGTAGTCGCATCAGCAGCAGTAACCACCACCAGCAGCAGCAGCAATTACAGTAGTCGCATCAGCAACAGTAACCACCAGCAGCAGCAGCAATAACAGTAGTCGCATCAGCAACAGTAACCACCACCACCAGCAGCAGCAATAACAGTAGTCGCATCAGCAACAGTAACCACCACCAGCAGCAGCAATAACAGTAGTCGCATCAGCAACAGTAACCACCACCAGCAGCAGCAATAACAGTAGTCGCATCAGCAACAGTAACCACCGGCAGCAGCAGCAATAACAGTAGTCGCATCAGCAACAGTAAACACCGGCAGCAGCAGCAATAACAGTAGTCGCATCAGCAACAGTAACCACCGGCAGCAGCAGCAATAACAGTAGTCGCATCAGCAACAGTAACCACCAGCAGCAGCAGCAATAACAGTAGTCGCATCAGCAACAGTAACCACCAGCAGCAGCAGCAATAACAGTAGTCGCATCAGCAACAGTAACCACCAGCAGCAGCAGCAATAACAGTAGTCGCATCAGCAACAGTAACCACCACCAGCAGCAGCAGCAATAACAGTAGTCGCATCAGCAACAGTAACCACCAGCAGCAGCAGCAGCAGCAATAACAGTAGTCGCATCAGCAACAGTAACCACCACCACCAGCAGCAGCAATAACAGTAGTCGCATCAGCAACAGTAACCACCACCACCAGCAGCAGCAATAACAGTAGTCGCATCAGCAACAGTAACCACCACCAGCAGCAGCAATAACAGTAGTCGCATCAGCAACAGTAACCACCACCAGCAGCAGCAGCAATAACAGTAGTCGCATCAGCAACAGTAACCACCACCAGCAGCAGCAGCAATAACAGTAGTCGCATCAGCAACAGTAACCACCACCACCAGCAGCAGCAATAACAGTAGTCGCATCAGCAACAGTAACCACCACCAGCAGCAGCAATAACAGTAGTCGCATCAGCAACAGTAACCACCACCAGCAGCAGCAGCAATAACAGTAGTCGCATCAGCAACAGTAACCACCACCACCAGCAACAATAACAGTAGTCGCATCAGCAACAGTAACCACCACCAGCAGCAGCAATAACAGTAGTCGCATCAGCAACAGTAACCACCAGCAGCAGCAGCAGCAATAACAGTAGTCGCATCAGCAATAACAGTAGTCGCATCAGCAACAGTAACCACCACCAGCAGCAGCAATAACAGCAGACGCAGCAGCAACAGTAACCAGCAGCAGCAGCAATAACAGCAGCAGCCTTACTCACTGCTGTGTGTGTGCACTTGGATGGGTGAAATGCAGAGCACAAATTTTGAGTATGGAACACCATATTTGGCCACACATCACGTCATTTCACAATATGACCCTATTGTATTTTGGATGGTTTCCTGACCACCTGACCTAATATAGTTCTGCAGAAGTCATCATTACAAACATGTTATTTTGTAAGCGCTTCATTGTAAACATATGCCAGAAACAGACTACATGGCTTATATTCTCTAAGCAGATAAATGCACAAAACACTTCAGTTTTACGCACATAACACATAGACTCAGTTTTCTTACTTTGACAGAGTAAATTCATTCTGCATAGAAATCGATATTAATTTTAATGATGCTTCAAATTATGTTCAATAACTTTAAAAAATAAATTCATATTTTTAAGATAAATTATTTTCAGATCAGAAGGCCTGAGGCAGACGTTAATGGACTAATGGATTAGAGGACAGCGTCTCTCTGGTGGTGATTTTAAACTCATGCTCCTGGCAGAAACAGCAGAAATTGTACAATTGTTTCCATATGTGCATCAAACTGCTTTTCCATTATTCAAACTCCTCCTTCTCCCCTCTTTCCCTCTCCCTCTCTCTCTTTTCTAATAATTTTGAGTTTTTAAAACTTTTATGATGTCTGTCTTAATCAGAACAACCTGGCACATTTTGGCATGGCTACAAACTTATTGTAATTCAATCATTGTGAGAGAGACAGAGAAAGAGAAAAAGACAAAGTTACAGAGAGAGTGAGAGAGAAAAAAAAACTACAAAAAAGAACAGAGTAAAAACAGAAAGACTGTGGTAACAATCTTTCTCTCGACTGTGAGGCGACTTGAGCAAAAATAGATGTTCCATTACAGATGGAGGAGTGGAAAGTAGTGGAGGTTTAGGTGAGGGAAAATGGCAAGAAAGATGAAGAAAAAGAATGACTGCAAAGCAGACGGGAATCTGACAGTAATGGTAGTTGACAGACGTGAGTTCATGGCAGGTTCGTGATGACATCGCTGGCAAATTTGAGAAAAGTTTTTTGTCTCACCATACACATGTAGTTAAACATGGAATACCTATGCTGAACTGTAAACTAGATTGGCTTTTTCTGAAGAAAATGTGAGCGGCGTTTGCCCATGTAGAAACAATATGACGCCACGCTGTTGTGGGTGGTTGCTGGAGTGTTGCTTTGTGGTTAATTGATCAGAGTGGATTATTTTCACGTTACTAGGGTGTTACTAGCTGGCTCTGCATACATTTCCAGTCTAGTTTCTGGTCTAGCTGGTGAACCATGCTGGTTTCCAAAAAAAAAAAAAAAAAAGCCTGGATAGGACACCAATATCCAGAACATTGGATTTACAAAACATAATAGCTCACTCGAAATATTTTAGTACCTAGATAAGGCTTTGGGTCACTTTCAGTGCATATTGAAGAGTTCCTCCAGAATTTTGTTAATAAAACATCATTTGAAATGCTTCCAATTTTTGGATAAAAAACATTTGGTAACACTTTATTTTGATGGTCCTCTTTGAACATTCTGTTGACTATAAGTAACGTTGCTCCTATGTGTCAACTAACTCTCATTAGAGTTTTAGTAGTATTTGTTGGTCCCCCAACAGACATGCTACTGACTAAAGAAAGTTACTTTGCAAGTACATGTCAGCTTATTCTATCCCTTACCCTACCAATCTACTAATATTATACTAACACTCTAATGAGAGTTAGAGTGTTATATCTATTCTATTGCACTTCGTCTGCTTGATGCACATACACGCGCCGGTGCTCCATCAATGAAGTCTGTGAAGTTTAACCGAGACTCGCTTGCTGTCAGAATGAGCCTTTATGCAAAATGGAAATACTCAAGATAAATATCTAACATTTACAGATAAGGATACTGTAAGATGAAGGCCTAATTTATGTGCTGAGTAAAACTATAGTTTTTAAGGGGACCTATAAAGCCACTTTTACTAGCTGTAATATAAGTCTCTGGTGTCCCCAGAATGTGTCTGTGAAGTTTCAGCTCAAATTCCCCCACAGATCATTTATTATAGCTTGTCAAATAGCTTGCCTCTATTTGGCTGTGAGCAAAAACATGCTGTTTTTGTGTGTGTCCCTTTAAATGCAAATGAGCTGCTGCTCCCGCCCCTTTCCATAAGAGGGCGGAACAGCTTGTGCTTCGGTTGCTTAACAACAACAAAGCTGGAGAATCTCATGCAGCCAAAATGAGGATTGTCAGTAACGGTGTTCAGCCTTACATTGTTCAAACCGGAGTCGACACTGATGGAGAGACTCAGGAAGAAGTTACAACTTTTAGAATGAAACTGGACGTTTCTGAATGGTTAGTGGATAAATTGATGTAGTTGCTGTGGAGTTGATTCAACTCATCCACTAGCATGTGCCGTCATGTTCATCTTTTGTGTTGAATTGACCCTCGTTTGTGAAGCAGTCCGGCGTAAAATGACGGCATGTCAACAACACTCTACTACAACAACTCTTCCTCTTCTCTAAAGCAGCCCAACATGGCCCTGCCCCCTTTGTTGCATGTTATTGTGGGCGGGGTTTATGTAAATTTAAGGGTTAGTGATGTCACTAACCCGGGAAGAAGCTTGTTGTAGTCCTTAAACAGCTTTGCATTGAACTTTGAGCGTCGTAACTTTGCAGATGTTGTTTGTGATCAAACAGCAACATTACACACTAACTAAAGTTAAAAAAGTGAAATCATAATCAACCACCCCTTTAAATTACGTTCACGCAGTGATTAAATGACGTTGCATTAGTTCGGTACACATGCGTGCCGAACCGAAAGACCCGTACGGAACATTTTCGCTACAAATACATGCACCGTTCACCCCTAACACTTATATTAGTGTATGGAACTGTGTGTGAGCGCATGGCCTTGTGTCAACATGCATGAAGTAATTAACGGGTTTGTGTGTGTTTCCATGGCAGTGGAAATGTATAAATGTATAAATGACTTCACATTTGGGCGTCTGCACAATGAATGTGCTCTTTCATTGGTTAGGATGTGAGCTTAACTTTATAACCCAAAACTAAAAACTCTCTCTCTCTCTCTCTCTCTCTCTCTCTCTCTCTCCATTTCTATCTCATTTTCTCCTCTTGTTCTTGCCAGGTCCCTTTAAATGCAGCACAGTGTGCTCTTTGTGTGTTTGCCCCCGACTGAGCATGATTTTGGACGTTTGAGTACGACACACGTTTACATTCTGCTTAACGTCTTTGTCTATGTGTGCTTGTGTGTTGTTGTTGGTGTGTTGATGCATATGCCAACACACACACAGACATAGACATGCACACACAAAACTTCACATGACATCAATCAATGTGGACTGTGCAGTGATCTCATTACAGACAACTTGCTGTTGATTAAAGCCTACTGTGTCTCACACACACACACACACACACACTTCTCTTTTCTCTTTTCCTCCTTCAGCCCGAGGCTCTCTCCATTCTGCGGTTTCTCCTCTGCTCGCTTCCAAACGGGGCCCCATTTTATGTTCTCTAAAAACTCACTCAACCGTACTTTCCTTCTCTGTTATTTTCCTTACTTTGTTGCTCTCATGCCCTTATATATTTGTTTTACTGATCTGTATAGATTGGATATATTCTTTAATTCCATAGTTATGCCACAAGAATACTTGTTATTAATGCTGATATGTACTGGAAAGCTTCTGTCATGCCCAATTAATTCACACTGCAAACTAGCAGGTATATGCAGCGGTCCAAACATCTGAGACCACTTTGAAAATCTGGGAATTTTTTTATCGAAACCGAGAAATAAACAGAACAGTTCAGGTTTTCAAAAAAGGTAACACAAATAAAATGTTATCATGTAAAATAAAGAAGAAATATTTATGGTTTATTGACAAAAAAAGAGTTTGACATGTCTATATACTCCTTCTAAAACTATTTTAAAGAGTATTTTGCTAATTCTAAGTATTATGCATGTAGATTTGAAGATCATACTGCAAAAAATGCTTTTCTTACTCAGAGTTTTTGTCTTGTTTCTAGTCCAAATATCTATAAATTCTTAAACCAAGAAGCATTTTCTAGACAAGTAAAAAATATTGTCTTGTTTTCAGAAAAAACAAGTCAAAATTAAGTGAGTTGTTACTTAAAACAAGTAAAATATAATACGCCAATGGGGTAAGCAAAATAATTTTGTTTTCGGTTTCTTGATTTAAGAATTTTTAGATATTTGGACTGGAGACAAGACAAAACAATCTAAGTAAGAAAAGCATTTTTTGCAGTGTTTGAAAGGCAACATGGAACACTATACTTTTAAAATAAGACATGAAAGAAACAGCATATAAAATATATATGTTCCCTTTTATAGACATTTTGTGCATTTTTTACATTTTAATCTGAAATCTAAAGCACATTATTTGTTATCTGCCCATGTCCAGTGTAATGAAAAAAAAAAAAAAAAAAACTTTTTAGAAAAATGACAAATAGAAGATGACATCACTGGTAGTTTACGACTTTTGGAATTTTCATTGTCAAGAAAACTTGCCAATATAACTAAGATTGCACACATTTACGCTCCCTGCTCCCTGTTTGTCTGCACACTTCTGACACAACACTAACAGGACTGACCTCTGACCTGTAACACTGCTGTTCAGCCTTTCAAACACTGACCACCTCTGAACACGCGCATAAACAGTTAAAAATGATTTCATTTTCACTGGTCACTCACATCTGTTTCCTTTGATCTATTACCTTTGTTCTGCTCTAATCGACCATATGAGTGATTTGCACATGCAAACCATAGCTACCTTTTTAGATGTTTTGGACTGACAGAATATGCAAATTTGAGGGAAAAGAACAAATGCTGTTTCTGCAGTCTGGATGGTTTCTTCATTACTGCTCTTTTATTTTATTTTAGAATTTTCTCAGCCTATTTCTTTCTTTCATGCTTTCACTGCATTCACATCACTCAAAAACACTTTTAGACTTTTGGTACTTTTCAGTTTTATATAAAGCAATAAATATCTCTTCATTATCCTTTGGTTTATCTGATTATTAGGCGTGATGTAATAGTCATGTCTAAACAGCACAGTGGTCACTTAGAGTAGACCATACACCTTGTTCAGACTAGACAGTCCAAATCTGATTTTTGTGCAATTGGAATCCAATTATATTTAGCAAGTGTGAACAGCAAAAATATCACATGAAATACAATAGTTACAAATCTATTTCAAACTACATTCATATGTTCAAATCACATTTCTTGAAATCCGTTCGCTCTAATCGGATTTTGCTTAGCTTTTCTATCACGTTCTCACGCCATGTAAATGCTGGGGTATAGGAAACATGATGAAAGTCATTACAAATAGAAGGTTGCTTTGTGGTGAAGTGAAGGTTGAGTGGAAAATTACAATATACTGCCAGTCGGCTTGGTCTATCTCTTTTTTGAGAGATAGACCAAGAGATGAATTTTGAGACCAGCTCATGCCAGCCTCCTATGTTTCTGTAGTAGTCCAGTGCCACAGCTGCACGTTATTTGTATTGCAAACCCAATCCATGTTGCTGTTGTTGTTTTTTGGCATAGGTCTGCCAACACAGTGTAATTGCCATAGAAACCAATGCAGATATTCCGGAAAATGAAAGACCACCATGGGACTAGGGTTGGGTATTATATAAATTTTAATGAATCCAATGTAGATTCTGATTCTGCTTATCTATTGTGATTGTTAACTATTCCTAATTCCGATTCCAATTAGGTAAAAAATAAAAAAAATAAAAAATAAAAAATTGATATCACATTTATTCTAGGTCTTATTGTAAAACATTTCATTGTAGCTCAATATCATGAACAAAAATCAACAGGCTAAAGAACACTTACAAAAGGAACTTTTGCCTATGGTTTAAAAATACCATACCAAAAACAACTAGCCAAAATAATATACATTTCAAGCATTATTAAAGACAAGTAAACATGGACAAGGAAACTGTCTAAAATAAACAGTGTTTAAGATTTTCGGGTATTCAGGTACAGAAACTGTAATCAAATGTAAAATAACACTGCACTTTATGAATAATATATAGGCTACATTACAAATATAGTTACAAAAGTTATTCAGTCAAAAACAGCAAGTGAATTTTCTCTTTGTCTTTTGTTGTTTGATTAACATTATTATAGAAACAGCAGCAGGAATATTATGCCGCTGTCACTTTAAGAGCTGCACGGATCCAATATACTGTTACACGTGCGTTTTCTTTGTCACATGTTTATGTTCACTTAAGATATAACCGACTGTATTTATCGATTGAGTGCAAAAAGACACGGAAGACAACACAGTTCAGTATTGTGCACTATTTAGTATGAGAGATGCTTTCTGTGAAAACAGCACATGGGTCTTCTTGTGCTTGAATTGTTTAAAATTACATTCAAATGCACACACAGGAACCAATAAACAGAATCGAAATGTGCGTTTCTTATTGAATCACCGGTTCTTGGAAATTTGGAACAGGTTCTAAAATGGTACTGGTTCTTGATACCTGTCCCTACACAGGACACACAAATTGGATCTGAAGAGTTGCGATACACAGTGTGGACAGTCAGTCATTTAGATCAGATTTCAATCTGATCACAAATATTTGGACTGACAGTGTGACTGTAGCCGGTCTTTCTTATCTGAAACACTCCTAATGAGCTGACTGATGAGGGGTGGGGGTTGAGGTAAACCCCCCAATATCCAAGACTAGCAAGCATCACATCTTTAATGATTAGCACTAAGGTTCTCATCCGAAACACGCAACTATCTACACAGCGTGACTAAAGCTCGGTTTGACAAAAACCCATTGGGATTGTGTAGAAAATGTACTAACATAAAATGCTATGCAGAAACCAATCATCTAAACAGCCACACAATGCTCTCATGACAACCCTTACAAGAATTTTGCACATTTTATTGTAATAAGTCTATACAGTAGTTTCTAGGCTGCTGTTTTTCATAGAACATACTATAAATTGTTTCTAAAAAAAACATACATTGGCCATTGTTAATGGTCTTACTTGAACTCTGTTTGCATCATTGAATCATTATTTTCCTTTTTTTCCCTGTAAAGCTGCTTTTAAACAGTCTGTTTTGCACAATGGTGACTTGACTAATTATAGCTTTGACAAATGCCACAATTACAAGAACTATAGTACATTTTTATAATGGCAAGTACAAGAGCTTTAAAGTCTGGACCTTCATGAATTATATGGACCAAGCTAGTTTTCTCTGTGTGTAAAATGGGTTCTGTTCCAATGATGAATGATTTTAGGAAAAACCTGGCTTATTGATATCCAGAAAGATTACATAAATCATTAAGTGCCTGATGAAATGATGACAATATCTGTAAAGAGTAGTAGAAAATAAGCATTTTAAATAGAAGAATATATAAGACTTCCTATGGCACTTTGAAACTTCTGTCAAACTGAAAAGGTTCCAAATTCCAAAAAAAGTTGTGTATCCTGTGCAAACGAGGAATTGTGTTAATTATTAATTAACTCTTTCACTGCCATTGACACTATTTTTCGGCTTTTTGTGTTTTCAGTGTTATATGGTAGGATGCACTATTACAGATCTTCTGAAAGAGTAGAGAATCTCCGGATCAAAACACAGGTAAAAAAGAAGCAGGAACAAGCGATAAAAGCATTGCTTATGCATGTTATAGTCTTTGACAAAAATGTGATTTTCTTAGCTTTTTGTTCAAAATGTTGCTTTTTTTATATTAAACTTACCCACATTCAAGTGCTGATAATAAAAAGAATACATGAAGCTAGAATAAAAGTTCTAGCTTCCACAAAGCTACAACAGATAAATAAATTTGATTGATTGATTGATTGATTGCAATGTTTAAACCAAATCTACAACCAGATTTGAGAACCACTGCCCAAGACAAAATCAGTTTTTTATTTTATTATTTTATTTCTTCTTATTACTTATTATTTATTTATATAACTACAACACCACATGATTTGAATGAAAATTACTTGAACAAAAGCAGCATTCTGAAGACCAGAAATCAATAGAAATTCCTCCAGAGAAATCAAGGCCAGTCTTCTGATATTACAAACAACAACAACAACAAAACATCTGTGGAGGCACGTGTTTGTATGAGTCATGATGACATAAAGGTAACATTTATGCATGTGTGATTCCATTCTATGCATGTGTGATTCTATATAAAACATCTATGAAATGCAACAGCAAGGATTAAAGAAATAGTTCACCCCAAAACATTTTATTCTCGTTCATGTCATTCCAAAAGCATATTTTTTTTATTTTATCTGTGGGACACTAAAGTAGAAAATCTGAAGAATTGTTCTGCTCTCTCTTTTCCATGCATATTTTCCACGGAGACTTTCAAGATTCAAAAAGGACGCAGAACACCATAAAAGCATCTTAAAAATGGTCCTTACAACTGTTCTATGTTCTCTGAATACATACAATAGCTATTGTAAGGAATGGACCAAAACTAAAAGGGTTAGTTCACCCAAAAATTACATTTCTGTCATTAATTACTCACCCTCATGTCGTTCCACACCCGTAAGACCTTCGTTCATCTTCAGAACACAAATTAAGATATTTTTGATAAAATCTGATGGCTCAGTGAGGCCTGCATCGCCAGCAAGACAATTAACACTTTCAATGCCCACTAAAGACGTATTTAAATCAGTTCATGTGACTTCAGTGGTTTAACCTTAATGTTATGAAGCGTCGAGAATACTTTTTGTGCGGCAAAAAAACTAAATAACGACTTTATTCAACAATATCTAGTGATGGATTTCTTTTGTTTCGAATTAGTGGTTCGGAGTGTGTATCAAACTGCCAAAGTCACGTGAATCATTGAAATTTCGAAGCATTTATGATGTAACGAAGCCTCGTTTACTGAAATCACGTGACTTTGGCAGTTTGATACATGCTCTGAACCACTAATTCGAAACAAAAGATTCGTAAAGCTTCAAAGCTTCATGAAGCAGTGTTTTGAAATCGCCCATAACTAGATATTGTTGAATAAAGTGTTTTTTTTTATTTTTTTTTTATTCTCGGTTTTTTATAATATTAAGGTTGAAGCTGTTTTAAATATTTTTTATTACCTATCTGGGCATTAAAAAAAGGAAATTAACTTGCTGGCAATGCAGGCCTCACTGAGCCATCAGATTTTAAGAAAAATATCTTAATTTGTGTTCTGAAGATGAATGAAGGTGTGGATCTTACAGGTGTGGAACGGCATGAGGGTGAGTAATTAATGACAGAAATTTCATTTTTGGGTGAACTAACCCTTTAACTCTGTGAATGGATCAACTAATTAATTGAAAAATATGACTCAAAAGAAGAATTTGTTCATATTGGTCACTTCGCATGAGCCCTTATGAACAAGCCAAGGAGCGCTATGGTGGATGATAGGATATTCAGCGAATAATGATTTACATTTACAGTCTGTCCATTACAAGCTATTGAATGACTTGCACACAAGTATGTCTACTTTTATGATTCCTTAATGCTTGAAATCCTCTGTCCTCATTCATTGTATTTGGATGGAAACAATATGTGCATTCTTCAGATTTTTCCCTTTGTGTTCCACAGAAAAAATAAAGTCACACATGTTTGGAAAAACATGAAAGAATTTAAATTTTGGGTGAACTACACACTTAAAGATAAAGATTTGTTATTGGCACCAGTGATTCCATGAAGGAAGAAAAGGTTCTTTAGATTTTTAAAATGTTCTTCACACTAATTAAAAAATGGTTCTTTTAAGAGCTGAAAGGTTCTTTGTGGAACCAAAATTGGTTCTTCTATGGCATCACATTTTTGGAACCTTTATTTTTAAGAGTGTGGAATTCTGGATATAGAATTGCTGTCTAGTTGTAAACATGAATTGTATGAAAATAAATGGTCTGAAGGAGGACAATAGACAAAAGAGACCATGATGGCATGAGAGTCTTGAGGGGGAAAATAATTAGGGGGAAGAGAAAAGCAGAGCAAGCAGTTTGTCAAGGAAACGTGGAAGGAGATGGAAGGATAATGGGATGTAGAAACTGACACCCAGAAGAAGGGCTGGAGGGGGTGGAGAGATGCTATAGGGGGAGACGTATAGACGGATAGAGTGGAGGGGCAGAGAGAGGGAGACTTAAGCTTTCTGGCCCTGATTTTCCATCCCCAAAGGCATTCTGTGGTTTCTAAAAAAAGCCCTGTATATTTGAAGTATCGTGTCACGTGACCAGGGCTGTATTTATGAATCAAAGAATATCGTGATTTCTGAGGGAAAGACAGAGAGCGAGAGAAGGCAACACTTTACTGTATGCAAGACAACAACTGCTGTAAAGAAGACATGCATGGCAGAGAAAGTTTGATTGAAGGAGGGAGGGCAAGAATGCCAGAGAGCGAATGAGGAGGTAGAGTGAGTGGTGGGGGGGAACGAAAGAGAAAAGGCGGAATGCAA
The DNA here is from genome assembly GCA_036281575.1 of Ancherythroculter nigrocauda. Taxonomy (NCBI): domain Eukaryota; kingdom Metazoa; phylum Chordata; class Actinopteri; order Cypriniformes; family Xenocyprididae; genus Ancherythroculter; species Ancherythroculter nigrocauda. The sequence goes on from VTFQ01000022.1 coordinate 2,750,663, forward strand.
CAGGCTCCTTTATTCACACAGAGAGACACATCTGACTTATACAAGTCAACTGAGCTGCTCTCGTTCAGCCCTTCACTCCAGACCTCCATCTGCCGCCAGAATCACCATATCAGGTAAGCCTGATCTTTAACAGATGACAATAAAATAAGTTTAAAAGTTTTAGAAGACAGTTTCCTTTCAATCCCCAGCGTAGAGCTCTACTCATAAAAGCGAAAGAGACAGTGGATGAGAAAGACATGTTAGAGCAGGAATAAATGTGTGTTGTACAGGCAATTCGTGCGTACACATTTGTGTGTAGTAGTTTGGAATCTTCTGTTGATGAGTTTGAACTTAAGACAAGATTAGAGATATTGAAGGAGAAAGCAAAATATGTCCTTTTCAATGACGGCTTTCATGAATTTGCCTTGCTTGTGAGTCGGTAATTGTTCTTGACATAAGTGTCACTCAACTGAAAGTGACATCTCAATGAGGCGAGCTGGCGGCCGTCTTCTTATCGAGATCATCAAGTTCATACTGAGACGAAATCAACAGAAACGACTTCAACCTGCTGCTAGGAAATGACAGACTGAAGTACTTGGATGCATTACACCCACCAAACGGCCAAATGCGGGTGGATTTCAGCTACTACTAGCCACTTTTACATGTAAAGCATTTTTCAAATTGTAGTCTTTTAAAAAGACATCTGAAATAATAAACTAAGTGCAATGTAGTGTTGTCAAAAATATCGATTTTTCGATACATATCGATACTGAGATATCTGAAACGCTTCCAATACTCATCTTCCGTAGAATGAATATTGTTGGTGTTACAGGGCTTGAATTTCGTCAAGGGATTGCGCGTATTGAGCATAATTTTACTCGTTCCCACAGATTTTGTGCTCACACCCAAAGTGCGCATATATAAAGCGCCTCTCAATGTAACGGACGTAGGCCGGTACTTTAGCCTGCTTGTTAGAGCGCCCGCCTCCCATGCCGGCAGACCCGGGTTCGAGTCCCACTTAGAGCGGGCGGTTCGAAGAGGAGGGGTTTGTTGTTCGAACTGCTTATTGTGCTTAAACAGTCAAATACACACAAAATAATGTCAAAAATGCCGGTCTTGGTGAGTATTGACGTAAACACTGTCAGTTATGTTTTAAGTAAACAGTTGAGAAAGAAAATGCATGTGTAACAGTATAATGGATCCGTGCCTCAGGCATTAAAGTGACAGCAGCCTAATATACCTACTGCCAAATTATAAGATAATATTAAAAATATCTATATAGCAGTTTTTTCCCCTGGTATCGATGTCAAATTTGTGGCCAGTGAAAATACTGAGTGGGTAGTAACTTTGGAAAACCACTGTCCAACCCTGCTTGCATGTTGCTGAAGGGGTTTTTGCTTCCCAAAAGGATTCTATAGAATTCAACAATTCACATGTTCTGATGGAAGCGTTATTTTAGCACAGGAATATTATGAAGAGCGTTGAACTCATGTGTTTGAGAATGTCATGGTGTATCACTGTGCAAGTGGATGTTTTTGAGAAGATCTGGTCAGAAAAGAAATCTGAAGACATGAAGATTTGTTGCTAAAAATCTTGAAAAGATTGTGTTTGGTTGTATCAGTCATCAGGTGATTTGTGCCTTTTTCAAAGCAAGCGCTGTTTCTCTTTTATTTTTGTCAAATGGTTGCTTAACCTTTACACACACTCACTATATCCACTACAAACAATAGGCTTCTGATGAATGCTGTGTTTCGATTTGACTGTAGTGACGCAATATTATACTCTCAGATGCGCAGAGACTCATATATGATTCTACTGGGTGGTTGTTATAAGAAAACATTTTTTTTCTTTCCTTGCTTGATGGCCTTTTAAACAAAACAGCAGCAAATGAGTCAATCACAGTGATAAAGGTTGTTATTTTTTGATGAATAGATACGTTAATATTACATGGGGACAGATGGGACCTTGTCAATAACGTTGTTGAAGGTTACGTAAACACCTTAAACAGGGCAATTATCCAAATGTAATGGAAATATTAAAATCGGCTGTTTTGAATATCGTGAGTGATAAAATGTTTGTGTTGGGATTGCTGTAGCTTCCTTACTGGAAATATGTCATGTCTTTGTACAGGTAGGTCAGGAAAGAGCTACTCTATACCTGTTCATTCAGATGGAAAGATCAGAAATGAGATCACTTTTAAATCTCAATTAGTTGCCCTAGACAACAAAGAGATAGATGGAGGTCAAAGAGGATTTTGCTTCTGTGTGTCAGATGTTTTTTAAAGGAAAAGTTATTTTGAGAAGATACATACAAAATGACTCAAACTCTTCTCATATTTACCAAAATAACTATGTCTGCAATATGAAGTCAGGGATCTCAATATGAACTCAAGTATTCCCATTAAATTCTCCCAAGACCAATTATGTTTTATCCACATAGCTCTCTACTCTCACTGTATGTCAAGATGTGTCTTGTTTGGATCTATTTTTATTTTTATTTGGATTTTTAAGGAGACAATAATACAAAATAATTCATAATTGCGATCATCAACATCTGAACACTGAAATTGTCTCCTAAGCTCTTAAAAGTAAAGATGGCAATTAGACCCATTGGCAGTCATTGGAGATCCTTGTACATTCCACTTTTTATTCTTTCATTCTTGTTCATGTACTAGTGCTCTAAAATTCCCAGAAAAAAAAAAAAAAAAAAAAAAAAAACAAGAATCTCATCAATCTGAAGAAAAGTTGCTTTTAGGATACATTTTATTTTTAAGAGTGCGGACTAAACAATGTCTTATCATGTACCACCCACATATTTAATGTTCTCCAAAAGCATGAAGTAGCTCACAGACTTGTTCTTGTCACGGCCTGCTGTGATGTGTGCTGCCGTAACTTCAGCAGCTATGTTGGGTTTTGTGGGTTTTCATCAGCATTTATTTAGCTAACACACACTTTCAGAAGTTGTGTGAGGGACTCTCCAGAAATGTATATATTTAGACCTGCTCAAAAACTACTCAACAAAATCTTTTACTAAACTACACACTGGTGACCACAGTTGTATTTACATATGTATAAAATCAGGTATGTGCATGCCATGAGTTTCAGTGGCTTATGTACACTGAAAAGATCCAATAGTTTGTAGAATATATTATCAAGAATTTACCATATTGTCCACAAAATGCGCCATAGTTATAATAAAAACAGAATTAGCCACCACCACACATGGAAACTACACCGTGAGATATTATCATGATTTTAACGGTAAAAGACTGTAAAAATGCTACAGTGAAAAATTAACAGAAAGTTTCCGTACTGCATACATTGAATAACTGTAATAGATCAAACCGTGCATTTAATTTAATTTTACAGTAAAATACCATTAAATGTACAGTTTTTGGAAGTGAAAAAGAATGTCATTGTATAATTTACAGTAAAAACGTATATCGACTTTCCCAGAATTCCCTGCGTGATACTTCAAATTTGATGTATTTTTGTTGAAATAGCAATGTTTCTTAATTTTTTCTAATCAGTTATGTACATTAGGGTTTTATGTTACATCTAATGTCAGTTTTAATCTTCTCAGCTGGTGAAAAAGCTGCTTGTGATGAGCTTCAATTCATCATGTGACTCTCATCACCACTGTGTTTGGTGACTGTCAGTGTATTATAAAGGTACAAAACAAATATTAGTACTTCAATAGGTTGGTAAATTAAAATTTTATCAGTTAATGAAATACGGTATTTTACTGTAAAATTAATTTAAATCTATAATGTTGCTTTTTTTCTGGCAACCACACTGTAAAAAAAATCCCAGTAAAATTTACGGTAAAAAAACGGCAGCTGTGGTTGCCAGAACTTTACCGTAAAAAATACAGTAGCAACGTAAAAAAAAAATAATAATTCTGTTAAATTTACGGTAAAATAACGTAGCTAATGAAGCTAATGAAGTACTAATATCTGTTTTGTACCTTTATAATACACTGACAGTCACCAAACACAGTGGTGATAAGAGTCACATGATGAATCAAAGTTCATCACAAGCAGATTTTCCACAAGCTGAGAAGGACAACACTAACATATAGAAGGTGCACACAGTGTCATTCACACACACACACTAAACACCATCATTGCATGAAATTTTAAAAATGCAATAAACGTTAATTTAACAACATTAGATGTAACATAAAACCCTAATGTACATAACTGATAGAAAAAAAATGAGAAAAACTAAGAAGAAACAGAGTTATTTCAACGAAAATATATCAAATGTGAAGTGTCACGCAGGGAATTGTGGGAATGTCAATTTACGGTTTTTCACTGTAAATTTTACAATGAATTGTTATTTTTCACTTCCAAAAACTGTGAATTTAATGGTATTTTACCGTAAATAAATGAACCGTTAGATCTATTACAGTTATTCACCGTATATAGTACGAAAACTTTCTGTAAACCAATTGACAGTTTTTCACCGCAGCATTTTTACAGTCTTTTACTGTTAAAATCACGGTCATTTTTTACAGTGCACAGTTGCTGATTTTTACTGTAAATGTAACTAATTTAAGCACATTGACAGAAAGATTTAACTTCACAGTAACAATAATTGCAGAAACTACGGTATTTATATGGACACTATGGTCAATTAGTTGTACTAGTCTGTGTGTAAACAATATTTTTTGACGTTTTACATTAAAAGTCATGCCCTGAAACCCTCATCGTTAACACCATGAGTAATGCATCATGTTTGACAGAACGATTGTGATTTATACTAATAAACAAACCTTAAAATAGTTTGTAAACTGAATGTTTCTCTTAAATTGTGTTTGTGAGGAACTTGAGCACAGTAATTAGAGCACAAGTGTGTGTTTTTCATAGATCATCAGTCAATCTGTCAGCGCAGTGTCTTGAGCTCTGCTCGTCTCACCTGTCAGGCTGGCGTTGTTGGTCTAGTCTAGCCGCACTTTATCAGTTCACTTTAACGCATTGCTCCAGTTTCCACCAGTGCAGTGTTTGTGTGTGATTGACAGCAGGAGAGCACTCTGTATTTAAATACTTTAACTGCACCTCCCTCAGTTTCTCATTGTTCTCAGCTTTTTGTGAATGACAGTTCCTTCAGGCAGAGAACGCCGTCTGTCTCTCTACGTCTCACTGTCTCTGCTTGTCTGTCAACATATACCGTGAACACACATATAATTACCATAAGCACAAACCCTAACCCTACACTTTTAAAAATAAAGGTTCTTAACTGGCATTGATGGTTCCATACGGAAAAGAGTTCTTTAGATTATTAAAATGTTCTTCACACTAAGAAATAAATAAGAAATGTTCACTGAAAGGTTTTTTGGGGAACAAAAAATTGATCTTCTATGGAATCACTGCTAAAAAAAAACCCTTTATCTTCATCCAGTGTAGCCTAAGAAGAAAGCATTTTATCTTTTTAAAATAATAAAACAATAGTAAATTATGAACATTTTTGTCAGACTGAAGCCATTTTTTCCCCACATAGCACATCCTGTACCACCTGCTATAGGAAACTGAGCAGGTAATACAATAGTGAAGTTCACTGCAGCTGGTATAATTCGTAGAGAGGACATACATAATTAATGCAGAAGTTGTGTCGAAGTGTTCTTCATATGCGCTGGCAGGCTGCACTGGCGGCCGGTGTTAATATGTTACGGCTGCCGCATCCGCAGTGCATTTGGATTGATTATTTGTGAGAAAGATGGTGAGAAATAGACAAACATACAACAGTTGGTGGAGATGCCAGAAAGAACAAAGAAAGTGACTCGAACCATTTGGAATTTTAAAAACAGTTTACATCCGGCTTGTTAGAGAAATATGTTGAGTTAAGATGTAACAGATGAGATGCCTATGAGTTATAACTATTCTGACATTCTCATTTATTTTAAGCAGAATTAAGTATTTCTATAGAAATATATATTTTATATTGATATTAGTGCTGTCAAATCAATTAATCACATAAGTTTGTAAGTTTATAATATATATGTGTGTGTGTTATAACACATTTAATGATTATTCAAAAGAATTCTCAGGAGTGAAAATTGAAGCAGTTATGTTTTTTCTATAAAGCAGTTAAACCTTTTAAATAAAAGAGCATGAGCTTAATACTCAAACATAATCCACAGAGTAGTAGACAAAGATGTAATTTAGCCCACTATGTGTTGAGTGTGTGTTAGTACCTGGCCACAATCTCAGTTAGCCGTGACCTCTGACCCACACTCGTTGCCTCAGGCACTAAAAGGTGACTGCAGCCGTGACCTTTCCCCTCCTTGGGTCAATCTGCTCAATATAACGGCACCATTGTGTGGTTCATATTCAAAGCAGTTGTCATCCGTGTCAGCACTTGCTATAACACCAACAATTGAACTCTTTATGAATGCAAAATGATCATTCAAAGACGTGGTTTTGGATTAAATAATTTTCAAATTAAAATTAGGTCTCTAGAAATTCTTCAGAACACTTTGAACTAAAGTGAGAAATTTGATTATCAGAATACAGTTAATGAAAACGGTATTTCTGAATGCTCTCTCAACACTCAGAATTGCCAGTTGTTTAACATTTAATTTTTATCATTCTTCAAACATTATGGGAACATTACTTTTGAATGTTCTCTAAACGTTCTGAAACAAGTACTAACTTTTAAAAACTGTTAGACGAACTTCCAAACATGAATGATGTATACATAACATTTTTTGAGAACATTATTAAAGACCAGGTAACTCTGAATGAACATTCTATTAACATTACTGGAAGAACGTTTGTTCATAACTTTTAAAGAACCTTTAGAGAACATTGGCTAAAGTTCTGAGAACGTTCCCTGTCAATGCAGCAGTGTCAGGACAGAGACATACTTTTTATGTGAGAACACAAATGCAGATGTGAATTCTTGACAAGTGAGTACTCAAAGGTGACAGTAAATGACTGTGTTGTTAAATAGCTAACTACATAAACATGTTGATGGTTTACTCACTTAACTAAAATGCTCAGGGGTTCAAACTGTTGCTTCGCAGTGGACCTTTTTCACATTTCCACATTCTCAGAACAGTGGAAGTTGTCATAGTTAGGTAAACATCTGGTGAATGGAAAATACAACAAATACATATTTCCAATTTGCTCCAATAGCAAAAGATAAAAATCATGATGTGTTTTGAAGACTGATTGAATATGTTGGTCAGAAGACGTCACTCCTTCAGCCGTTGTGTTAGAAACACCCTCGCAGCAACATTAACCAGTTTTCTGTCATTTAATTCCAAGAAATAATGCAAAGATATAGTGATATAAATTTACATAATGTATTGTGCATTTCAGTCGAAAAGAAATTAAGGTTTTTTAAGGAAAACATTCCAGGATTTTTCTCCATATAGTGGACTTCACTGGGGTTCAACGGGCTGAAGGTCCAAATGTCAGTTTCAGTGCAGCTTCAAAGAGCTCTACATGATCCCAGACGAGGAATAAGAGTCTTATCTAGAGAAACCATCAGTCATTTTCTAAAAAACAACAACAATTTATATACTGTTTAACCACAAATGCTCGTCTTGCACTGATCTGCAATGCGCCACGCATTATGTAATCACATTGGAAAGATCACGCGTGACGTAGGCGAAAAACTCCATCTCGTTTTCTCCTCCAACTTCAAAATCGTCTGACATAGTTGTTTTACCTCTTTTTGTAAAGAGCGTTTGACTTAGTCTTTGCACAATCGCTTTGTAGACATTGGATCGGTACTTCCATATACGTCACGCGTGACCTTTCCAACATGATTACTTCATGCGTGGCACATCGCAGAGCAGTGCAAGACGAGCAATTGTCGTTAAACAGTATATAAATTGTCGTTTTTTTTTTAGAAAATGACTGATGGTTTCACTAGATAAGACTCTTATTCCTCGTCTGGGATCGTGTAGAGCTCTTTGAAGCTGCACTGAAACTGACATTTGGACCTTCAACCCGTTGAACCCCAGTGAAGTCCACTATATGGAGAAAAATCCTGGAATGTTTTCCTCAAAAAAAATAATTTCTTTTCAACTGAAGAAAGAAAGACCTGAACATCTTGGATGGCATGAGGGAGAGTAAATTATCAGGGAATTTAAATTCTGAAGTGAACTAATCCTTTAATGGGGTCCAAAACAACTCATTGACTTTCGTTGTAAAGAATGGTGGAAAATAATCAATGATTTCTTTTTTGAGTGTAAGTAAATGATGTGCTCAGAATTTTTGGGCCAGCTATGTTGTGGTTCACTCAGTTCGCTGTACCAGGACTCATAATAAGAGCTCTGTACTATAGTGTCTACTAACTGTATACAATCCTGAGGCCATTAAGAATATTTACGCACATCCTGACCACTTTTTACTATGCAGCCAACGACAAAATGACATTCATAAATTGAAGTTATTGTGCACCAACAGTGACCGCATACATAAAAATATTTCAGAGGGAGGAAAGTCTTGTGTTCCAATTTATTAGAGGATGGAAATTTAAGCCATTACCTGCATCTGTATGTTTTTGCTTTAAGTTTGGTGCCGTAAGTGCAAAATCTAAAACACAAAAGTGTAAAAAGGTGAGTTAACATTCATGAGCAGTCTCACACCTGCATGCATGGGCATTTAATATTTTATGAAATATGTGACTCAGAATCCCAGTTTCGATACATGCACGCTTGTGTACAATAATGGCCATCTGTATTTGGTGAGCCCATAGGCATGCATGTGAAAATCCCTGCCTTGCATATGTGTGTTAATATGTCTGTGTTTTAATGCACCACATCCTTTGGTTTGAAGTTCACAACCTCCCTCAAGGCACCTTGATTTATGGCTCATATTTCAGCAACGTAATTATTCCCGCTTAGTTCATGTTTTTCCAGACGTGTTTTGCCTTTGTGGCTGTTCGTCGTTTCTGTGGGGAACTGCAGGGCTCTTGTTGGAGGTGCCAAACTCCATTCATTAGCACACATCAAAGACAAGCTCTCTCGAACCTGGAGCCATGTCAGCGTATGTCACACATGGCCATGACCAGGTGCTGAGGTAGACCTTTGTAAAAATCCACGTTCAAAGTGACATAAAGTCCTTGTTTAACATGAACAAATCAGTGACTTTTAAAGTGTTGTACCCAAGCAGCACTGCTCAAATCCAAAGAGAGCAGGTCATGAATACAGTGCATTTTTTATGTGTTCATATACTGAGAAGTTTGCTTTGATGAATTCATCCATTACGTGCCAGGGTATTACATATAGTGTGTTATAATGTCATAATATTGCCTTTCTTTGAAAATATTCCACAGAAGTCGAATTAACACATGCAGTTTATGTGTCTATGGCAATTGCGTATTTTGTTGGCCAGGAAAGCTATTAAAATTTTCTCCTCGCTCTTTTATTATGCACTTGACATGTCTGACCGAATCCAAAACGCCATTTTTACAGCTAATTGGATGTTCCTACTCAAAGTCATAAATTAATACCATTCTATGAGCACTTCAGAGCAATTAACAGTCTGTAGAATGGGTTATGCATTCTGTGGCTTTTGAAGAGTCATTTCATTTTATCATTCATTTTATTTTTATATCACATTTTTAAAAAGTTGCCAAAAAGTTTGGTATATTCACAAAAGTATGTTTCCTGGAGACGTTATACTTTAAACCCAAAGCACAATTCAGATTTTGAATAAAGAGAGGATTATCTACAGTATTTTGATACTAAAGTCAAACATGGTGTGCCCAAGACATCACGCTTTGGTAATTTAGCAGTCTTTTGTCCAATGATGAACATTAGAAGCAATGCATGCCAACAATATTTGCATACTGCAATGCTAAGTTTCAGGAGTTGTAGTACACAAAGTAGAAAGAAGAGTAGTAACAGTATGTTTTATTTTAGCTTTAGTGTTTGTTCATGGTTTTTGATGATGAGGAGAAATCATTCCGCCTGTCGCACATCCTGATTTTGCTGAGTTAGACACGTTCCTGGGTTAACATATTTTGTTGATCCTGGAACAACATTCCTGTCTGAAAATTTAGTCCTAACCCTAAAACTAACCCTACCCATAAGTTATCCCTAAAATCAGAGGGATGTGATAGGTGAATAACACTGATGAAGCACCAAACCCTGATTTTAATCCTAAACTTGACATAAACTGTAAACTTGTCCCTCAAATCTGGTTGAATGGAATGTTGTTCCATATTGTAATATGTTGGCATCTACCTATTTCGGCTAAATTCTACTGTGACATTAATTTGTACCCCCAAACATGTAACAATGTATTTGGAATCCAGATTTGGACTTGATTTTCGAACTCTGCCTACCAGAAAATGAATGCATTATCAGTATTAAAAAACCCTGAAGGATAAATAAGGATTAATACTGCTAACAAAACTGTTACAGTTTTTCATATTTGAAAGTGATTCATATTTCAGTCACTGTACCTGTGGTGTCCATCTGTATATGATGTGTGCAGAACTGGGTAGATTACTTATGCATTGTAATCAGTTACTGATTACAAATTACATGACAAAATTTGTAATCAGTAATATAATCTCTTAGATTACACATTTTTGGTAATGTAATCTGACTACTTTTGGATTACATTTAGATTACTTTTGTGCTAACCCTTATTTGATGTCACATATACTGTAGGATAATCTTGTACTATTTTGACAGATACAGAGAAATAAAGATACAAAATCCAAAATATATATTCGATTCACCAACAAGAGCCTTAACAGATTCTTGTGTAATGTATGGACAGTTAATACTTCAAAATACTAACACAAATGTACCTGTTAGTGTTTGCTGATAGTAACATTGAATAAAACAATCACATCTTATGATTTTAAGACATATTTACTTAAATTAAGTCAATTTAGAAAACAGCAACATTACAGAAACAAATATTGAAAAACATGACATTCACAGCAATATCACTGCTACATCAAGTATTTCATATATTATTATTATTATTTCATATATATTAATCTATATTTCATCTACATTTCCCCCTCAAAACTCAAAGAATCACAAACGTATATAAGCGGCAGGTTTATTATGAAAAAATATAAACATTAAAAAAATGAAAAATTAGGAGAATCAATGAATTGTGAACAGCTTACTGCCATTGTGTAAATAATATGTAATCATGTAATCCATTAAAAAGTAACTGTAGTCTGATTATGAGTATTTTAAAAAGTAGTTTACTCTAATTACAAGTACTTGATTTTTGGAATCTGATTACGTAATCCAGATTACATGTAATCCGTTACTTCCCAGGTCTGGATGTGGGTGATCATGTGAGCTTCAAAGTCTGCACTCCTATTGGTAGTTCATGTATTGAGTCGCTGCATTTGCGAAGTTAAATGAAGTTAACTTTGTGATATCGCCAACTGTCTCAGCTGCTCATGTTGCCATGTCACCAACTCCCATTGCACATGAATGACTTCCTGTTGCTTTTGCTGCAAATTGCTGTCATTGTGAATGCCATAGTGACCCTTGAGTTTCATATAAAGAGTTGATGAGGTGATACACTTGCCTGATTGAGCTGTTGGGGGTCACTGGCAACAGTAACAGTACACTCTTAAAAATAAAAGGTTCCAAAAGGGGATTTTCACAGTGATGACATTGAATAACTATTTTGGAACCTTTCATTGAAGAGTTCATAAAAGAACCCTTTTTTTCTTAGTGTGAAGAACATTTGTGACCCGTGCTGGTAAAATAAGTCACAATGAGCACATTTCTCTTTATAAAAACCTTCAAAATGATGTATGATTTGTTGGAATCTGAAAAAAGTGACTGAGCTACACCTGTTTGAAGTCGATAGAGTCAATTTTGAGAAAAATTGAGTTAGTTTTCTGAAGGCTTCAAAACAAAATCACCTACCAACCAAACCTTAAAATTAACCTTAAAATCCCTGGTAACACCACCAAATTTGGCACAAACCAAGCCAAAGCCCATATCTATATGAAAAAATGATTCCACAATTTGATCTTTAATGAAACAGACAGATATAATGTTACACATCAGATGTTTTTCCCCAACAGTTAACCAAAATTTCCCTTAAGACATAACAGATGATGTTTGCATGAATACTCACCAAGATTTTTTTAAATACTGTAATTCCTTGTATATCGGGGTTGCGGCGTCTTTGAATCCTTTAAGGCACTTCAGATCTGTCAGTCAGCATGAGTAAGATTGTTTTTTTTTCATCAGCATAAGTTTGAAAATCACATTTCATTGGTTCAGACTCAAACCATCGAGAATTCACTATGAATATTCACAAAGGTGGAATGCTGCGCTTTACAATGATACCAAACTTTGTCCAGTCGTCCAGAAGCAGTCAGAGAAAAAAAAGGCATTTAAGTTACTCCTCTCAGAAAACGAACAAATAAAGATACTTTTAGATGTTTAATTGCTATTAGGAGCATTGGGATCACTAGACAAGGTCTTTATGAACTCATTTTTGACATTTGAACTCAAAATTGACATTTTTCACTTGTTTTGCCTGTAGCTCGAAATTTGCCCCTTGTGCATTCTTCATTTTGACAGCATGGGTCACATTTTAATCATCTAAAGAACATTTTGTGCAATGGAAAGGTTTTGTGGATTTTAAAGGTTCTTCATGGACCCATAGAAACGTAATCTTTATATTTAAGAGTGTCTTGATTCTAGTGGTGCTGCAAAGGACCTTTGAAGCACCTTTACTTTTAAAACTGAGGCAGATATCTTATTTTCCTAATGTCAAGGAACATGAAGGATGAACTGACTGAGTTCTGTCGATTATTTTCAGTTTTGTCCAGACCTTCAGAATCGATCTGTCTTTTTCGTTAACCCCACAAGATAAATATTTCCCAAAATTGCATCACAGAAAGTTTGCAGGCATTACCTCATTACCCCCTCTCTTTATACTCTGTTCACGCTGGTTAATGAGAGCAGACCCAGACCAGGCAAACCCTGCCAGGCGGCCGTCCCATGAAGGCAGCATTGAGGCAGGGCACACAGGCGCTTTTGTTGACAGTGTAAAGGTGTGCACCCTGCCGAGGGCCACAGGAGAGACAGACCCTACAGTCCTGCAGCATCTGGAGGGGTTAGATGAAAAGAACATAGAAACTAAAAGCTGAGCATGTACCTTAATGTACCTTAAAGGATTAGTTCACTTCAGAATTAAAATTTCCTGATAATTTACTCACCTCCATGTCATCCAAAATGTTCATGTCTTTCTTTCTTCAGCTGAAATGAAATGAATGTTTTTGAGGAAAAACATTTCAGGACTGAGATGGAGTTTTACCACAGTACTTCTGCTTATGTCACGCGTGACCTTTCCAACACGATTACTTCATGCGTGGCACATCGCAGAGCAGTGCAAGACGAGCGATTGTCGTTAAACAGTATATAAATTGTCGTTTTTTTTCGAAAATGACTGATGGTTTCTCTAGATAAGACTCTTATTCCTCGTCTGGGATCGTGTACAGTCCTTTGAAGCTGCACTGAAAATGCAATTTGGACCTTCAACCCGTTGAACCCCAGTGAAGTCCACTATATAGAGAAAAAGAAGTGCTAGCAATACTAAGTTTCAAACATTGTCCAGGGATACGAGTTCCGGTCGTGACTGTACATTTTAATAAATCGATGTTTCCCAAAGCCATAGTTTCAGTGAACATTCACAAACAGCATCGAAAAGTTGCATGGTTGGAACGACAGCTCTTGATCTGTGTTTAGAAACATATTTCTTGTTTTTATGACATGTGGACTTAATAAATCCTTATCTTGAGCGAAATTAGCAAGCTGACATTCAGTACAATCTATATCTTTTATTTGGAATATATACAAATGTCTTTTATGTCATTTAGTTTGTCAAGAGATTGTTGTTTTTGAAGAGTGCGCATGTACGTACGTGCTCTAGTATGAACGAGAACGAGCCTATGATTAAACTGGAAATAAAGCAAAATAACTGAGAAAAATGTGCATTAGTCCTCAGATGCCATGTCCGTTATTTATAGCAAAAAATCTAGCATTAATTCAATCTCAAACGGATTCATTTAAAGTTAAGTTATTACCACCACCTGCATGACATCATTAACCAACATGGTTAAATGACAAATTTGTGACAATATGAAAATAGTCGTGGCTAGCTAGTTGATTTCTTCAATGATGCATCGTACTATGGTAATGAAGCAGCCTGTTATGTCATTGTACAGGGAAGGACATAAGAAATAGTGAAAGCACTGGATTATTGTTGTTGTTGTTGTTTCTGTTGTCAGCAGGATGCAGAGATGAGCTTTCAGAGTTTTCAGCCGTTTCTTGAATATTGTCAGGGATTCTGCTGTCCAGATCAACAAAAGTCCTACCATAATGTAGAGACAAACATGTGTATACATAAAATTGCATAATAGATTAAATAATGTCTAATTAGTAATGCTACAAAGATTTTTGTAAGGGTTAGATTTGGGTACGGTATAACAAATGTAATGTACGGTAGACTCTAGGTGAATTCGGGTACATTTTTCTTACAAGTCATTAATCTGTACAGGCAGTTCTCCTGCATAGCTTGTTATTTTACGGGTGGAAATAAAACCTTTGCATTTTATATACTGCAAGGCCTCGCTTGCTACACACACACACACACACACACACATTAGACTTCTCTTCTCCTTATGCCCAATGTGTATCTAATTAATGAGCAACTACTGCGCAAGAGAGGAATGTTTCATTTCTGTCTTTGCTCTTTCCTCTTTAGTTTACTCTTTTATTCTCATTTCAGTCACTTTTTAGTTCTTAATCGTGATTCTGTTTGATTTTCTGTGCTTTATACAGTTTTCCATACAATGCTCTCTCTCTCCTAACTTTCTTTCTTTCTTTCTTTCTTTCTTTCTTTCTTTTCTTTCTCCAACCTTGCATTCTTTCACTCTTTTTGAAAACACATCCTCATTGTTTTCTTTCATCCTGTTCTGTTTTTTATGATTGTTCTTCTCATCGCTTTGTTGAAAACATCTTGAAAACTGTCATCTTGAATGAGATGAAGAAACCGCTGAAGACGAAAACATGTCAAGGAGGGGGATTTTCAGAGGACAGCGAGTCAAAGAGGGAGGGATGGGGAAGACATAAGGAATTCAGTTTTGGGGAATTTGGGCCTTTAATAGATCATAAACAGGTCATATATGCCAGTCAGCATCGTACATGGGGCGGTGAGTTGTATTTCTGTGTTTGTGTGTGTATGATCAGAGCAGGACTGAGTGTCGATGCTTTCTGAAACATGGCCATTCAGCCCAGGCCTCACATGTGGAACAGTTTACTGCAGCTCTGCTCCAAAATGAACACAGAGCAACAGACTGCAATTAAAAGAGAGACACAGACACAAAGACTGAGAGAGAACAGTCTACACATAAGTAGAAAGGAGTGAACTTGTGTCTTAATTTAAAAATGCAAAAAGGTACCAGGTAATGTACCTTTATAATAAAAACAATATGGAAACTCCTTACTATAATAAAGAGTATTAGAGTATTATATGCAAAACAGCTAGACCTTTCACTGATTTTTTAAAAGTGCAATCCATTACTGCCATGTATGTGAGTTATGAAAATTTGTGTTTGTAATCTGTATGAAGATATGGAAAGTCGGCCTCACCATTTATGGTTTGTGCTCTGGAACTTTCCATCAAGTCCTGATGGAGGCAGAAGGAGGGGTCGGTGAGCGTCGGGTGCCCTCCACCCTGGGCATGTGGCAGTAGAACAGAGGCAGCTTTATTGAGCTGTGTCTCTGATTTAAATCATATGGCATTGCCTGGAATCACTTCATGGCTTGGAGGCTGTTCAAATGAATGCCCCAACAAGAGACTCACTCTATTTCTCCCCCTCATTTCATCTGTTTGTTGGCTTTCGCTTTCTTTCACAGTGTTTCTCACTAAAGCCAAATGGCATCATGTCTGTTTGATTATGCTCTTTGTCTTTATATCTCTTCAAGGTAAATTTTCTTATATGACAAAATTTGTCATCAAAATCCAAAACTTAAAGGGTTAGTTCACCCAAAAATGAAAATTCTGTCATTAATTACTCCCCCTCATGTCGTTCCACACCCGTCCTTCGTTCATCTTCAGAACACAAATTAAGATATTTTTGATGAAATCTGAGAACTATATGACTCGTCCATAGACAGCAATATAATCACCACTTTCAAGGTCCAGAAAGGTGCTAAAGACATCGTTAAAAGAGTCGACGTGACTGCAGTGGATCAACCTTAATGTTATGAAGTGACGAGAATACTTTTTGTGCACAAAAACAAAACAAAAATAAAGAATTTATTCAACAATATCTTCTCTTCTGTGTCATTCTCATACGTTGTTTACGTCATGCTGCTCACATGATCAGCTTTGGCCAATACTGAGCCGGCATTCGGATGTTAAAGGTGCCATCGAACATTTTTTTACAAGATGTAATATAAGTCTAAGGTGTCTCCTGTATGTGTCTGTGAAGTTTCAGCTCAAAATACCCCATAGATTTTTTTTTAATTCATTTTTTTAACTGACTATTTAGGGGCATCATTAAAAATTCGCCGATTCATGTTGCGACCCCTTTAAATGCTCGCGCTCCCCGCCCACGGAGCTCGCGCTTGCCTTAAACAGTGCATAAACAAAGTTCACACAGCTAATATAACCCTCAAAATGGATCTTTACAAAAGTGTTCATCATGCATACTGCATGCATGCGTCGGATTATGTGAGTTTTGTATTTATTTGGATGTTTACATTTGATTCTGAATGAGTTTGAGGCTGTGCTCCATGGCTAACGGCTAATGCTACACTGTTGGAGAGATTTATAAAGAATGAAGTTGTTTATGAATGATACAGCCCGCAAGTGTTTAATAATGAAAATAACGACGATTCTTGTCTCCGTGAATAGAATAAGAACTACATTTAACAGTACATTAGCAACATGTTAACGAAACATTTAGAAAGACAGTTTACAAACATCACTAAAAATATCATGATATCATGGATCATGTCAGTTATTATTGCTCCATCTACCATTTTTCGCTATTGTTCTTGCTTGCTTACCTAGTCTGGTGATTCAGCTGTGCACAGATCCAGACGTTAATACTGGCTGCCCTTGTCTAATGCCTTGAACATGAGCTGGCATATGCAAATATTGGGGGCATACATATTACTGATCCCGACTGTTACGTAACATTCGGTGTTATGTTGAGATTCGCCTGTTCTTCGGAGGTCTTTTAAACAAATGAGATTTATATAAGAAGGAGGAAACAATGGAGTTTGAGACTCACTGTATGTCATTTCCATGTACTGAACTCTTGTTATTTAACTATGCCAAGATAAATTCAATTTTTAATTCTAGGGCACCTTTAACACGGAAGCGTTGAACTGCGTTCACTGCGTCACCTGCCTAAGGATAATGACAGGCAAGAGAAGAGATTGTTGAATAAAGTCATTATTTTGTTTTATTTTTGTGCACAAAAAGTATTCTCGTCACTTCATAACATTAAGGTTGATACACTGCAGTCACGTTGACTGTTTTAACAATGTCTTTAGTAGCTTTCTGGACCTTGAAAGTGTTGATTTCATTGCTGTCTATGGACAAGTCATATACCTCTCGGATTTTATCAAAGATATCTTAATTTGTGTTCCAAAGATGAACGAAGGTCTTACAGGTGTGGAACGACATGAGGGTGAGTAATTAATGACAGAATTTTAATTTTTGGGTGAACTAACCCTTTAAATAATGAAACTCAGTGGTTTCTTTCCCTCATTAAAAATAATAAATAACAAATAATTTATGTCATACGTCACAAGTGATTTGTCGTAACTGGCTTAGCAGTTAACTCCATTTAAGCCACACACTGCCTCCAAAATTGCATACAGTATAGTAAGTATGTCATTAGGTTTGAAACTTGCTTCACAATAGGGCTGCACATTTCAAAACTTGGAAAAACCTTGGAAGTTGAAAAAAACCTGACATTGTGATATTTTGTTTTTCTGCGATATACATTGCGATATGAAAACAGTTTCACCGGATGAATTGAATAGCTCTATTTGTAAAGAATTAATCATTCTAGAATGATTGGGGTTATTTTGTAGGGTAGTGCATCTGCATAGAAAATAATAAACAAATTACAAGCATAAATAAATACAATAGAACAGAGATACAAATTAAATAAGCAATGCTTTGTTTTTCAGATAAATCTGTATTCAGGTACAGACATATTTAAATGTAAAATAACACAGCATAGTCTTCACTGTATAAGTTAAATATAATTAATTAATTAATACAATTTATCTTTGTTAAAGCTACAAAAGTGATTCTCTTTTTTCTCTTGTGGATTGATTAACATTGGTAACACAAATATGGCTGTGGGTATATTAGGCTGCTGTCACTTTAAGACAAATGCATGAATCCAATATAATGATACACATCCGTTTTCTTTCTCACTTGTTAACAACACATAACCGACTGTGTATATGAGGATAGTTGCTGAGAAGGGCATTTTGACTTAAGTTTGCGTGCACATGTCCGTTCAAGCTCAAAAAAAAAAAAAAAAGAAAAGAAAAGAAAAAAAAGAGAGAACTGAATTCGGTGTTCATGTGCTGTCTGCACGACTCTGTGTGCACACAGAAAACAGTGCACGGGTTACAGTCTTCTTGCGCTTGATGTTTAAACTGACAAGATTTAAAAACACATGCAAATGATAAACTTTGCAGTTAATTCGCAAATCACATGTGTTCCGACCCGGGGGGCAGCTGGCCTGTACGGATCATGGATACGCTATCCCTATACTTGACACGTGCACATCGCTATAACGATGCCAAAGTGATATATCGTGCAGCCTTACTTCACCAGCATTATAAAATATGTTCTGTCTAGTATTAATGTGTGCAGTAAGAATTTGCCGTGTTGTCACTGTCATGTGACCTACCTGCATTGCTTCACTGTCTCTTCAGTTTTCTCCCGTGGCCTCATGGGAAAGTAAAGTGTCCATCAGATTTGCACTTCAGAATCTCACAAACTCCATACATCTCCAAACTCGATAAAACCTCGAAGAGAATGATGAAGTTGTTTTGTTTACATTGAGAATGGAGCCATTTATAGGATGTAGGAAAGAATGTACCTCTCACTGGTATGGATTACATAAAGAGAGAACATTTGTTTTGAAATTGAGTGTATACATGTTTCTCATGTATATGTGACAACTATTCGCTGAGTTTCGGATCGTTTTTGAAATGCATTTCAGAAAGAAATCCACAGAGACTTAGACATCAGACAGCGCACCCTCTTTATTTTATTTATTTTACAAAAGCATGTCGTTTTGCTGTTATTATGAGCGCACACAGATAAAAGTAGACATTCTGTAGTTTCAATTGATGTATTACTTTTATATGACAAAAAATGATGGAGAATTTTAAGTCGATTTTGCTGCTATGCGATGAAAAACCAGCAAAACGCGCCAGCACGTTTGCCAACACCAGAGTGTTAATATCTGCTAACACTTTATTTTGATGCTCCCCAGTAGACATTCTACTGACTACACTGTGTTCCAAATTATTATACAAGTGACCTATCAGTAAGATTTCAGTAGAATAAACATTTAGATTTTAGTTTTTCTAAGAAAATGTTTGTTTGTTTGTTTGTTTATCCATGTCTTTTCAGATAACTGGTATCAATCTTAGACAAAATAATTTGCCAGATCTATGGAAACTCTACTTAGAGGTTGTTCCACATTATTAAGCAAGTCACAGTTCTCATGCAATATGGGGAGGAAGAAAGATCTTTCTGAAGATGAAAAGCATGAAATGGTGCAATGTTGTGCAAAAGGCATGAAAACAACTAATACTGTGTGAAACTGAATGGAGATTATCAAATTATCATAAGATTTGTGAGTGATTTAGAGCACAGCAGAACTCGGTCAGATAAAGGCTTATTAAGGAAAGTTCCTGTCAAAAAAATTAATTGTATTAAAAGGGCAACTATAAAAAGCCAGTGTTGAGCAGTGAACAGGTATTTGAAGCTGCTGGTGTCTCTGGAGACATGAGAAGCTCTCCATGCAGGCTGGCAGTTGTGCGTAAAGATGCATTTTAGACACCACTAACCAAACCTCACAAAGAAAACATTAACAGTGGGTGTAGAAATACATGAAGACTCATTTTTAAATAGTTTTATTCACTGACTAATGCTGTACTACAATAGATGGTGTAAACGGATGGATTTCTGGATGGTTGGTGAATGGCCACCACGTTCCAACAAGACTGCAACGTCAGCAAGGAGCTGGCGGGTGATGATTTGGGCTGGAATACTGGGAAGTGAGTTGGAAGGTCCCTTTAGGGTCTCTGAGGGTATTAAAATGACTTTTGCAAGATATGTGAAGTTCATAACTGGCCATTTTCAGATATGGTATAACAAGGAGGATAGTGCCTTCTGAAATACAATGCACTATGCACTATCCCATGCTGCAAAAAAACACCACAGCAATAAAACTGTTTGAAAATGTATTTCTACACTCACTGTAAATGTTTCTCTTTGTGATGTTTGGTTAGGAGTGGCTGAAATGCATCTTTACGCACAACTGTCAGCCTGCATGGAGAGCTTCTCATGTCTCCAGAGACACCAGCAGTTTCAAATACCTGTTTGTTGCTCAACACTGGCTTTTTATAGCTGCCCTTTTAATACAATTAATTTTTTATAATATAATAAGCCTTTATCTAACCGAGTTCTGCTGTGCTCTAAATCACTCACAAATCTTATGATAATTTGATAATCTCCATTCAGTTTTTACACAATATTAGTTGTTTTCATGCCTTTTGCACAACATTGCACCATTTCATGCTTTTCATCTTCAAGTCAAGTCAAGTCAAATTTATTTATATAGCGCTTTTACAATTGGTAATTGTTTCAAAGCAGCTTTACATATTAGAAGCACAGAAAAAAGGGAAGTGGTTAAAAAATAAGCTGTACAAGCAAGCGTGGTAATGTGTAACATATACAAGATGGTGCTACATTAAGCCAGTGTCGGCTGACTCCCAGGGGTGGAAAAACCCCCCTAGGAGAAAAACCCAGCGTGCTAGCACTGGGAAAAAAGTCCTAGGAGGGAAAAAAACCCCTTGGAAGATATATATAATATATGTAAATGGATATGGAGATCAAAATCTGAATTATACATTTTTATTATAGAGATTAAAAATAGATTATATATAAATATATGTAAGCGGATACGGGGATTAAAAATCTGAACGATAGATGCAGCCAGAACTGGATCTGTAGGCCCATTGTCTCCTGGGCTACGTTGTAGTCAGGTCCAGACACAGGTTCTCCATCTGATCTGGATACGGCCTGGATCCAGCACCCGGCAAACCTCAGGATAAGCAGAGAGACTGATATTAGCGTAGATGCCATTCTTATTCTGATGTACAGGTATATCTAGTGTTATAGGAAATGTTCTCGGTTCCGGCCGACCTAATTATTGCAGCGTAACAATCCTTTAACGGATTTGAAAAATGTTAATGTATTGATAATGTGTTATGTGTATGCAAGAGCAAAGAGATGTGTTTTTAGTCTAGATTTAAACTGACAGAGTGTGTCTGCTTCCCGAACAATGCTAGGAAGATTGTTCCAGAGTTTAGGTGCTAAATAGGAAAAGGATCTGCCGCCTTCAGTTGATTTTGATATTCTGGGTATTATCAACTGGCCTGAATTCTGAGATCGCAATAAACGTGAAGGACTATAATGCATTAAGAGCTCACTTAGGTACTGGGGAGCTAAACCATTTAGAGCTTTATAAGTAAGTAGCAAGATTTTAAAATCTATACGATGTTTAATAGGGAGCCAATGTAATGTTGACAGAACTG
Organism: Ancherythroculter nigrocauda; assembly: GCA_036281575.1. Classification (NCBI taxonomy): domain Eukaryota; kingdom Metazoa; phylum Chordata; class Actinopteri; order Cypriniformes; family Xenocyprididae; genus Ancherythroculter; species Ancherythroculter nigrocauda. Next base: position 2,772,476 of record VTFQ01000022.1, read on the forward strand.
GGCTAATATGGTCATACTTTCTGGTTCTAGTAAGAACTCTAGCTGCCGCATTTTGGACCAACTGTAGTCTGTTTAAAAGCCGAGCAGAACAACCACCCAGTAGAGCGTTACAGTAGAGCGTTACAGTAATCTAGTAATCTTCAGAAAGATCTTTCTTCCTCCCCATATTGCATGAGAACTGTGACTTGCTTAATAATGTGGAACAACCTCTAAGTAGGGTTTCCATAGACCTGGCAAATTATTTTGTCTAAGATTGATACCAGTTATCTAAAAAGACATGGATAAATAAACAAACAAACATTTTCTTAGAAAAACTAAAATCTGAATGTTTATTCTACTGAAATCTTACTGATATGTCACTTGCATAATAATCTGGAACGCGGCGTATAAGTAACTTTGCAACTAAATGTCAACTTATTCTACTAACCCAAACCCTAACTTAACAATCTACTAATACTCGAATAAGAGTTAGTTGACATGTAGTTGCAAATTAATGAGAATTAGTTGACATGCAAAGATAGTTAGTAGAATGTCATTGCCATTCACAAATCCTCTCCTTGTAGGAGCGTAACGATGCGGCTGGAGCGGTTGCTTATGAGAGACGAGTGCGACACACGCCTCGAGAGCAGTGGAGCTTTTATTATGCCACAGTCGCCACTTCTGCTTTTTCCGGTCGTTTGTGGGGTAAAGCAGCACTGTTTATCATATTAGATACATTTGAGTTGAAAATGATGTTATAAAATTACACTGAGCGTTCGCACGGCGGCTGCTGTGAGACACTTGTTGTGCACTGCAGTAAGATAGATCAGTATTAGAATATCATATTAAAATCTCCCTGTAGCAAATAATTTTATTCCTTAAAACTCATCTTTGATCACCAAAATGACATATTTTATCGTTTTTTCCTTGAAAAAAACATTTCTTCGTGCCTTAAAATAGCTTCAATGTAATGCTACACCTTTGCCTCATTTAATATATGTGGTTCTATGACTATGCAAATTACCTCCGCCCCCACTCATACCAGTTCAGATCCACTCGTCGACAATCACACGTTGATGTGATTGGTTACAAGGCATTTTGTGACATCAGAAACACCAGCGATTTCAAACTACGTTTTTTGAAACTGTCTTTAGATCACTGCAGTTTTTTTTCACCACAGGGGGTCTTTAATATAATCAAGAAAACGAGATTCAGACAATAAGACTAAATGTGTTGAGCTATATAACAATGAATAGTTTTCTGTCTATAAATGTATCCAAACTGTTGCTCACCTGTATAATAAAATGTATAATATATTAAAGCATCTTTGGTGTTTCCATGGTTTCTACAAAATAAAACCGGAAATCGAGGGTAACGCAGGTATGATGTCACTGATAGGCGATGTACGGACACAGTCACTGTTCTGGTTAAAATTACTTATTTCTCTGGATTTAAACATTTTTGGAAACATTTGGGATAATGTAAGTACACAAGTCAACAAAATATATAATACTGTTCAAGTGGTTTTTGGATATTTTAATCCAAAAATCTTACATATTGTGCCTTTAAGTGGAAGTAGGCATCAGACGCAGGGATGGTGCTCAAGGCTAGAAAAGTGGGTTCGGGTTCAGCCTGACCCTAACCCTAACCCTAACCCACTTTATACCCAACCCTGCCATTTTAGCATCTAAATGACAAATATATTAGCAAAAAAGTATTTGCTCGCATGCAGAAATAATTTTTTGGGGGCTTATCTGGCTCAATCCATTTATAGTTGTTTACAGTCCAAACAGCAGAAAACCACATGAAATCTGGCTTTTACAAAGCCATTCCAAACCACATTCATATGTGGTCTGAAATCAGATTGCAATTTCAGATTCTTGGAAATGTCTTTTAATCTGAATGGTCAGATCAGAATTATTATTATTTATTTTTTTTGGCATTCAGGTTGCAACATCCCATACAATGCACAGCAGCAGTGAGTAAAGAGTATGTATACAATTTATGAATTTAGGAACAGTTGTAGATGGTATACTCTATAGACAAATTTCTATTTTTCCACTCTGATGTAGAGGAGAGCAACAGAAAAGAGGCATTTTGCACTCTGCACCACCATCCACAAATCACTGATCTCAGATCTGTCAGATTCAGATACAGACAGTTCAGAATCTGCATTATTCTGCTTTATATGGTAATAATGTCCAGTATTGTATAAGTCTTCTCTCTGATGTTTGAATCTCAGGAATTTTATGAGAAAGCATGTGTGCTGAACTGTTGTAAATAGTGCATTGTGGTCAATTTACTAGATGATCATGCTTAAAAAAAAAAAAAAAAAAAAAAAAAAATTAAAGTTTAAACACTTTTTTCCCCCTCTTGTGTTTTTTTACAGGCACCTGTTGGATTTTATAATTGTACATCAATTTTGGATCACTTGAGTTCATCATCCCTCCAAATCAGTGCTACACAAACCAACAAAAGTTTATAATGGATTTACCATTAGCTCACAGAGTTTAGTAAGAGAATTCCTTTTATAAAAATTGCCAAAGTGAGAAGTGAGATAAATAGGAGACAGATAATTCACCATCTCAACGATAGCAACATTGGACCATCTTTCGACTCTGGAGGAGCGCCATCATAAAAATGGCAACCAATAGGGAGAGGCCTGTGAGTCATATGACAGGGTTCTACCCCTTTGCCTTCAGTTCAATGCGAAACCACTCCCCCTTTGATCTTCTGGCCAATGGCAGCCTCTTTGGACGATTTGGGGCGGACCTTCCCAAAGAGATGGCAGCTCTGTGTAAGTAGCTTTCAGAATAACCCAATCTTCTGAATAATAACTACACACACTGAAACGAATATCTTGTGTCTGCAGTGCCCCAAACATGTATTTCTTCCTTTATTATGTTGCCCTTGATTGGTGTTGATATTGTTTTCATATGTCATAGTTTTCAGTGTCACATGATCCTTCAGAAATGATTCTAATATGCTGAATTTAGTGCTCAATTATTTATAATGATTCCTATTATTATTATTATTATTATTATTATTATTATTATCACTGTTGATTCTGTTGTTTTTCTGCTTAATATTTTTGTGGAAACTGTAATACAGGATTCTATGATGAATATAAAATTCAAATAAATTATATGCATAAAATAGAAATCTTTTAAAACATTATAAACATCTTTACTGTCACTTTTGATCAATTTAATGCATCTTTGTTAGGGTCTTTCTTTCTTTCTTTCTTTCTTTCTTTCTTTCTTTCTTTCTTTCTTTCTTTCTTTCTTTCTTTCTTTCTTTCTTTCTTTCTTTCTTTCTTTCTTTCTTTCTTTCTTTCTTTCTTTCTTTCTTTCTTTCTTTCTTTCTTTCTTTCTTTCTTTCCTCTAAACTTTTGAATGTAGTCTATCACAGTTTTCTACAAAAATATTAAGCAGCAAAAACTGTATATGGGTCGTTGACGATTTTTAAAAGTGTAAAAAAAAATATAATGAAGATATGATTAATTTTTATTAAGTTTTATTATGAGATTATGTGGTTCTTATAATCAATTAACACTGCTTTTGTCATTTTTTACAAGATGGACAAAATTTGTCACCAAAAAAGTCATTCAGTTTAACCAAAATTTTGATTTTACCGAATGACAATATTTTCAAACAATGCTAACAGGCTGATATCTACCTGATATTAGCTTGATAGCTAGCTAGCAAAAGGACAATCAAACATTTTATATTTAGTACAAGTTTTTAAAATATTACAGCATTTTCCATGTTTTATAGCGGTTGTACCGAATGACCTGATGTTTCGGGACATGCGTATGATCAAGAGAAAACATGAATTTTTCAAATAGTTAAAAGAGAGTTAGTTACTTTGCTCCATGACCATGTGGTCCTGTGTCTGAATGATGTCACATCCTGTCACATGATATTAACCACATGACTTGATCTAAAATGGTGCCTTTATATTGTTTACTCTGAATGACATCAATGAAACTAATTTTTCCGAACATTCTTTCTCATAACAAAGCAACGACTTCTACACATAATTTTAGTACCATTTTGCACTATGTTGATATATGATGTTATAAAATCATGCTAGAATAAAAAATATATACATTTATTACATTTTAAGATATTTTAATCACAAATGAAATGGCTGTATTGGCCTTTGGATGGTTAAACCGAATGACCTTTTGACACTTCAAAATCTTTAAAATACCTTTATATGAAGCAATCCTTTATATGGATTCAATAAAAGAGATCTAGTTGTACAGCCTTACATACTTTGGATGTCATATCTAAGGCCAAAAAATGACCTGTCACGTCATTAACCCATATACTACATTGCTGTATTTGCATTGATAATTATAAGAAATTAATTTTGAGCATCAAATCATCATATTAGAATGATTTCTGAAGGATCATGTGACACTGAAGACTGGAGTAATGATGCTGAAAATTCAGCTTTGATCACAGGAATAAATTACATTTTACAATTCACATAGAAAACAGTTGTTAAATTGTAATATTTAACAATTTTACTGTTTTTACTGTATTTTTGATCAAATAAATGCAGCCAGAAGAGACTTATTCCAAACCTTTGACTTAAAGTATATACAGTCAAACCAAAATTTATTCAGACACCTTGAACATTTCATTTATTAATACAGTTTATTCACTATAGTTTAAAAAATGGTAATAAAATATGACAAGATCTCAGAGTTAATCTGTGTCAGAAAAAAATGAATCTTAATCATGTGTCTGAATAAATTTTATTATCAATTTTACTGGTAGTCCACTGTGTGAAGATTTTTTGGGTATAATATGTCACAGTTTACATACATACTTACATAAATGAACTATAGTGTCCTGCACCCACTAGTAAAAATATACCAAAAATATCAAAACGTCTGAATAATTTTTGGTTTCTGACTGTGCAAAATATATATATGAGGTCAATATATAAGATTATTCCAGTAAAGTGTGATTTGAATTTGTTCAGTTCTGTTAGCTGGTGTGATTCAGGGTTTGTTCTGGATGGTGGTCGTGTTCAGACATGCTCATCCGCTGTATCAAACAGTCACAACCTCCTGGAATAATCCTGCCGAGACACACACACACACACACACACACACACTCATTCAAATCCTTTCATTAAACACAAATGTCCACTTATAGCCAGAAAAGAGTGAAAGAGTATGAAACAATGCCATCAAACTGAACAAAGATTACATTTCAATGAAAAGAATACACAACAAAAACACACAGGAAGTCACATAGAGGTCACAGGATGTTTGACGTATTTTTACCTGGAATACTGCATTCATATTGTGTTTTCATTAGAGACAAAAAGTAGCAAATGTAATGTAGCCGTGCTATAACAACCCTGTGTGATCTCATTATGTGGTGCCTTCATACACAGACGCTCCATTAGCTCCATTAGCTCCATTTAATAAGAGATAACATCTACCCATCCCTCAATCTATCCTTTCTTCTTTCAGAGTGGGAACATGCAGAAAGACAGACAGAGAGAGACAGAAGGGCTAGACGGGCGATCAGTCGATTGTTTGCATCGTACTCAACAGAGCGTTTTAAAGCCTTCACCATCTTAAAAATAAACCCAAAGACTTATGAACATATGCAATACAGGCACAAATAATGATCTAAGCCGTTGCAAGCTTGCAGTACCGTAACATGCGTTGTTTCTGTGGCTGTAAGAAACCTCAGTATTATGAAAAATACAAACCTAAAATGTAATATCTAAATTAACTAGTTTTAATCTTAAAAAAATATAATTTTAAATACATAAATTTATACCAGCAAAACAAATTTTATGCATTAAATCAGGTACAAATAGCTTTTAAGGTATACATCTAACATATTGCATAATGCAACAATGCAAAATCCATAAAAGCTTTATGTATTTGAGTAGAGCGTGTTTCAGGCCAAGTTTGTTCAGTGGCTCTTGGCAGCATCTTAGCTTCAACAAAGACTCTTTTCTTATTAAGAACCGAATTATGAATACCATAACCATAACCACATAATAAAATTCATGGTGTTCTGGAGTTGATCTATATGGTTATTTGGAAATTTAAAAAGTTTTTGATGTTTCATTATAGGTTCTAAAATAGTGGCTTACCACTATCTATATATTGCTCACTACTTTTTAAAAATAGTATGTGAAACAGTTTGCAGTATAATATAAATGTTTGCTGTGCTGTGCACCTCCTTACATTGCAGATCATTTTTTGCAATAAAAATGGTTGTTTGTTTTCTGGTTCATTCATGACTCTGGAAATGGAGTGCATTGTGGGAAACGTTATTCCAGGCAGTGTACTCTCGTAGTTTAATACACATAGCAAATGTAGTAGGTACACAGAAAATTTGCATATACCTGTGTATACATGCTGTATAAATATTAAAGGATTAGTTCAAAATTAAAATTTCCTGATAATTTACTCATCCCCATGTCATCCAAGATGTTCATGTCTTTCTTTCTTCAGTGGAAAAGAAATGAAGGTTTTTGAGGAAAACATTCCAGGATTTTTCTCCATATAGTGGACTTCACTGGAGCCCAAACGGATGAAGGTCCAAATGTCAGTTTCAGTGCAGCTTCAAAGAGCTCTACATGATCCCAGACGAGGAATAAGAGTCTTATCTAGAGAAATGTCACGAGCGTGATCTTTCCAACATGATTACGTAATGCGTGGTGCATCGTAGAGCAGCTGCAAGACGAGCATTTGTGGTTAAAAAGTATAGAAATTTTTACGTTTTTTTAGAAAATGGTTGATGGTTTCTCTAGATAAGACTCTTATTCCTCGTCTGGGATCATGTAGAGCTCTTTGAAGCTGCACTGAAACTGACATTTGGACCTTCAACCCGTTGAACCCCAGTGAAGTCCACTATATGGAGAAAAATCCTGGAATGTTTCCCTCAAAAACCTTCATTTCTTTTTTGACATGAAAGACATGAACATCTTGGATGACATGGGGGTGAGGAAATTATCAGGAAATTTTAATATTGAAGTGAACTAATCCTTTAAGAAATAATTATAGACATATTAAGAGTAATTTGGTAAAATAAACATCCTGCTTTGTAAATGTGATTAGTATGTAAGTACAGTTTTATCTTTATAAATACTGATTCTCCAATATTTTCAGGCCAGAGGTTTGGTCTCTGAAATGTTTGCTGTAATTTCTACGATGTTGGCACAGAAGCTGTTGAAGTGAAGGAATACTCAACTATCCTTCTTCCAGCTCATGACATCAGCGCTGAAACATTATTCAGCATCAGTACTGACAGCAACTCTATTAACTGTACATAAAAGACCACTTTACTTTTTTATTAGCTTCAGATTAAACATCCTAAAATGTCAGACGAATACGGAGTAAAGTCCAGTACGGTTTGCACGCTTAGTTTGCATCTGAAACCTGTGAGTTCTGTACAGATTTTGTTGCTGGTATGAAATATGTTATTTAATTGTAAATTCAGCAAGCAGTTTTTGAGATTTCAGGATTCTCCCATTCAAGCTGATAGGATTTGGTCTTGGATGCCCGAAATAGCTGCCCGGAGGTGTTGCAAATATGGCCGCCGAGTGAACAGACTTTCCTTGAAAGGGACTTTAATGATACAAGTCACTCTTCTGTAGCTCTACTGCCCCCACAGGACAAATATGGTATATTAGTTCAATGACATCATTAGTTGACTTCTTTCATTATGTGATTATGAAGGTTTTTTTTTTTTCTCTCTCTAAAAAATATTTTTGAAAGCAATGGGAAATATGGACTACTAATCAATCACACTGAAGTACGTAATCTCGCATTCTCACTACAAATAGTAGCATGTGCACAAAATGGACTGCATCTACCATACAACACACACACACACACACACACAAAATCTGGGAATCTGGTGGAGCTTCTGGTTTCAGAAATGCAGAAACTTTGATGAAAAAAGAGGTAGCATTTGAAACAAATGGCAAATTCTTCTTGTTTTAAGAGCAAGGCAGAGGATGGCCAAATGCAGAGGTTACTGCAGGACTGAGGCTGTGAAAGCACAAACTCCACATTGTGCCTCGTTATTTATTTATATAGAATTGGAGTGGAATTTCTGGGGTTTGGCCCAATTCTTTAAACCACCAGTGGTGTGTGTGTGTGTGTGTGTGTGTGTGTGTGAGAGAGAGAGAGAGAGAGAGAGAGAGAGAGAAATTGGAAGTAGTGATTGAATGTTTGCATGATGGAGAATTCTAGTAAACTCATTTGAATAAAACAAAGATTGCAAAGTTATACGGGATTATCTACTTAATTTGTTCAACACTGAAGAAAGAAAGGAACAAAGAGTGGGTGGTGATAGAGATCAGCCGGCTTTTGCACATGCTGCAGGGAAACCGTCCCATCACAAGTTAGCTGGCATGACTTACTGACATTAAAACAGGAGCGAGTCGAGCGCTTTTATGCCAGTAGCGTTTGTCAAGCTGTGCATGAATCTTTCTGTTTGTTCAGTTACAGGAATAGTTCACCCAAAAATTCCAACAGCATTTAAAATTCCGAACATCCATTGATGTTTCTTGCGTGGAACGCAAAAGGAAATGTTTAGCAGAATGTTCGCGCTGCTCTTTTCCTGGTCATATGAAAGAATATGACCTGAAAATAATTTGGGGTTCCACTTTATATATAGGTGTTTTGGTAACACTTTATTTTAAGATGACATAGTTACACACGTTACATACTTACTGTAGTAATAACAGTAAATTCTGCATAATTACAAGTAACTAACCCTAAACCAATCCCCAGTCCTAAGGGGGGATGGGGGGGTTAATAATGATCCAAAATCAATTTTTGAGCAAGTACATAACCAGCCAGTGTTCAAAACTATCTCCTTACCTCAGCCCGATTCACAACGGTAAGCTTGTAATAATGTTTTATAATAAGAGTGGTACTGTTTCCACGGTAAATTCGAGCATGTCAATGCCATAACAGTGTCTTGAACACTGGGGGGGGACCAATTTTTATAAAGAATAAAGAAATAGAACAGTGAAGGAAATTCTAGGTCTAATTCTTGTTGAGAAATAATCATTTTGAACTATTTGCATTAATTTGCATTAAAAAATGCCCACATGCACTTTTATTTGTATGCCTAATATGTCTAAAATGTTTCTGGTCTTGTCATACTTGGTTAGGAATTACATTAATCACTTTTTCAATTCAAAACGGCCATATTTGAGAAAAAATTTGAGAAGTTTACATCACTGGATGTTACTGTCAGTCATTTAACATACTATCGTAAAACAGTTGATGTATTAAATGTTTCGCTATTTATCTTACCTCACTCTTTCAATGTTAAACTGACGCTTTGCGCTGGAATTCATGTTCTGCTTCTGTAAATAGTAAACCCCCGCCTACTTTGATTTGATTGGCCATTACAATCATTTTGACATTGACGAGAGCTGTTAGACCACCAAGGCAGACCAGACTAAAAATGTAACTTTTAAACCTGTAACATCATACAGAGCGCTGCGTAATGAAGTGCAGCAGAGCAGTGCAAGAACTCAAATATTGGGGGGGACAATTTGGCCATTTCAAATTATTGGGGAGAACTTGTCTCCCTCAATGTTTATGGTGGTTATGGCCCTGGCCGCTGTTCGTCTTTGCGTCATTACGTCACGTCTGTTTACATGAAGAAGTAGTCCCAGCTATAGCTATATCATGTGATGATGCTGCAGGTGACGGATCATTTATAGCCTTTTCTCACAGCAGCTGCAATAATTAAACATCATTTTGATGGCGGATTGTATGGTATGACAAATTAATGTTAGAGATTAGACTGTGAAGAAATACACTAAATACACATAGTAGTAGCTGATGTTGTTAACATTAACAATTTGAGAACAAAATATAACAATAATAATAATTTGCACGGTTTGATGTGATATGAGCTAAGCAATCGTTAAATTTAATCACCATTCTAGCATGATTTATTGTAATGTTGTTGTTTTTTTCCTCAGTTGTTCAGAACAAAAGTGGCAAACGTTACATACTTGTTCAAATTACATTTTCCAGTGAAAATTCTTATTTTCGTCATACTTCCAAGACTACAATGTGTGATTCAAAAGTATAGTATCCAAACCGATGTGGTGACTGACAGCCACACATTCTCCTTAAAACATTAGATTCATCCGCACTGAGGAGCTGAGCCGATGCACAACCCACGTAAAGATGATAATTCCGCAAATAACTGCAATTGCATGTTTCAAACAGAGATGGCGACAAAGAGGCAAAACTTATGGACTGCAACTTTAATTAATATTACACAGTACTTATCTGTGTAATTACACTGTAACAACGTCACCTTAAAATAAAGTGTAACCGATGTTTTTATCTATTATGTAATAACTATGTAATAGCATTTAAATTAATCACTTTTAGGTATGTGAAATTGTTAGTAAATTTACTTCCTCCAGTAATTTGTTTTCTTTACAACTTTGAAAATCTTTTTTTTTTTTTACAGTGCAAGTCTTCTGAAACAATATGATAGCTTCACAATTTTTTTTTTTAATGAACTTCTCATTTGAGCAAACTTTTTGCAGATTTTTTATCAATGGAAATGTACATAATTACACATTTGCAAATGTTTGTATGTGTACATAAGTGCCCTGTAATGCAGGAAAGACTGTTTTCCCCCTCGAGGGTCAGATTACAATTCATGACCAGCACACACACACACACACACACACACAAACACACTACAGACCCCCAAGGAACCACACATTCCAATACAAGCAAATCCAGCACACATGCAGTCAGAAATCCAAACCCAAATGCTGCGTAGCTCTGACCACAAACTATGAGGTCCAGGTTTATGTTCCTCGCTGGAAGAAGAGAGAGCTGTTTGAACAGAGTAGGTTTTGTTCGGTCTGTCTGGGCATCCCATGACGCCAGTGCTCGGCAGTAAAAAGCCTGCAGATGAGCCACTGACACCAATGGAGAAAGACAGAGACAATATACAAAAAAAAAAAAAGATACAAAAGGAGCAGAGGCACAGATGGACAGGAATGATTGGCAGATAGATGAAAAGCAGAGGAGGGCCTGAGAAAGAGACAGAGAGAAAGAGACAGAATGGGGCACCTTTTCCTGTCTGCATTCCCCCTTCCTTTCTGCAGTCCTCAAGCCTTGGCCTGCGAGTGTGTGTGTGTGTGTGTGTGTGTGTGTGTGTGTGTGTTTGAAGGGGGGTGTAATTGCCTCAAGGTGTGGAGAGAACAGAACTGGCTGAGACTGTGCAGTGCTGCTCCCTGCTGTGTGTCACTGTGAGGTGTGTGTGTGTGTGTGTGTGTGTGTGTGTGTGTGTGTGTGTGTGTGTGTGTGTGTGTGTGTGTGTGTGTGTGTGTGTGTGAGAGAGAGGGAGAACAAGAGAATGAGAAAAGCAAGAGAGGGAGGGGGACGTGTTGAAAGACAGGTGAAAATGTTGAGGCAGAGAGAGCAAAGGTAGGGGGTGAAATAGGGGGTAACGTATGTGCGGATTAACAGATGTCTACAAAATGGGAAGCAGGCGAAAGAAAAGCATGAGTGTTTAACGTTAAACTAAAAATTTGGTTCAGTTTTAGTGAAAAATGCATTTTGCAAACTATTTGTTGTACAAAAATGACAGGCAAAGCACAAGTATTTTGTAATGTATTTTGGATAAAAAAAATGTTTTAAGCTTTTTGTTTGTTTGTTTGTTTGTTTGAATCGTCTCTGCATTGCCAAATGTATGTAAAACGTAAATAGACTACTGTATATATATATATATATATATATATATATATATATATATATAAACATGAACAGATATTGACAAAACAAAAATGTGGGCAACAGAAAAAGTTTTGAATGTAAAAGTTTTACGTCTGTTCTTTAGTACAATGTAGTGTTTCACTGCTGCATTTTAATCAAACAAATAAAAATTTGATAAAATTTTTTTTTATTTCTCTTAGGCAGCATGGAGTGTGTTTGTGCTGCATTTTTTTTTTGTGTGTTTGTGCATTTTTGGTAACACTTTACAATAAGGTTCATTAGTTAAACATTAGTTAATGCATTAACTAACATGAACTAACCACGAGCAATACATATTTTACTGTATTTACTAATCTTCATTAATGTTAGTTCATGAAAATACAGTTGTTCATTGTTTGTTCATGTTAGTTCACAGTGCATTAACTAATATTTACAAGATTTTAATAATATATTAGTAAATGTTGAAATTAACATTAACAATAATTTAATTAATAATTTGATTAATAAATTCTGTATAAGTGCAGTTCATTATTAGTTCATGTAAACAAATGTAGTGAACTAATGTTAACTAATGATTGTTACCAATTTTTTTTTTTTTTTTTTTTCAGTGCCAGAAGAAAAAGGTTCCATTTGTTAACATGCAACACTTTAGTATAGGGAACACATACAGTATAAACTATTAACCTTGACTTTTCCCTCAATAAACTCCTAATTTACTGCTTATCAATAGTTAGTAAGTTATTAAGTTTAGGTATTGGGTAGGATTAAGAATCTAGAATAAGGTCATGCAGAATAAGGCATTAATATTTGCTTAATAAGTACTAAGGGGAAAGAATAAGGGGTAGAAATGGGATTGGGCATAATTCTACTAACCTGAACCCTAACCTAACAGTCTACTACAGTCTTCTAATACTATAATGAGAGTGAGGGGTCGTTTATATGACACCATTTACTATTAAAAGCTTAAAACTTTTCATGTGTTTTGGCTGTTTATTTAAGCTTGGGACACATTTAACGACTAGCTAAAACATTCTAAGACTAAGCACAACACACAAAGACTCTCTTTACTACTCTTTACACCTCTGGTTTATGAAAGGATTACTTTACTTCAGAATGAAAAGTTCCTGATAATTTACTCAGCCCCATGTCATCCAAGATGTTCATGTCTTTCTGTCTTCATTCGAAAAGAAATTAAGGTTTTTGATGAAAACATTCCAGGATTTTTCTCCATATAGTGGACTTCACTGGGGTTCAACGGGTTGAAGGTCCAAATATCAGTTTCAGTGCAGCTTCAAAGAGCTCTACATGATCCCAGACGAGGAATAAGAGTCTTATCTAGAGAAACCATCAGTCATTTTGTAAAAAAAAAAACAAAAAAACTAGCTCTGCGATGGGCCATGCATTACGTAATCACATTGAAAAGGTCGCGTGTGACGTAGGCGGAAGTACCGATCCAAAGACTAAATCAAACGGCCTTTACAAAAAAAAAGGTAAAGCAACGATGATTAGATGATTTTGAAGTTGGAGGAGAAAATGAGATTTTCGCCCCCAACCGCGGTACTTCTGCCTATGTCATGCGTGACCTTTCCAACGTGATTACTTAATGTGTGGTGCATCGCAGAGCAGTGCAAGACTTTTTTTTTTTTTAAATGAGCAATGGTTTCACTAGATAAGACTCTTATTCCTCATCTGGGATCATGTAGAGCTCTTTGAAGCTGCACTGAAACTGACATTTGGACCTTCAAAAGTGAGTAAATTATCAGGAAATTTTAATTTTGAAGTGAACTAATCCTTTAATGCTTCTCTTGCTCGATGCTTTCGGCATCTTGATTGTTTGTATTCACTGCTCTGTAGAAGAATGTGTATGTTTGCAAGTGCGTAGTGTTTCTTTACAAAGTGACATTGCCAACTACTGGTCTGGTAGCAGAATATAGCTTTTTTAGTCATTTCTGCAAATCAAAATTTTGTTTTTTTTTTTTTGTTTTTTTTTGCCAATTTTGATATCTGTACGCAAAAATTTTCAAAAACGCAGAGGAAAAACTTTTCGGTTTTGAGTACATTGTTGTCATGTAAAACGTACCCTTAGTTGATATGTATTTACTGAGTTAGTAGAATGCCTAAACTGGACCGTCGAAATAAAGTCTAACCAACAGAGTATTAGGAAAATTGTGGGAAATAAACAAGAGTGAGGCAGGCATAGAGAACCAGGCACCAGAGACAGTGAGTGAACGATAGAGGGAGAGAGAGAGGGAGGGTGGGCAGAAGTTTTGGGGGAAGTTAGCACCCCACTGGGGCTGGCTTTCAGAGTTCAGTCCTCTTGAATGAGGGGAGGAAAAGGGAAAAGCAGAGGGAGAGGTGGATCATATAGGCTGTGGGTTTGTGTAAATTTCATGCCGCTCTGCTTCTCTCACACTCCGCTGGAGGAAATGTGATTATAATAAGACTCATGAGTCAGCGATTAAATTTGATTCAAAGTGCTATGCTGAGAACAAACTGCAGAAATGCTACAAATAGGGAAAATCGCTTATTTCAAAAGACTAACAATTAGTCATAATATAAATAGATTACATTTTGTTTTTCTCAGGAAAATAACAAACTGCAATGTCTGGAGCAAAAGCATAAAAACATCTCTGTCATCATTAACTCACAGTTTCCTCACTGATGCAGTTATAAAACAGTCTCTGTAAATATGTGGAGTCAAATGTGTTTGACTGCATGCGCTCTAAATAATGCACACTACCACGAAAAACATGTCAAAGTAAGAACATTGGATGCAGACTTTGGCTGGGTCAAGACAAGTTTGGAAGACAGTGCAAAAGAATAAAGAAATGCAATACAGAGTCAACAGGGACAGCTGACGTAGATTTCGGCATATTTCAGTAGCGACTGCTTGGAAGAGTGACCACAGATCTGGACAGCATTAGATTGTGGTGCGCTTGATGAAATAAGAGAAAAATAAAAATTATGTACTGGGGAATACAAACCCGATTCCAAAAAAGTTGGGACACTGTGCAAATTGTGAATAAAAACAGAATGCAATGATGTGGAAGTTTCAAATTTCAATATTTTATTCAGAATACAACATAGATGACATATCAAATGTTTAAACTGAGAAAATGTATCATTTTAAGGGAAAAATAAGTTGATGTGTGGCATCAACACATCTCAAAAAAGTTGGGACAAGGCCATGTTTACCACTGTGTGGCATCCCCTCTTCTTTTTATAACAGTCTGCAAATGTCTGGGGACTGAGGAGACAAGTTGCTCAAGTTTAGGAACAGGAATGTCGTCCCATTCTTGTCTAATACAGGCTTCTAGTTGCTCAACTGTCTTAGGTCTTCTTTGTCGCATCTTCCTCTTTATGATGCGCCAAGTGTTTTCTATGGGTGAAAGATCTGGACTGCAGGCTGGCCGTTTCAGTACCCGGATCCTTCTTCTACGCAGCCATGATGTTGTAATTGATGCAGTATGTGGTCTGGCATTGTCATGTTGGAAAATGCAAGGTCTTCCCTGAAAGAGACGACGTCTGGATGGGAGCATATGTTGTCCTAGAACTTGGATATACCTTTCAGCATTGCTGGTGCCTTTCCAGATGTGTAAGCTGCCCATGCCACACGCACTCATGCAACCCCATACCATCAGAGATGCAGGCTTCTGAACTGAGCGCTGATAACAACTTGGGTTGTCCTTGTCCTCTTTAGTCCGGATGACATGGCGTCCCAGTTTTCCAAAAAGAACTTCAAATTTTGATTCGTCTGACCACAGAACAGTTTTCCACTTTGCCACAGTCCATTTTAAATGAGCCTTGGCCCAGAGAAAACGTCTGTGCTTCTGGATCATGTTTAGATATGGCTTCTTTTTTGACCTATAGAGTTTTAGCTGGCAATGGCGAATGGCACGGTGGATTGTGTTCACCGACAATGTTTTCTGGAAGTATTCCTGAGCCCATGTTGTGATTTCCATTACAGTAGCATTCCTGTATGTGATGCAGTGCCGTCTAAGGGCCCGAAGATCACGGGCATCCAGTATGGTTTTCCGGCCTTGACCCTTACGCACAGAGATTGTTCCAGATTCTCTGAATCTTTGGATGATATTATGCACTGTAGATGATGATAACTTCAAACTCTTTGCAATTTTTCTCTGAGAAACTCCTTTCTGATATTGCTCCACTATTTTTGGCCGCAGCATTGGGGGAATTGGTGATCCTCTGCCCATCTTGACTTCTGAGAGACACTGCCACTCTGAGAGGCTCTTTTTATACCCAATCATGTTGCTAATTGACCTAATAAGTTGCAAATTGGTCCTCCAGCTGTTCCTTATATGTACATTTAACTTTTCCGGCCTCTTATTGGTACCTGTCCCAACTTTTTTGGAATGTGTAGCTCTCATGAAATCCAAAATGAGCCCATATTTGGCATGACATTTCAAAATGTCTCACTTTCAACATTTGATAATATGTTATCTATATTCTATTGTGAATAAAATATAAGTTTATGAGATTTGTAAATTATTGCATTCCTTTTTTATTCACAATTTGTACAGTGTCCCAACTTTTTTGGAATCGGGTTTGTAGAAAAGTATGAACTGAAAAGTAAACCCGTTGAGGAGAGGTGAGGGTCGGGGGCGATGATGGGACTGCCAGTCAAAACATCACAGAGAGATGGGGTTGAAGGGCTTTTGCCAGGCTATGAGTCGCCTTGAGGTGGCGATAGGTTTCAAATAGTCACACTGTTCATCCATAAACCTTCGCAGTCAAACCAAAACCCTCTATAGAACTGGATGGAATCATTTCATTTCATTTTTTGGCACTTTTATTAATGCACTTTTATAGACGAAGGGCAGGAAGTGAACAATAGGAGAGGGAGGAATGCGATCTGAAAATACTAAAGACAAAACAAGTCTTCATCTTAATTTTTTTTTAGTTATATGAATATTTTAAAAGTTATAACTAATTGTTAAGCAGCACTGAAGCACACAAGGCTATCACAGAACACCATTCATTATGCCTATATTGAGACCCGTTATTAATAAAAATCATTGTGCATAGTTTATTTGTTAAGATATCAAATTTTAATATCAATTTAAGATTAAGATAACATTAAATGTGTTTCCAAGACAAATAAACAGTTTTGTTTTATTAATTTCTATTCATTTTCTAACAATTAACCCTTTCCCCGCCAGCATTTTTTTTTAAGTTGCCAGTCAGCGCCAGTGTTTTTGATCATTTTCACAAAGCTTTCACCATTTTATTCTAGCTTCATGCATTCTTTTTTCATCAACACTTGAAGGTGCGTAAGTTTCGTTAAAAAAAGCAGCATTTTGAACAAAAAGCTGAGAAATTCAGTGTGTTTTTTTTCAAAGACTACAACATGTATAAGCAATGCTTCTATCGCTTGTTTCTGCTTCTTTTTTTTGTCTGTTTTAGAATACTTGAGTGAACAATCTGAGTGAAAAGTTGAACTGAAAAAATTAACATGAATTTCAGCATGTCTTAGTATGTCACAAATATAATTACATTAGTGACCTAGAAATGCAAGAGAATCTTTAATATTTTCTCTTAATTTTGTGTCTTTTGTGTTCTAATATCTGTTTTGTACCTTTGTAATACACTGACAACCACCAAACACAGTGGTGATGAGTGTCAGATGATGAATCAAAGCTCATCACAAGCAGCTTTTCCACCAGCTGAGAAGGACAATAGTAATATATAGAAGGTGTCATTCACACTAAACACCACCATGGCAACACATGTGAAATTTTAAAAATGCAATAAACATTAATTTAACAACATTAGATGTAACATAAAACCCTAATGTACACAACTGATTAGAAAAAAAACTAAGCAGAAAGAGTTATTTCAACGAAAATACACCAAATGTGAAGTGTCACGCAGGGAATTGTGAGACTATGAATATACGGTTTTTCACTGTAAATTATACAATGACTTGTTATTTTTTACTACCAAAAACTGTAAATTTAACAGTATTTTACCGTACCGTTAGATCTATTACAGTTATTCACCGTATACAGTGTGGAAACCTTCTGTAAACCAATGAACTGTTTTTCACCATAGCATTTTTACAGTCTTTTACCATTATAACCACAGTGTATTTGCTTGTATTGTTCAATTCAGTTGCACTGCTTCATATACCTCACTGTCATCATCAACACTTCCGTATGAGAGAGTGCATCTCTAGAGAAAAGAAAGGCGATATATTTCAGAGGAAGAGCAGGAGAAGATTGATAGATAGAGGGAGTGAGAGGAGGTTGTGTTGTTTGTTTTCATTTGCAAAGGTATAAAATATGATGCAGACTGACAGATTGCTCTAGCAGAAAATGGAAGGGAAAGTTTTCGTCTCTCAGCCAACCACAAAAGCACCCGCCTCCTTCCCTCCCTCCTTCCCTTGCTCCCTCTGTAATTCCTCCCCCTCTCCCTCTGTTGTGGGCTGAGCTAGCTGTGGCGAGTGAAGCAGCGCAGGTTGTCGAGACACAGTATGTTAGCTGACACTTAAGAGTCTTGACAGTTTGACAAAGCTCATGAACTTAACAGAGGAAAAGAAGCATAGTGTGATGATCACCACAGACCTGCGCAGGAGCCGTTTGACTCAACGAAGAGCAGCTACAGAAGAGTTCGAGTTACTAAGAGAGAACCAGTTGGCTAGAGTGACAGATACACCTGAAACAGAAGTCTCAAGTCCTTGAGACTTTCTATTGTGATTGATTGCTTTGGCAGTAGTGCCAGACTGACTGCAGAGCTCCAGACTCCACACTGCTGTTGTTGGTGGTCATCGTCTGCTGTGTACTGACAGACATCTGGGACAGCGTTTGAGTTCTTGGTGAAGGCTGGGCGTCATGTTTGACTGTGTGGAGGCTCTCGGGGTCGGGGCGAGACCCCTCTTTGACGTGAGCGCTCAGAGTTCATGCATGCTCAGGAAAGCGAGGTCCTTCTTCCCTGCGCTAGAGCCCTTCTCATGGAGCAACAACACTAGACTGCAGTGTAAGTGTGATGAGTTTCTATACTCACTCCAGCTGCATGTGTTCTTATCAGCTTCTAGCCGCATTGATTCTGTGTGTCCTTCTAAGCATTTGCATTTATTACAATTATTCTAGGAGTCTAAGTGAGTGTAGTATGTGCTCAGCATCTTGTCATGTGCTAACTGACTTAAATGGTACTTTTGTTAACTTTCTAGACGTTTTGTCTAGTTGCAGAACAAATGTACTGATGCTGATAAAATGCTGATACTTTTGCATATTTATGAATACTGGCATTGTGATAGATGCTTATAATTAGTGATGCTAATGACAATAATTACTTATTTATAAACAGTTGTCCAGCAAAATTGACGTAATTAATAGACATATCAGACAGTACTGTAGCTAAATGTTTCATGCTCATATTTAATTGAAACAGTCAAAAATGAATCTAAAAAAACAGGCCCAGTGTGTTCAAACACTGTATAACTTTTAAAATGTACACACACAGCAAAATCACCAGAGTTAAATCAACTCTGCTCGGAGTATATACGGCCCCTCTCTAAATAGTGTTAAAGTAACACTGAAGCATTATTGATGAACACCTGCTGTTAACAAGCAGAACAAAAGATAATCCTCCTCTGCTGAGATCTTGAGAGATATAATGTCTTTTATCTTCAGGTGATTTCATCTAAGACTGTGACTGAAGTCAGTTGTAGTTTCTCTTCATTGATTCTGCTTGTTAACAGCAGGTGTTCATCACTAATGCACAATCATCACTTAATTAATCGCTTAATTATCTCATTAACTTTAACTCTGCTTCAGTGTTACTTTAACACTTTTTAGAGAGGGACCATATGTACTCTGAACAAAGTTGATTTAACTCTGGTGATTTTGCTGTGCAGAAAAAGGTGATTAAACTATGAAATGTAAAATATTATATCAATATCCTGAAGAAAATATGATATATTTATGGTCTATGGTAATAAAATAAAATACACAAATATGAAAAATTCCACACACTGTTCAATAACACACAGAAAACACTTTACCAACACTTTAGGTATTCGTAATGTACATTGTGATGTATTATATCTTTTCATAAATAATTGTAATCCAAGTTAAAATGCTGTATGATATTTGCAGATTCCTTGTTGCATCTGAAATTGTTTGTTTGACATGAGTTTAAATGCATTGTACTTTCTAAAGGTGCAATAGTGAATCGATAAGCATTAAAATGTATTATAAAAGTCATTGACGAATACGATTTTTAAAGTATAAAAAAACATAATGGGGATATAATTAATTTTGAACTTTTATAAAGTGTTAACATTGAGATTATGTGTTTTTATAATCAATTAACCTTGCTTTTGTCATTATTTACAAGAACATTTACAACAAAATTTGTCACCAAAAAGTCATTCGGTTTAACCAAAATTTCAGTTTTACCGAATGACACTTTTGGTTATAACAAATGACAATATTTTCAAACAATGCTAACAGGCTGATATCTAGCTAGCTAGCAAAAGGACAATCAAACATTTTATATTTAGTACAAGTTTTTAAAATATTACAACATTTATAATGGTTGAATGAGCTGATGTTTCGAGATATGCAGATGAGCAAGTGAAACAACATGAATTTTTCATATAGTTAAGAGAGAGTTAGTTACTTTGCTTCACGATCATGGT
The DNA here is from genome assembly GCA_036281575.1 of Ancherythroculter nigrocauda. Classification (NCBI taxonomy): domain Eukaryota; kingdom Metazoa; phylum Chordata; class Actinopteri; order Cypriniformes; family Xenocyprididae; genus Ancherythroculter; species Ancherythroculter nigrocauda. The sequence goes on from VTFQ01000022.1 coordinate 2,792,881, forward strand.
CCTTTGCAGGCATCTGAATGATGTCACATCCTGTCACATGATATTGACTGCATGACTTGATCCAAAACGGTCCCTTTATATTGGTTACTCCGAATGACATTAATAAAATTCATTTTTTTCTGGACATTCTTTCTCATAACAAAGCAACGGCTTCAACACATAATCTTAATACCATTTTGCACCATGTTGATAGATGATGTTATAAAATCATGCCAGAATAAAAAATATATACATTTATTACATTTTAAGATATTGTAATAACAAATTAAATGGTTGTATTGGCCTTTGGATGTTCAAAATCTTTAAAATACCTTTATATGTAGCAAAATATAATTAAAACCTTTTGGATTCAATGAAAGATATCTAGTTGTACTGCCTTACATACTTTGGATGACACATCTTTGTTTTTTATTATTCTTAAGGCCTTTAGACAAAAAAAAAAAAAAAAAAAAACGTCATTGACCCTTTTATACAATGCCTTATAAGGTGCAATACAAAATATGATTACTGCATTAAAACACTTTTATAGTGCATTATATATAAAAGCTTCAAGTTTAATGTGTGAAAAACAGTTTAATGTGTGTCTCTGTGTGTGTGTGTGTGTGTGTGTGTGTGTGTGTGTGTGTGTGTGTGCTCATGGATATTAATGGATATCTTTAATTATTCAATTATGAACACAATGAACTCAATTAAAGGATTAGGGAGCCCATGGAGACAAAGACTAGAAGAGAGGGGGATCATTAGGGTTTTTTTCTTTTGCCTCTTTATAATCACAGGAACGTCCATTGGCAAGTTCATTCAATATGGAAATGCTACATATTTATAATGATATTTAAATGCCACATGATGAGATCCAAGTTATTTAGCACATTCATAAGCTGATATTAAATAGCTGAACTGTCACAGTTTTGAAGAGGATTCAGACTTCACTGATTCACAACAAGTTCTTCATTCTGCTGGTTTATCCTGAATTACTGTTTTTACTGAATTGTCTAAGACACAGTTGTAATTATCTCAGTGCACCTGGTAGAGGAAAAATATTCAGTACCCTTCCTGTTGTCTTCATCTTTGTCCAATCATTTGGAATTAATTACATATTTCAATGAAGAAATAGCTCACGCAGCATTGACTCTAGCATCAAGTTTATAGCATTCTCAGGGAACTAGAAAGGAAAGTACAGAAACAAGAGCTGTATTTAGACAAATGAATCACAGCCCGTGCAAATGTGTCTGTGTCTTATTCTATGTGCGCCTGAGTGGATTTCACATGCCCCTGCTGGAATTTGCCCCTATGCTGTAATGCCATTTTATAGCCAGACTGACTGCTTGAGAGAACATTGCACCCCACAACAAGGCCCACCCCACAATGAATCCTTTTACAATGGTCTGATGTCTCTTCTCACCCCTTTTGAACATGAGCAGCAGCTGAGGTCTCAGAGTCGTACCTCTCCATCTAAACTTGAACTTGTTTGATTTGGTTTGCTAACACTGCTGAACTAACATGGATGCATGGAGATTCTTCATCATACTCATTGACCGCAATTCAGTGTTGTTTTTAAACAAATTGCAATGTTTTGTTAGGCTGAAGTTCATGTATGAAGTTCAGTTCTTGTCGGGATGTGATGGGATCTGGTTAGGAACCAGTTTTTAGTCTTTCGGTTGGTGTAATGATCTTGAAGGTGGCTGGGCAGGCGGTGGCCAAATGTTGACTCGGCTTCATCCTGAAAAGGCTAAATAAAAAGGGTCAGTTTATGAGGTACTATAAAGAAGAAAGCTTTGTATGCATGCAGTTGAATGAACGGGGCAATCCAAGTTTAACAACTTGCTTCTAAGAAAGACAGCTCCTGTTTTACCAGTCTACCTTCATCCCAACAGGACATGTGTTAGTCCATGTGTGCAGAAGATGCTAGTTAAGGTTTAAGCAAAGTTGTTCTTTCATCAACTGATACTTTTCTGAAACCATGGTTTACTTTCACTGATATAGTCAGACCAAAATTGCAAATCTGACATTATTGCATGTACAACCAAGTTTTAGGATGCTAATGTAGAACAAAATGTCTTTTAATTAGTGTTGTCAAAAGTAATGACTTTGAAACTACTGAAATTGATGATGATACCAGTATTTCCCCTAGCGCTGTTGAGAGGATTCTGACTAACTTAAACACCTCTGATTGGCCATTGTGTTCACACGCTCAACAGATAAGTCTGTGATCGGCAACAATGACCAGCGTTTCAGAAACATGTAAATAGACATCTTTGACGGTCTTCGTCGAGAGCTTACACAGATACATGCGGGAGCGTTTGAAAGCAGTCCTCTATAAATGGATCACTATTATATCCACTGATAGACACCTGCTTTCAAACGCTGAAGCATTGATCATTGTAGCCAATCATATCTGAGACATATCTGTTGAGTGCATGAACGCAATGGCCAATCAGAGGTGTTTAAGAATCCGCTCAACAGTGGTCAAAATGCTAGGGGGAAATGCTGACATCTTCACATTTTTTAAATTTCAGTACTGGTACTTTTGGCAAAACTATTTTTAATGCTAGAAGGTCAGTAGTTTTCACTTTTATTTCTGGGTAATTGGGTTTCAAGTGTTCCAAAAATTGTAAAGTTGGTTGCTTGGTAATTTTTATTTGAATGATTACCATTTGTCTATTGGTATTATAAAACCACTATTTTTCAATTTTCTTTTTAATTTTAATCCGGAGCTGATATATTGAGGTTTCTGTAAAAAAAATGTATTGTGTGCCATGACACAAAGATGGCTGCTGTGGTTGAACCAAATATAAAATAAAAACAAAACTGGTGGTTTTGTTATACCAATACCTTGTAGGTACTCATTCAAATAAAAAAATTAAAATAAAAAATAGAAAAAATAAAAATGGCCAAGCAACCTCCATTGGACCACTTGAGATGGACAATGACATTTCTCTTTATATATTAATCCAAAATAAAATAATCACATCGCTCTTCCAGCAAGTCCTGGTGCTTCAACCAAACAATAAAGTCCATAGAAAAGAGATTTTAGAAATGTCTTACAAAAATGCTTCTGTTTAATAACAGCCACAGAGGGATAAATTCAGATGTTTCAGTCTTCTACACTCAGGATTTACCACTAAATTAATCAAACTTGTCTATGTATTTATCAGCTGATGAATGATTAGTAATGACTTTATATTGGTTAAATAATAGATTTAAATGTGTGTGTGCCAGATAAGGTCTGATGGACCACTTTCTTTTTGTATTTTCACTTATTTCAACTTTTGCTGCCCTAAATTTTTAAGTATAATCAACTTGGTTGTCTTACGTCATGTCAATTTAAATTATATTGAACTTACTTTAAAAAAATCAAGTTTAATCGTGTATAACTTATAAAAATTTTAAATTGCTTAAAATTATTTCAATAAGTTAATGTACAATACACTAAAAAAATCCCCCTAATTCAACTTTAAACAAACAAACAAACAAAAAAACGTAAGTTTAGTTGGTACCTTAAATTTTTAAGTATAATCAAGTTGTCTGTACAAGCCATTTCGACTCATATTTAAAAAAAAAAAAAAAAAAAAAAAATCTAGCATATAGTTTAATCTTGTATAGCCTAAGAAAAAAGTGTTAAATTATTTTGGTGAGTTATTACGACCTATATTTACGTTTTAAAGTCATGCGCCCTCTAGCGGGCGTAAAAATAATGACAGTGTCGTGTTACGTCTGTCATCACGAAATGATGTATGACTGTCAAAAATCAAAATGTTTGTTTATTTAAATGCAATGTGTGGACTTTTTACACCATTTGTCATATTTCCATTTAGCAAAACTATTTTTTTTTTTTTTGACGACTACACCTACCCCAACCCTAATGCATATACACTTTATGAGCACTAACGCAAAACCCGAAATATGACGCAGATAAAAGGGAACAATGCATTGAAATGAAAGTGTCCTGTTGTCGATAGGGGCGCAACTTTAGTAAACGCTCCTATGGGTCGTATTTCAGGGAAGTGACAAACGACCTATATAGGCGTATTGGTTGGAGAACATGTTGCAAGTAATAGAAAAACATATGTTGTCATGACTTATTGCTTTGACTTATAGCTGTATTTGTGCTCTCAGTCTGATCATATGCAGACAAAGCAGTCAAAGGCATCGTATTAGCACATGTTTAGTATGTAGTTTCACACAGGTTTGACTCGAACGCAGCTTGTTAGAGGATTAAATGAGCTTTTAGTCTTGCCAAAGACTGTGGCCTTTGTTATGTGTGTCTCTTGTGAATGTGAAAAAAAGAATCGGCTCAGTCCACAGGCATGAGCATTATGTGTTTTGAAATATTTGAGGGTGTTATTTTCAAAATGGTGACATGCCAGGGCAGGGAAAAGTCTGTGTGCATGTGTGTGAGTCCCGGTGCTCCGGTTTCCCTCGCAATACAAAGACATGCTGAATAGGTAAATTGGAGGCACTAAATTGTCTGTAAATGTGAATGTGTGTATGTCTGTGTGTGTTGCCCTTTGATAGACTGGTCATCGATTCAGGGTGTTTCTCTGCCTGTGGCCCGAGATGCTGGGAGAGACTCCAGTGACTCTACAGAGGACAAGCGCTTAAAAAAATGCATGGATGGATGCATAACCCTGATCTAAACCATAAAAAGAAATTTTGGTTTAACATAAAACGTAAGATACCTGGTTGCCTTAATTTTGAGTTAATTGAAATAAAAAATTTGAGTTTATACAATGAAGGCGATTGGTTTAATCAACAGAAACTCAAAATATGTTATCTGAACCACATTAATTACTGTTGATTTGACAAAAGAAAAAAAATGTTGTGATAACAAATCATGGAAATAATTTTTTACGGTGTACCCCTAAAACAATCTTATCCCAAGGTTTATTTCAAAAGTATGCACACACAGTGATGGTGAGTAATAATTAATTAATGACAGTATTAATATTTCAAACATGCATGAAAGTAATGAGATCTTTTGCAGGAGCAGTTTGAGCAACAGAGCTATGCAGCAGTCATTTACATTTAAATTTATTCATTTAGCAGATGCTTTTATCCAAAGCGACTTACAAATAAGGAATACAACAAGCAGTTCATTTTAAAGAGGTGATAACACGAGAAGTGTTAGTAATACAAAAGTTTAAAACATCAATAGTACACGTTAAAAAAACAGGGAGGGACTAAGAAATAGTGAAAGCATAGAAGAGATGAATTTTCAGCTGTTGATTGATGTCAAGGATTTTGGCTGTAAGGACAGAGTTATAAAGATAATTTCACCAGCAAAGAACAGCGAACGTTCTCATCAAAGTGACTTCAAGTGATACTTAAAAATGATGTTTATTACTATTAACACAATATTGATGTTGTTGTATGTGACAGAAATCGAAAAAAAAGAAAAAACTGCATTTTGGACAGTGCCATTCAACAATAGCAGAGTATGTTTGTTAAACTAATACACTGTTCCACTACTATAACTATTACAGTCCTGAATCGATTGAGGTTTTAATGCACCAATCCCATATCAAATGTTCAGAAACATCGGCATTTACAGCATATAACAACCCTCCAAGTCCAAGCATAAGGTTTTGGAAGCAAACTTGAATTGACCCAACCTGTTAAATTTCTCAGTAACACTTCAAGTCGAATGTTGGTGAGATGTTACAAAATCTAACAACATGCAGAAAGCCTGTAAAACCGACGGTGTCAGCGTTTGACTAAAAAAAGAGTCAAGACAAATACTGTTGTCTTACAGTACTGTTGTCTTTTTCCCAGACAAAAAAGTAAGAAAAGCACTAGAGATCTGTTTAATGTCTGATGTATTCAAATACACCCACACAACTAACTATTGAAGAGTTATTCGATGTTCTTTCAAGTTTACTTCTTCATTCCTATATATAAAGTTTTTGTGTTAACTTAAAATCTGTTTATGCACTAATTTGCTTTTGCTCCATATTGGAATTCAGCGCTTCATGAACTCCTTTTGTAGCTTTTTGTGACTCAATCATGCAGTTCAATCCATCCACACATACAGTACAACCACGCAGAAGAAATGAAAGAGGCATTCATCTCTGCCCTCAGTCTGCAAACCATTATGTGTGTTTGGTTCCAAAATATATTGGACATACATGACAAATGTGCGATTTTGCATTTCATTTTTCATTTTCCTGTGTGCTTTAAAAACATCCTTTTTTTTGTGCGTTGTGTGCCAGTACATTCATTATGACATGGGTAGCACTTTATTTTACAGTCAAGTCAAGTCACCTTTATTTATATAGCGCTTTTTACAATACAGATAGTGTCAAAGCAGCTTTACATTGATAACTGGTATATAATTTGGCTGCACAGCAGCTCTTAAAGAATAGTGTCAATGCAGGCAGATCAAAAGCACTGTTGAATATCAAATGTCAAGTCAAATGTCAAGTGTCCCCAACTAAGCAAGCCAAAGGCGACAGCGGCAAGGAACCCAAACTCCATCAGGTGACATCAGGTGACAGGAGTCCTGTTACGCATGTACATACACTCTAAAAAATGCTGGGTTAAAAACAACAAAAAAGTTGGGTTGAAAGTGGACAAACCCAGTGATTGGGTTGTTTTAACCCAGCGGTTGGATTAAATGTTTCCCCACCATGCTCAACTATTGTTTAAAAATGACTATGGCTGGCTTAAAATGAACCCAAAATAGGTTGGAAATTAAAAATCAGACACATAATTACTAGAGGCAACACTAATAATGAAAAGGTGAACTTTTATTAATAAGCTATTTAATAAATTAGCAATTAAACCTACACTCTAAAAAATGTTTGGTTAAAAACAACCCAAGTTGGGTTGAAAATGGACAAACCCAGCAATTGGGTTGTTTTAACCCAGTGGTTGGGTTAAATGTTTGCCCAACCTGCTGGGTAGTTTTATTTAACCCAACTACTGATTAAAAATGGCTTAAAATGAATCCAAAATAGGTGAGAAATTAAAAATCAGACACATAATTACTAGAGGCAACAATAATAATCAAAAGGTGTACATTTATTAATAAGCAATTTAATAAATGTTTATTGTTTATTATTCATTATCTTATTAATAAATGCTCATTTATTAAAAATATTAATAAATGTTAATTTCCAGCATATTTTGGGTTCATTTTAAGCAAGCAATACAGTAATTTTTATACAACAGTTGAGTTAAATAAAACTACCCAGCACGTTGGGCAAACATTTAACCCAACCACTGGGTTAAAACAACCCAATTGCTGGGTTTGTCCATTTTCAACCCAGCTTGGGTTGTTTTTAACCAAACATTTTTTAGAGTGTATTAATAAATGTTCATTTCCAAATTTGGGTTCATTTTAAGCAAGCAATATAGTAATTTTTAAACAATAGTATAGAATTAAATATAACTACCCAACTGTTCGGTTTGTCCATTTTCAACCCAACTTGGGTTATTTTTAACCCAGCATTTTTTAGAGGGTAATATATGATAATAACTGGGTAATAAACTAGGTACTAACCCTGAACCTACCCTTAAACCTAAACCTAACCTACTCAGTAACCTACTTTGTGAAAGAAGTACACTGTATGTACACATACTGTAAAATAAAGTGCAAGCAAGACATACATTTGGCATATTTAAATTGATTACAAGAACACGAGAGAGGAAGAAATATATTCAAGACACAGTGAAATTTATCAGGAACACAAAACAAATAATGCACCATAAATTCATTCTGTTCATCACCTACCGGCAAAACTAGGCCATTTATTCACGTATGTAATGTGTGCACATACATTTTTGTATGTTTGGATAGACACTGAAGCAACATATTGAAACTGTAAACCTTTTCACGAATGAACAAATCTTTGCACTGACTGGAATTGTCAGAACCTTTGCACAAATATACTAAAATGTATGTAGTCATGTCTGAATCTATTACAAGTTCATTAAATAATAATAAACACCAGAAACTTACTAGTCTCGAGGAGATGTTACTTTGAGTATATGCTTCTCTATAGAGTGACAGTTTGCTTCTTTCTGATGTTGTCACTGTGCTCACCTGATAGTGTTGCTGAGTTTGCTGAAAGACTCAAATTAAATCAGTGTTTCCGTCAGCTCTTCCCTGCAGTCTGAGCCAACCGAGAGAACATGGATTGTCATGCTGAAGTCCTCAACTTCTTTACTGATAAAACCTGCATCACCTTTCACTGTGTTTGTTATCTAAACAGTGCAGATATAAGTGGTCAGTCTATGGTCTTCATTGGCTGAACAGTGTTTCCTTTGCCCCGTCCTCAAACACTGTAGTTGTATCTGAGACTGGAAGAGTTTGGTTTGTGTTGTTCATGCCGAGAAGCTGTTTTCTGCTGCCAAAGCAAATTGATACGGTAAAACCGACGCCATCGTTACTGTTCATATCACTGTGTGTCAAGAGCTGAGATTCAGATATGATAATGAGCGTTTGGTTTCTGACACGCACTGTAAGTGGTCAACCAATCACAACAGACTGGGCTATCTGACCAATCAGAGCAGAGCAAGCCCTCAGAAAGGTGGGGTTTAGAGAGGCCAAATCCTTGATTGAACCATTTCAGACACTGAGAGAAAAGAGCTGATGCTGCAAATTAAAATGTGTTTTTTGATGTTGGATGCCTGTAAACCTGTTATACAAGACACCAAAACAGCATAATAGTGGCACTTTAATGGAAGCAAGTCTGTAAAATTAATTCCAGTTCAAGTTCATTTTTTGTTTGTTCTGAAATCTGATTATGCTGTCAAGTGCCAAATCAGGCAATAATAATAATGTCTTTCATTTAACTGTTTCTTCTGAACGCTCCACCTGCTTTACTTCAAAACCGACTATACATGCATTCTCCACAACTTCATAAATAGCATGTCAAATATAACAAAGACAGAAAATGGAATGGGAACAGAATAGCATTCCGTCTTTCTTCCCCTTAATGTCTGTCAGTCATTTCTCTGATGGCGCCAGGTTTCCACTCCTCCAGCACAAAAGGGGCTGATGTTTTCAGAACCGCTCTGTGTCACTCAAGCATTGCTGCCATATAAACACATAAAGCCAATTCAGCCTAAGTTACTACATAAACACAGTGATCGGGTTGCGTTCTCACCCACTCACTGCCCATCACCCCCGACCTTGTGTTTCACAGAACATTATGTGTAAGAACTACGTCTATCAGCATTCCAGAGACCTAGAAGTCTTAATATGCAAGACAGAACCGCACGAAATCCAATGCACAATAATGCATCAGACAAATGTCTTTTCAGCTTTGTGTGCCATGATTATGGCTTTTTTTTTTTAAGATGGTGTCAAGTTAAAATTAGTTCAACTTTTAAAACACGTCTTGTGACCCTGCGTTCTGTTCCATTCCGTCTGTTTGTGAACACAAGAATGTCCTGTGTGAACACCCTCTTTTATTGTAAGAAAATATGTTCTACAAGTTACACAATAATACTTCAGTAAGTCATTAAGCAGGTCATATTTAAATGAGACTGAGAGGAATAGCCCTGCTCAGTATATCGTACAATCTTAGGGTTTTAGTCTAATTTGAACGGCTAATGTTTACTATTTTTTGTTTGTTTGTTTGATTGTTTTCCACTGGAATTGTCAGTGTTTCACCAACAACATTTGGGGTCTTTTTTATGAAACAAGAACAGAATGAATTTTTGTTCACAAATCCGTTCTTGCATACAAGTTTAGGATTGATTTTTTAAAAATCTCATATGCCAATAAAACAAGGCTGTATTTAAATGAACAAAAAATATAGTAAAAAACAGTAATGGTTATGAAACATTATTACAATTTAAAACAGCTGTTTTCTGTGTGAATATATAGTAACGTGTAATTTATTCCTGTGATCAAAGCTGACCAGTCTTCAGTGTCACATGATCTTTCAGAAATCATTCAAATATGATGATTTGCTGCTCAAAAAACATTTATGATTATGAATATCAATGTTGAAAACAGTTGTGCTGCTTCTGATGTTTGTGGAAACCATGATACATTTTTCGGGATACTCAAAAGAAAGAACAACATTTATTTGAGAAAAAAATATTTTTTGTAACAATATAAAATTTGATGCATTTTTGCTAAATAAATGTATTAATTTCTTTTAAATGATAGCATAAGTATATATTTATTAATGTATGCATCTGTTTATGCAAGAATATGAACAATTTACACAGAAATGTTCTTTTTCTTCATGAATGCATTACACTTTCACATATTTGTTTTCATTCCAGTCAAATTAAATATGGCGTCTACCGAGACTAAAGTCCATATATTTTGAAGTTTGAATATCTGCTGTTAACTACAACAACAAAAAAAAAAAACTGGGTTGTGACTTTGGAACGTCTCTAGCACAGATTTCCGTGCTGTTTGGAAACGAAATGTCCTTTCATAGTTTGCCAAATGTCACATCATCAATGCAGCATATTTTATCTCAGCTGAGGTCGCGATTAGATCATTGGCAGCATTTGTGTGACTCTCGGTTCACGTTCATGTCTTGAAAAGCCAAAACTGCTGTCAAAGCCAAGGTCAAAGTGAAACTCACTCACCCTCTCTCACGCATTCTTCATTTGTCTCCCCCCACCCCCCTGGTTTTTATGAGATTTCTCATCTATACCTTCTCTCATTTTGCTCTTGTTAAACGGTGCCCATGGAGGGACAGAGGGAGGAGAAGAAAGAGAGAATGAGAGGCACATTTGGGGGATTCACTCCATTCAGTAGGAGGAAGGGATGAAGGCCTCTGTGGGCCATAAAATCTGCCCCGTTTTAGCTGTTTTTCTCTCATTTTTTACAAGTGGAGAGTGAGGGGACAGCTGCTGCTGGTGTGAATGGCTGGCCAAGAGGACTCACTGCCAATAAAGTGCCGGTCAGGCAGGCCTCAGGCCTCGGTCAGACCACAGACGGGCTTTACGGGTGATCTTGAGACTGGACCTCTAGTAAAAAGCCAGTCATCCAGGCTTGAGGAATTTAGGGTCCAGGAAACAAGAGCACGAGGGGGGAAAGGGTGTCTAGAGGTGAAAGTTGAACCGAGTGACAGTGTGGACAAAATATATAACGCTGCATTCACACGGTGGTGTTTAAATTGGGCAGACCGTGTTATATTGTATGTTTGCGTCTGTATGGCTGCTTTCCAGGATGTTTATGAATCTGACTGTGACCATTTGGGTGCGTCATAGCAAGTTGAACACATGCTGAGGTGTCAGTCAAAGCATGTTATTAATTCATACATTAACACTATACAAAAAGGTTTTGTTTGTTAACATTGCTACAACATTAACTAACAATGAGCAATAATTCTGTGAATTATTTTATGCACTGTGAACAAACAATGACCGAATGTATTCTTATTAACTATAACATAGCTCACTATTAGTTCATGTTAGCTAATACATTAAAGGATTAGTTCACTTCAGAATTAAAATGTCCTGATAATTTACTAACCCCCACGTCGTCCAAGTTGTTAATGTCTTTCTTTCTTCAGTTGAAAAGAAATGAAGGTTTTTAATGAAAACATTCCAGGATTTTTCTTAGTGGATTTCACTGGGGTTCAACGGGTCCAAATGTCAGTTTCAGTGCAGCTCAAAGAGCTCTACATGATCCCAGACGAGGAATAAGAGTCTTATCTAGAGAAACCATCGCTCATTTAAAAAAAAAAAAAAAAATTATATACTTTTAACCACAAATGCTCGTCTTGCACTATTCTGCGATTCACCACGCATTACGAAATCATGTTGAAAAGGTCATGCGTGACATAGGTGGAAGTATTGCGGTAGGGCGAAAAACTTGTTTGTTGTTGTGTGTTGTTTTACCTTTTTTTGCAAAGGCCGTTTGACTTCGTCAAACGTGACCTTTCAATGTAATGCGTGGCGCATCGCATCGCAAGATGAGCATTTATGGTTAAAAAGTATATAATTTGTACTTTTTTTAGAAAACGACTGATGGTTTCTCTAGATAAGACTGGTCTGGGATCGTGTAGAGCTCTTTGAAGCTGCACTGAAACTGACATTTCAACCCGTTGAACCCCAGTGAAGTCCACTATATGGAGAAAAATCCTGGAATGTTTTCCTCAGAAACCTTCATTTCTTTTCAACTGAAGAAAGAAAGACATGAACATCTTGGATGACATGGGGGAGAGTAAATTATCAGGAAATTTTAATTCTGAACTGAACTAATCCTTTCACTAATGTTAATAAATGAGACCATGCTGTGAAGTGATACTATTCATTCATCGGTCCTGTTAGTTCATTTTCTCATCTCTCTTCTCTTTCAGCAGCTCGGCCCCTCAATGTGCTCTCATAATATTTGTCTTTGAGCTCTGACCCCTGGGCAGAGGCTTCCTAATGCATTTGACAACTTCATTCATTCTTATTCTCATATTATGCACTTTTTCAAAGTCTGTTTTTGGGCTCTACTGGAACAGGTTTTCATGCTTGAATGTTCAAAAACACATTATTTTCCCCATATTTGACATTGTTGCAGCTCCTGTCTTCTCAGTCTGTCAGTAACGCTCTGGGGTGTGTTTCCCAAAAGCATTGTTACTTTGCTTGCAAGTTTCGTCATTATCAGCACAGTTCAATGAGTTGGTGTTTCCCGAAACCATAGTTCTACCAATCATTTGCAAACCGAATCACAAACTTGTGTGGTTGGAACGACAGCTCTCAAGCTGTGGTTAGAAACATAGTTTATTGTTTTTATGACATATGGACTTAATAAATCCTCATCTTGAGCAAATTAAGCAAGCTGACATTCAGTACAATCTATATCTTTCATTTTAAATATATACAAATGTCTTTTATGTCATTTAGTTTGTCAAGAAATTTTAGGCATAATTTTTGAAGAGTGCGCATGTGTGTACGTGATCTAGTACGTAAGAACGAGCCTATGATTGAATCTAGAAATAAAGCAAATTAATTGAGAAAAATGAGAATTAGTCCTCAAGATGCCATGTCCGTAATTTATAGCAAAAAATCTAGCATTAATTCAAACTCAAACAGATTCATTTAAAGAAGTTATTACTCCACCACCTGCGTGACATCATTAACCAACGTGTCGTGACTAGCTTGATTTCTTAAATGATGCATGAAGCAGCGAGTTACGTCATTGTGGGGAATACACCCCTGTTTAGTTCCTGTCTCTATGAAGCCCCTCCCACAATGTGTTCTGATTGGTCGGCTGGAGCAGTGTGTTGTGATTGGTCAAGCGCTTTGAGCGTGTTTGGGAAAAGTCCCGCCCCAGTTTCAACACACTACTAACTAACTCAACCAGGCTCCGCCCCTTTATTCTGCGTATGAATTATTTAAATGAGGAAAATTGTGAAGAAAACTCAAGACTACAATGGAGGCGTTTCAGGGAGTTCAGAAACACTGACACTGATATAGAGAAGAACTCCCACTGGAGGGACTCTGTAGAGCTTTTTCATGCTCAAACAGCAACATTGCACACTAAAGAGAGATGAACATAGAAAAAAAGGCATAATGAATACTCTTTAATATTCTTTAAAATGGCAACCCATCTCAATTCAACTCATTATTTTTGATGGTGCATCAAATAATAAAATCAAGAGTGCATCATAAACTCACCAATTTTGTAAAGCCACAAGCTCAATCTCAAAAATATGCTGTGAGAACAGGGCTTTGTTGTTTAAAGAATAAGAGAGATTTTTACATTTTTTAAGAGTGGTGAAGTGATGTTTGCCAGTTCAAAACTTGCCTGTAGGGGTTGAGGATTTGAAAAACCAATAGAGATTCTTGTCTTAGTAATCACCTCTAAATATCTTCTCTTTTTCTTCCTGATCTCTGCAGCGGTGGAGACCCAGAGCACAAGCTCAGAGGAGATGGTTCCTAGTTCTCCTTCTCCACCCCCTCCTCCTCGTGTCTATAAACCCTGCTTTGTGTGCCAGGACAAATCTTCTGGCTATCATTATGGAGTCAGCTCTTGTGAGGGCTGCAAGGTATGCACTCTTAGAAGAGAATATTCTATATAGAACCTTAAAGGCTTCTGTCAGGCGTTTCATACTGTATATAGAACATTTTAGAGGTTCATTGTATGGATTTAGTTTTAATTCATTTTGTTTTAATTATTTTTTAACTGTAATTAAAATGTATGAATTAAACAGTTTGTAGCTAGAAAAAAAAATGTTTGTTAGTATTATGCAATCATTTAAGACATTTCTCCTTAAATAGAACCTTTTTTGGCATAAAGGGTTATTGAGTCAAGAACCCTAGGGTTCTATATAGAACCCCACTGAAAAAAAAATGATACTTTGGAACAACTCTATAAAAATACTCTAATTTGGTGCAGTCAAATGTATTTGTTTTTCTCAAATTATATTTATGATTTGGTTCAAAACTAACTTAATGTAATATTAATTAAAAATAGGCTATTTCTTTTCCCAATGACAAAAACATTCATACAAAGTAAAATGATTATTTATTATAAAGACCATATATCATACTTAAAGGCTTAGTTCATCCAAAAAAATGAAAATTCTGTCATTAATTACTCATGTTGTTCCACACCCGTAAGACCTTCGTTCATCTTCAGAACACAAATGAAGATATTTTTGATAAAATCCGATGGTTCAGTTAGGACTGCATTGACAGCAAGATAATTAACACTTTCAGATGCCCAGAAAGCTACTAAAGACATATTTAAAACAGTTCATGTGACTGCAGTGGTTCAACCCTTTAATCAATATATTTTCTTTATGCATAAGCCAAAATGTTAATTAATGTAGGTCAATATAATAATTTTTTTGGCTTTTTACAACTTGATTTTACCATTAACAAAAGCTAAATTAGCTAAAATATGAAAATTTTCACTAATAATAAAACATTTTGTTAGTCAAAGTTTAATTTAGTTTACTTACTATAAATAAAATTAAATAATTAAGACTTTAAGGATTATTGTGATGTCTTTAAAAAAATGTCTGCAATCAGTAAAACTGGTTTAAAAAAACCCAAAACAAACAAACAAAAAAAAAAAAAACATGATTTTTGATTTGACCAATATTAAAATGCACTTAAAAATAAAGGACACATACACAAATCAAAACCTGAAACAGTTAATTATGTTTGAATCCCATATTGGCAAAGAGATTTGTGGCAAATAACCCTAAAGGAACGTTTATTACATTGTAATAACATTATAGCAGCACATGCATAACAGTAAGCAAAGGTCATGGTTTGAGTGCTGCCACCTAGTGTTACTGTCAAGTTCAAGAATTTTGATTTCATTCACACATCTATAGTGCCCTCTGCTGATTGCTCTGTTGAAGTTTATAAAATCTGGTCACTATTGTACATAAGATTTTGAGTCATTTTCATGACCTAAGCTTCATGAAATCACAAAAGATTTCATTTTATAGTTGAATACTTATATTTTTGTGTTTCTCTCTCTCTTTCTCTTCTCTATATCAGGGTTTTTTCCGTCGCAGTATCCAGAAGAACATGGTGTACACCTGCCACAGAGACAAAAACTGCCAGATCAACAAGGTGACACGCAACCGCTGTCAGTACTGCCGACTGCAGAAGTGCTTTGAGGTCGGCATGTCTAAGGAAGGTAAAGCTCAGAGCAGTTATACATCACCAACTATATGGTTCTCAGTTCACAAACAGCTGTATGAAAAGTCTATGATTGTGTGAACGGTTTTCTCAAAAAATGTCTTGGCATAAATAAAACCCAAAAGAAACTGCACACAACTCCAAGAGTCACCTCGAGATGAACTGTCCCCGACATCTTTTTCTTTTGTATTAAGTTTGTGTTTGAACACTTATATATGCTACATATATAATTTTGTGTTCTTCTTCTTTTAGCGGTGCGGAACGACAGGAATAAGAAAAAGAAGGATGTAAAAGAGGAGGTGGTTCTTCCAGAAAGCTACGAGCTGAGTGGAGAACTGGAAGAACTGGTTAACAAAGTCAGCAAAGCGCACAGGGAAACCTTCCCTTCCCTCTGTCAGCTCGGAAAATACACGACTGTGAGTCCGGAGCTCCCACGTTTCATACTCACACACCTCCTTCTGTCTGTCAGCTAAATAAACACTGGCATGAGCCGGGCTGTGCGGGTCTGGGTGAGATCATGCAAATGATCCGCAACAGTGTAAAATATTTCATAACATTACACATCCATTGAACCACAGCAAACATAAAGAGTGGTTTCTTTCTTAAGAGTCAGATGCAAGAGACCTTCCCAAATTAATCTACAATCTTGTTTTGACTAGACTTAATTTTAATTTTTTTTGACTTGTTAAAACTAGACACTTTTAACTCAAAATGGTGTTTTGACTAGTCATAATTTCCATTACAGATATCTGCAGTTTAACTGTTACTATTCAGAACATTTGCAAACCAACTGATAGCATGTAAACATAGATCTGTCTGTCTATCCATCTATCTATAGGAAATATGAAACTGATATGTATGGTCACGGCTTTAAAAGCTTCTTATATGGTTTGAGTTACACTCAGTGCCAAAATGCATACTTTTTTTTTTTCCAGTAATAAATGATTTTTATAATATCCGTATGCTATTATGACTAGACATAATTGCAGCTGGGCAGGTCTTAAAATAAATGAGTACTAGTTCGAAATAAAATCTAAATTAAAAAATAAATGAAACTTGTGAATTATGGATATATGAGCCTAGGATTTTCATTAGTCAAAATTGCATTGTAGATTTCTTATTATTAGTCCGAATCGCATTACTGATATCTGCATTGTGAATTATTAATAGTGAAAATTTTCAACTGGCTAGTCAAAACTGAAGTGTGAATAGTAACACTAAAAGCATTAAAAGTGGCAAAGTGGGGCCCTGTTCATCTGCTCTATATCTCCTACTGCCATCACTGCTGCTGTACATCCACACACACACTGACTTTCACCTGTTTTTTTTTTTTTTTTTTTTTTTTAATTTCCTTTCCATGATTTAACAATGATTACTATTGGTTAAACTGTATGGGAATGCATTCTCAAAGTTTTCCTGTTTTTCTCTCCATTTCAGAACTCCAGTGCGGATCACAGGGTTCAGCTGGATCTTGGACTGTGGGATAAGTTCAGTGAGCTCTCTACTAAATGCATTATAAAGATTGTGGAGTTTGCCAAACGTCTGCCAGGTTTTACTTCACTCACCATTGCTGACCAGATCACCTTACTGAAATCTGCCTGCCTTGATATACTGGTAAATACAACAAAAACTATATAAGTTTAATTAACAATATACACTCTAAAAAATGCTGGGTTAAAAACAACCCAAGTTGGGTTGAAAATGGACAAACCCAGCGGTTGGGTTAAATGTTTGCCCAACCTGCTGGGTAGTTTTATTTAAACCAACTATTATTTAAAAATTGCTATATGGCTAGCTTAAAATGAACCCAAAATAGTTGGGAAATTAAAAACCAGATGCAATTAGAGACAACAATAATAGACAAAAGGTGAATGTTTATTAATAAGCTTTAATATTTTATTAATATACATTTAATAGTTTAATAGTTTATTAATATAAATTTATTAATAAGCAATTTAATAAATGTTTATTGTTTAATAATTATTCATTGAACATTAATAAATGTTCATTTCCAACATACTTTGGGTTAATTTTAATTAAGTAATACAGTAACCCAAACCCAATTGCTGGGTTTGTCCATTTTCAACCCAACTTGGGTTGTTTTTAACCCAGCATTTTTTAGAGTGTAGAATAAACAACGAAGTTGTCTCATTTTAATGTTTGGTGTAATTTTTTGGGGGTGGTAGAAACAGTGGGGGTGGTAGTAGCACAGTGGAAGTGGATAGCATGCATGATTTTAAAAGTTTTAAAAGTCTTAATTCACTGCACATGGTGCAGGATTCAGAAAATACAATGACACATTATGCCCCTTCATATACACCACATGGACAAAAGTATTGGGACACACCTCTTCATTACAGAATTCAAGTTTTTCAGTCAGACTTCTTGCCACAGGTGTATAAAATCAAGCTCCTAGCCATGCAGTCTGCATTTACAAACATTTGTGAAAAAATCAGCTCAGTGAATTCAAACATGGCACTGTGATAGGATGCCACTTTTGCAGTAAGTCAGTTTGTGAAATTTCATGGCTGAGAGAGTTCCAAACTTCCACTGGCATTGATATCAGCACAAAAACTGTGCGGCGGGAGTTTCACGGAATGGGTTTCCATGGCCAAGCAGTTGCATGCAAGCCTCACATCACCAAGTCCCAGTGCCATAATGCCAAGCATTGTATAGAGTGGTGTAAAGCATGCCGCCACTGGACTCTGGAGCAGTGGAAACATGTTCTATGGAGTAACGAATCATGCTTTCAGTGAAGGGAAATCTTAATGCTTCACCATACCAAGACATTTTGGACAATGCTGTGATTCCAACTATGTGGGAACAGTTTGGGGAAGGCCCTTTGCTATCCCAGCTTTACTGTGGCCCAGTGCACAAAGCAAGAAAGGAGTTTGGCGTGGAAGAACTTGACTGGCCCCCACTGAGTCCTGAACTCAACCCCATCAAACACCTTCGGGATGAACTGGAACGGAGATTGCGAGCCAGGCCTTCTCATCCAACATTGGTGCATGACCTCACAAATGCTTTACTGGATGAATGGGCAAAAATTCCCACAGAAACACTCCAAAATCTTGTGGAAAGCCTTCCTAGAAGAGTGTTATAGCTGCAAATGTGGGACCAACTCCAGAATAATGTCTATGTATTTAGATGTCTTTAAAGGGATAGTTCACCCAAAAATGAAAAAAATTATCCCATGATTTACTCACCCTCAAGCCATTCTAGGTGTATATGACTATCTTCTTTCAGACAAACACAGTCAGAGTTATATTAAAATACATCCTGGCTCTTCCAAGCTTGATAATGGTAGTAAAGGGGGAATGAGATTTTGAAGCCCAAAAATCTGCATCCATCCATCATAAAAGTAATCCATACGACTCCAAGGGGTTAATAAAGGCCTTCTGAAGTGAAGCAATGGGTTTTTGTAAGAAAAATATACATATTTAAAACTTTATAAACTATAATAACTAGCTTCCAGCAGATGGCCGTACGCATCAATTTACACCAAAAGAGTAACCTCTGACCCGATGTAGGATGTAGGAGTAGTTTAAGCTTAGACGCCTCTAAGAAACAGGTAGGGCTGGGCAACAAACTCTAACAAAGCAACAAACTCAGGCTCCTCTTCTCTTTAAAATCCCCTGACATTTCTCTTTAAAAATCCTCATTTTAGACTTTTAACTCGTGACTGGTGTTTTGTTTTGCTCTCTCCTCTGTGCTTCCACGTTCGTCAATACGTCATGCATCAGGTTAGGAGTTACTCTACCACTGCAAATCGATGCGTACAGCTGTCTGACCAAAGTTAATTATTATAGTGCTATTATTCATACAAAACCCATCGCTTCACTTCAGAAGGTCTTTATTAACCCCCTGAAGCTTTATGGATTACTTTTATGATGGATGGAGCAGTTTTTTGGGCTTTTTAAAATCTCACACCCCCTTCATTACCATTATCAAGCTTGGAAAAGCCAGGCTATATTTTAATATAACTCTGATTGTGTTTGTCTGAAAGAAGATAGTCATATGCACCAAGAAAGGCTTGAGTGTGAGTAAATCATGGGATAGTTTCATTTTTGGGTGAATTGTCCCTTTAAAGTCCCTGTTGGTGAAATGGTCATGTGTCCCAATACTTTTGTCCATAATGTATTTCTTCATTGTTAACTTCATATGATTCACTTTGTATTAATGCTTTGTTTCCTGCAGATGTTGCGGATTTGTACTCGCTACACTCCAGAGCAGGACACTATGACCTTCTCGGATGGGCTGACCCTCAACAGAACACAGATGCACAACGCTGGTTTCGGTCCACTCACAGACCTGGTGTTTGCTTTCGCCGGGCAGCTCCTGCCTCTGGAGATGGACGACACAGAGACAGGCCTCCTTAGCGCCATCTGCCTTATTTGTGGAGGTACTGCTATCTCTCAATGTATTATTTACTTTATTTCTTCAGCACTTTATGTATAGAAATGTGATTGCATGGGGAAACTTTAAATTGGGTTAACAATGTATAATTGTTATAGTGAAAATATGTTGTGTGAGTGCTTGTTTAATCTCTTGAGTGCTGTATTAATCTTTGCACCTTCAGTATTAGCTGCTCCGGTTGCTCTGTTTCTTTTATTCTGACTCCATGTTTGGTTTATTCCTTCTGTTGTTGTCAAACTCTGATTGACATGTCCTGCCTTTCTCTGACTGGTTGAATAAATAGACCGCATGGACCTGGAGGAGCCTCATCGGGTGGATCAGCTACAGGAGCCTCTGCTAGAGGCGTTAAAGATCTACGCTCGCCGTCGACGCCCCAACAAACCTCACATGTTCCCACGGATGTTGATGAAGGTTACTGACCTCCGAGGCATCAGCACTAAAGGTCGGCATTGTTCATGTCTGTATGTTTTACAATATGGGTTACACGGTTAACTTTAAATGTGGAACTTTACATTGTGATATGGTTAAAGTGTGCTTGACAGCACCGGCGGACCCTTTTCACAGAGTGTGATAATGCAATTTTAGAGTTATTAAAGGTGTAGTTCATCCAAAAATGAAAATTCTGTCATTCATTATTCACCCTCATGTTGTTCCAAACCCACAAGGCCCTGTTTACACCTGGTATTAAGATGCATATTTTGGTCGATCGGATCACAAGTAGACGAGGGAGACACATACCTGTTTATACCTGTTTTAATCTGTCTCTTTTGTCCACTTTCAACCATTTCTGTCCTGATTTCTTTGAGAGGAGGGCAGGTAAATATATGCACTTTTTCAGATCTTTCGATCTAATGGACTAAATAAGCTCACGCAATTTACATATGAACTTGACCGGAGTTGATGGAAAAACATACGGAGGGCATCAGCTTTCGTTTCTGCTCTGACAGCCGCAAGATCACACCGAACACTCTGAATGTGTGTTAGAAATCAGGAATGGTGAGAGAACATTGTGCTTGGTACATTTTTCTTCTTCAAACCAAACTTGGGTCTTCAGGCGACAAAGTCCCATAATGTTTACGTGTTAGGTCAGTAGGCGGAGAGTAGATGGTCTTTTGTGTCTGTACGAACACATTTGTCCACATCAGCGTGAAACCAATCCAGTTTAATGCGTTTTTTACTACCTTTGTAAGTGGTCGAAAGTGGACAAGCTCGTTTTAGACCCCGTTTACACCTGTATTTAGCATCATCCACTTTTGATCCGATCGTCCAAAATGCATCGTAATCCCAGGTGTAAACAGGGCCTGACATTCATTTATCTTCAGAGCACAGATGAAGATATTTTTTAATGAATTCTGAGAGCTTTCTGTCCCTCCATTGACAGTATACGCAATTACCACTTTCAAGGCCCAGAAAGGTAGTAAAGACGTCATTGAAGTAATCCAATCCAGTGGTTTAACCTCAATTTTATGAAGTGATCTAAGGACCCCAGAAATTTGAAAAGGGTCCACTAGTCATACTACCTGAATAATTGCTGTAAATATGTAAATATGGACCTAATGAAGAGATTAAAACCTCGAAACATAAAGTTGATCATGCTTGTGTGTCTCTTCAGGAGCGGAGCGAGCCATCACTCTGAAGATGGAGATCCCAGGACCGATGCCTCCTCTGATCAGAGAGATGCTGGAGAACCCGGAGGCCTTTGAGGAGAACTCTGACTCTAAAGATAGTGCAGCTGCCGCCCCCCTGCCACCTCCCGCCATCCAGGCCATCAAACGCGAGAGGGACGAGGAATCCACCCTGGAGGATGAAGAAGACGAGGAGGATGAGTGTGCAGAGGAGGGACGGGATAGAGCAGGGGACAGTGAGGATGAGGAATGGGGACTCCTGCAAGTGGACATGGGTGGAGCTAGAAAGAGTGCAACAGGAAGAGCACAGTGACTGCTGGAGGACAGTATGTATGCGGGTCTGGTACATACATACAACAGCAGCCAACATTGTATTTTAGACACCTGATCAGTTGAAACAAACAGATTTTCCATCATTCAGTCAAACAAACAGCATTGTTTCCCATAATGACTTTATATGAAACAAATAAACATGCACAACTTTGCACATCTAGTTTCCCTCAGCTAAAAATGACATCCTTAAGAACATGACAATGCTGTTACTTCAGACAGTGTTTCTCTAAATGAATAGAGAAAGAAATTAAAACAAAGAGTGCAAGACTAGAGAAAGATAAGCCATTGTGCCATATCTGGAAGTTACTTGGTATATGCGTATTTTGTACTACATTTGGAGATGCCAAATATTTAAGAATGCATCCCAAAGCCTTGTTCTTTAAGGGAAACATTTTTTCACGACTGTATATGAATGCATAATCAGAACTGATCAATGAGAAAAGAGAAAAACAACAAACAACCACACAAATGACCGATTCAATGGTCTAAAAACCTTTTTTCGAGACATACATTTACTGCATAACTTTGTACTCTTGATGTTGCATTGTCTCAGTTATATGACATTTTGTATATGCACACTTTTCAACATCTCTATGCTTCTTTCAGTGTGTTTTTGAGTACATGCTTTTTACTAAATGCTTCAACATGTTATCCTACAGCCATACTCTACATCTGAATTTGACATTTATACCAATTTTAGGGTTTTGGGCATTAGAAGATTATATAAATTTTTAGATTGATATTTTAAATTTAAAATTAAATTTTTAGATCTAGATTTATAACATTAGCTCAGAATACATCACATTCATTATGTTATTACGTACAAATCAAACCTTTCACTCAGGGCAAATCAAGGACCAAAGGTGACAAGTCTCATAGATCAGAGCATGCGTGCACTATTTGATCTTTAGCTATACTGTATCATCACGCAAATAGTAACATTAAAAGCTGAAATGTAACGTTTTACTCTGGGATCTAGAAGAGTTCCGTGATTAGGTATTAAAAGCAATAATACACTGATATGTTGTACAAAAACTCTATAGTAATGTGTCAAATATGAGCCGAGCATATATGAGCAGTGGCGTGCACAAGCGAGTTTGCCTGCTATTGACGGAATTTTCTGGCTCTCCGTGTTTTCACTATTAAACGGTAGGGGGCGCTATTACATATCTTCTGAAAGAGTACAGAATCTCCAGATCAAAACACAGGCAAAAAAGGAGCAGAAACAAGTTATAAAAGCATTGCTTGTGCATGTTGTGGGGGGGGGGAGGGGTATTTTCTCAGCATTTTCTTCAAAATGCTGATTTTTTTATTTATGAAACACCAAGCGTTGATTAAAAAATGCATGAAGCGTAGTTTTTTGTTTGTTTGTTTAAAAGCAGATGCTCTGTTCTTTCTTTTGTTATATAGCATGCTCAGATATTCATACAACTAAATATTCTGGGGGCCATTAAATTTTTATGAAAATTATGCTGACTTTTTTTTAAAAGTCCCCCATAGTTAGTAATTGTATTCCTTTAAAACTAATCTTTGATCACCAAAATGACATATTTAAACATTTTTTCCTGTGAAAAAAAAAAGAAAAAATGCCTCAAAATAGCTTTAATTTAATTAAATATAGCCCCGCCTCCACTCATGCATTTCAGAGATCCACTCGGTCAACTTACTGAAGTAAACGCTGCACGACGGTATCGCTCTTTACAACATCAGACACATAACCGTAATTAATATGATTAGCCTTTAGTTTGACTATGTAATCAAACAGTTAATAATGTGTTGCTAATGTTACACAAACCATGTTCCCGTTCTTCATCTCAGAGTCAGACAGCTGCCTTCTAACATTCAGTATCCTTAGAAACGCTTTAACTACTCAGAACATCAGTGGAGAAAGGCATATAGTTCATCATAACCTCATAATATATCAGTCATACACCCACTATATTGCTAAATCTACACGATTTTTCATATCAACAGAAAAATATACCGGGATAACCTGGCTTCTCTCGAGACTCCCTTGCTAGTTCGCTGTTAATGATATGCTAAATCCCGCCGGCACGTTGACGTGATTGGTTACAAGGTAGTTTGTGACGTCAGTGATTTCAAACCGCGGGTCTTTTTTCAGTGCAGTTTTAAAGAGAAAATATTCAGCAATGGTGTTAAATGATGAATTTGCACATAGTTTGTCTTCAAGCATATTAAAAACACCACATGGACATATAAACAACATTAAAATCTTGATTTTCACCACAGGGGACTTTAAAAAACACTGTTGAGGAAAGAGTTAATAGCTCTTTGTCACACTAATATATAAAAATTAATTAAATAAAATGTTATTTTAGATTACATCAATCGGTTAGAATGATCAACATCATTATAAAACTGTAGTCTCTCATAGAATACCCTATCAAAGAAAAAAGAAGAAAAAAAAATACAAAAACTGAAGAGTTGTCTAACTCAGCCAAAGATTTTGCTTTTTGTTAAAACTAATAAACCATTTTAAAAACCAACTATAACATACTAAATATACCATTGTATTTAAATAATCCAAGGATCTTTACAGAATACCATGGTATTACCATGGTACATGTCTAAAAACATGCATAGTACTTATTTGTTGTTGAGAGTAGTCACAGAGTAGGGTTTTATTGATGATGAATGAGAGAATAGAAAGTTAAAGGTGGGGTAAGCAGATTTTGAAAAACGCTGTTGGACATTGTTTGAGCTCATTTAAAATATCAACAAACCCAGCCCTCTCTTCATTGCTCCGCCTCCAAAAGTCACACTCCAATCCTAACCGGGTCGGTCTCGAACCCCGGCCCAATCGCTGCTGGCATGTGAGGCGAGTAACACTATCAATGACACTAAACACCCCATTCTCTATCTGTCGTCAGTGTGCCGCAGTTTAACTGCAAAACTCTCACTATCTGGCCACTGTTACACACGCAATGCGAGTGGATGTCTGTTTATAACAGCTGATGCACAACAAAATGCTTCACGAAAAATAAAGCGCAGTTGAAATGAATGCACAGTACACAAGAGTAAATACATTGCTTTCGTTTTTAGTCGCCAGACACTCAAAACCCAGCGTTACTCACATGTGAAGCAGAATCAAAGCAGCCTCCTCATCTGTTTTCAGGCCTTACCGCTTAGCTTTCTCCAGCATTAGAAAGCTTTTCTAATATAAACGCGGTCCTAAAGCGCTTGCCCAGTTATAAACCTTCATTCCAGTGATATTCTTTTGAGCTGTTTTGTATTGTGTCCCATCTCTCGGTTTGCTTTTTTTTTCTTTTTTTTTTTGCTCGTTCTCTCTCCTCGACTGTCATACGCCCCCTAATGCTGATTGGTTACACGTTTGTTATTGGTATCGGCCCGACTAACATCCAAATAGTGTTTTTCAAAACCCACTGAGTACACCTTTAAGGAGAATAATAGAAAATTAGTTCTGTGGTTACAAATAAGTCCTTTTTCATCCTTCCGTCCCTGTTGAGGTCTGTGCGCGCCGCTGATAACAACGTTATACCTCCTTACATGACAGAACAGTGTTACCAAAACAAAGTCATAAGCTTCTGTAAGATATTGGGGATAGAGCCATAAGGTTTAAGATTGAAAGCTGTGTGCATGTATACTATTTGCTAAAACTGTAAATATATCTTCTTTCTACTTCTATCTTTCTATCTTTGTGTCAATGCAAACTATTTTATTTGAAAACATCAAGAGGACATCTCAGACTTTTTAACTTTTTTTACAATGTTGTCTCTTTAAATATTTTCATACATAAACATACACATTATAGGCTATACATGTTCTTTTATTTATTGCTTATTTATCCTTGTCTTGTTACATTTTTGTTTTATCTGTAATCAGTGGTGCATGCTATGAACTGGGTTTTTGACCGCGTAACGTAGTGATCAGCCAATACTCAACTGTGGTTAGACAACAAAATGAGATCATTTCCATAGTTGTATAGTTTGAGGACCAAAATGAACGCATGATTACCACATAGTGTGCTGGATAAATCTGCAGTGATCATAGAGTCTAGCAGCTTCATGTAAATGCACTGATCCGGATGCGTGACAGGGTAAATATGACCTGCAGCAGTAAACGGTGGTACTCTGATTTGATCTCTTCTACTTGATTTTCAGACCAAAGCAAAATTTGCAGTTCAAGTTTATGGTCCACATATGGTGTGCATGTTCACATGTTTTAATAACCAAGGGAACACAGCCATATTTCTGAAAATATGATACAAGTCCTTAGAAATGCATTAACCCTTCAGTGTCAGTTTAATTTTGACAAGTGTATAAATGTAGCAGTCCATGGCAAAGTGTAATTCAAAAAGGCCGCAGGATATTATTGTTTTGTGCATTTGAATTGTTTTTTTCAGACTCAACGTCTGTTTTGTAAATTAAACATGAGATATTGGATTTAACATGTGAGACTTTTATTTCTTTTCTTTTTCTCTCTTAAACAGTGTTTACCTTTTGTGCTTGTATTTTGTCATTTAATGCAGTAGAGGTCATTTTTTTCCTTGATGAAGAATGATTTTTGTGGTGGCTTGGAATATGTGTATATTACCTGTTTGTTTGTTCATTTGCATTATTTGTTGCTAAATTTGTAATTTTATTTGTGATTTTGTCTCTCTTTTGGGTTTTGAATTATAGGAAACATGGTGGGTCATTTGCTAAGGAGAATTTTACAAAATGATCTATGTTTGCGCTCTAATTATGGTGTTACGAAAGCAGCCTAGATGTGTTATTTCTTGTAAAAACAATCCCTGTTTCTTAACAACACTTCTTTTTAAATATAATAGCATTTAACATTTGTTTGTATTCTCCCAAATCTAATTTTGTGTTTCATTGTACTTAGTATTTCTCTTAGTTATGTGCCTTGCAGAAATGTTCCAGTCGCCTTGCACAACTCTCATGGAAACTGTTACAAGAATCTATTAATTACTGTACATCCAAATGAAAATCCTTAAGACAAAGATACAAGTGGTATTGATGACTTTAAATGATGTCCATATCATGTCTAGCCTTCATCTTCTTTTTTTAAAAATGATTTCTGTATGTTTTTCAAATGTTATGATTTTATAAAGAAATTTCTCATCATAGTCTGTATTGTCATGATTTCTTGCTGAACTAAGAGAGGGAACTTTTTATGCTCCCTTATGTAATCTTCACCTTCACTGTCTCTGTGTGTTTCATAAATCCAGGTTTTGCTTCATCCAGATGTCCTCGTCTCATGCTGTGCCATTAAAGACCAAGTGCAAATAGACCGCCAATGTCTGATTGAGCCAGACAAAATTACAAAAGAAACCTGTCTGATAACAGGAGCAGTGGTGTGGAGAGAGTTGGCGTTAGCTTTCGATTCGAACGACCCAAGGTTGAATCTGCCTTTATCTCCATTTTCTCATTGCATATCAGCTCGGAGCGGCCTTTGTTTTAAATAAAATTTAAAAAAATATTCAAAAAGTGGAAATAATGGGTATTTAATAGTGGGAATAAAGAGTTAGAGTAAGGGGTAAGTGTAGGGAAGTGCTTTAGGGACAGCAACAAGCAATGTCCCAATAAAGTGGCGTCCATTTATTATTTTAATAAATATAATACACACTGAATATGTTGTTATTATTGCACACGGTTTTATAATATACTACAATACACTGAGGTGCAAATAGTATCTGTCACTAGGCCAATATATAGCATCTAACTACTATTTACACTTAGTGCAATTAGCAGCTGACAAATCAAAACTATTCAGATAATTTAAATTACTGAAAATAATTGAAAATCAATCAATGTAGCACCCTCAACAAAGTAGAGGTAAAACATACAGGACAGGAAATCAGTAGATTTTGTGCTGACTTGATATGTCGTGGATAAAGACACTGTTTACTGAAATATAGCCATAAAGAAGTAACTAGTTAGGGTGACTGACACCTCAGAGGAACTGCTAGGAATGAACAAAAACATCAACTAAGTTGCCCCTTAATCTCAAGTAGGATTTGTCTTATTTGAAACAAACAAAATTTGAAACTGAACTTTTTTTTTGAGTAAAACCTTACTCTGCAGGTCTCTTAAGACAATATGTGACCCGTGCTGGCAAAATGAGTGGGAATGCGCACGGGTTCATTTTGAGTTACATGCAAAACAAGTAAAAAATTTCAATTTTGGTCGAATTTGAGGTTTTCACAAAAATGAGTTCATAAAGACCTCATCTAGCCATCCCAATGCTCCAAATAGCAATTAAATATCTAAAAGTATCTTTATTTGTATGTTTTCTGAGAGAAGTACCTTTCCTCTGTCCATGAAAAATGCTGTTTTTCTCTGCTCACTTCTGGACGACTGGCGTTTCCCTCAGCACAAGTTTAGTATTGATGTAAAGCGCAGCATTCCAACTTTGTGAATATTCATAGTGATTTCTCAATGGTTTGAGTCTGAACCAATGAAATTTGATTTTCAAACTCATGCTGATGTAAACAAAACGATCTTATTCGCCCTGACTGACAGATCCGAAGCGAGAGCACAAAGACGCCTCAGACAGCGCGCGATCCCAATATTCACATATACAAATACAGTATTTTAAAAATATCTGTCTTGACGAGTATTCATGCAAACATTATCTGTTATGTCTTAAGTGAACGTTTGGTTAACTGTTGGGGAAAAACATCTGATGTGTAACATTATATTACATCCGTGTGATACAGCAGGTCTTAATATATAGGCTGTTTCATTAATGGTAATCAAACAGTTGTGGAATGGAAAAAAGTTGAATATATATTTCTTCCTATAGATATGGGTTTTGACTTCGTTTGTGCCAAACTTGATGGTGTTACCAGGGATTTTAAGGTATTGTTGCTAGGTGATTTTTGGAACATTCAGAAAACTTTAACTCGATTTTTCTTAAAATTGACTTTGCTGACTCTATCGACTTCAAACAGGTGTAGCTCAGTCTTTTTTTTCCCAGATTCCAACAAATCATACACCATTATAGTGAATGTGAAAATAACAATAACTCATTTTTGATAATTTGCATTTTGCATTTTGTCAGCACTGGTCACATATGTCTTTAGGATAGCAAGTGACCTAAGGTGGCTCCCCAAAGGCCAAACCACTAGTAAGAAATTTAGCCTACCAATCTGGCCTAGACGTGAGATATGCATCATGTTTTAGACTTATTGGCACCACAAGATAGATGCTTTTGGTTAGGAAGTTCATTAATTATGAATAGAGAACAACAATACAGAGAAACAGGAATAAGATTATTAAATCACTGCCGTAATTAAGGTTATTTGAACAGAGATCGATAATGTGCTGCTCAGACTAAAACTAGGTCCATACATTATACATTGTTTTACAAGCTATAGCATTTAACAACCTCATTTATCTGACCACCAAGGGCTGTTTCCATAGTAACTTAACATGTTAGAGGGTTTCTGCCATATATTTTATTACTTTGTTTTATGTGCTTCTGTCTTCATGTATAATTGATATGCTAGAAATAAGGCTACTGTAATGTAATATGGCAATGCAAATCAGTAAGGGCATGCTGAGTACAAAGGGTGCTTTTTTTAACGTTGTCTATTTCCTTGCTAGCATTTTGTGCTTGAACTTTAAATATGTCCGTGTGTAAGATTGTCTTAAACTTGTTGACAGTATTTCATATTAGCAATTTTAGTCTTCTTGTTTCAGTGCTAGAAAGGTTAACCCTACAGAAGAGGATTAGGGCCAAGCAATAATAAAAAAATAAAACCATCTCGAGATAAAAGTTGTTAAATTTCGAGAAAAAACTCGTTAAATTTCGAGAAAAAAATCGAGATAAAATGTTGAGAATAAAGTCGTTAAATTATGAGAAAAAAGTCGTTAAATTACGAGAACAAATTCGTTAAATTATGAATTTGTTCTCATAATTTAACGACTTTTTTTCTCGTAATTTAATGACTTTATTCTCATAATTTAATGACTTCTATTCTCAACATTTTATCTCGACTTTCTTCTCAAAATTTAATTAGTTTTTTTCTCGTAATTTAATGAGTTTATTCTCAACATTTTATTTTGACTTTTTTCTTGAAATGTAATGAGTTTTTTCTCGAAATTTAACAACTTTAATCTCAAGATGGTTTTATTTTTTTATAATTACTTGGCCCTAATCCTCTTCCGTACTACCCGGAAGATGCCTAGAAAAATAAAAATTGTGAAAATAATAAGTTTAGCATAAACTTACTGATCAGGGGAAGGACAGATGCTCAAGGTTCAACGACAACCACAATAGAGTCGTCATCTATTGTGGTCCATCTATTGGACTCCATGCCTTCTGTGTTTCTAATGATCAAAGGTAAAGGAGCAGAGGGCCATCATTCTGCCTTTTATTTCTTGGTTAAAGGTTTAGAGGAGGCAGTAAAACGAGGCGTGTGCCACAATTAAATTCATAATGAGAGAGAAAGGAGTAGTACAGGAAGAGATTGAGATCAAACCGGTCTTGAGGATGACATATAGAGTTTAGATCAAGGATAACAGCATCACAAACTGAGAAGAGTACAAGAGAACAAACTGTGATAAAATTTATTTAAAAAATCTAAAATAGGGAACTGATCACTTGAATGCACTCAAGTCATTGTCAGGTGATACAGAACAAACCAGCACACCTAGAGAGAACATTCTGAACAGAGAAAGGTCAAATCAAAAGCTGAAATTGTCTCCTCGGTTAAGATCACTGTCTGGGGGACCCTCGAGGGGATATTTTTGGGGACCCCAAATAGTTCCCCACCTTTCCTCTTCTAGCAACTCCTCTGATCAGAAACACTTGACTTGCACCTTCAAAATCTAAAATGAACTAATTTATGCTACATCAAATGTATAACAATTCATTCCCATTATTTTAAATCTAAACCTGTGTTATAGCACTCCATAATGTCATTTTTTTTTTTTCATCATACATAAGTGATCTTTCATGTTGAATGCGCTATAAATGGCATATCTAGACAACATAGTGAAGTTCACATCACCTTACTCTTAAAGGAAACTCATACTGACAGACACATTCACATTCACACTGCTGGAACTACCACAGACCTCACTCTTAGATTATTAGATTACATAATAAACCAGCTCAGAAAACTGATATTTCACACTGATAAGGAGCACATGATCTTCATGCGCCAATGTAAACAAGCTGCACACAGGTTCTTCTGTTCCACCTCTGGTTCACCACAAGGGGGCATCAGTAAGACCACTGTAGGGGAAACAGAGACAGGTGCTGAATTCAGAACCGCATACTACTCTTACTATTTCTGCATTGAAGGATATGGTAAACGTAGTATAAGTAGTATATTAGTATGCAGTTCCGAATTCAACAAGGGATAGCTACAGGTCAGAGAAATGAGCACGACGAAAGGTAAGTTAAACAATGCTACTACTAACCCCTAACCCTACCCTACACATTAACAGGCAGCTTTCACAACCAATCATAAAGGGCTTTTGGCAGGCCTCTACCTTTCAGCATGCCCATTAATCCGACCATCAGAGGGCCCTGTCCCAAATGGTGCAATTTATTGGCCTTGTCTGCTGTAAATGTGCTGTTATGGCTCATCCTAACACATTCTATATGGATGAAACTTTATCAAAATGCAACATGCCACAAGAGTCCCACTGTAAACCCTAGCGCTCAAAATAATTAATTGGTTGCAGTATAGGCAAACTCAAATTAAACAAATTAGTTCAATCTAATTAACTTTTATGAGTATATTTAGAACTTTCTTTTTCTTTTGAGTTTGTGAAACTGACTTATTTTAAGTAATCTGAATTATTTCATTGTTTTGAGTTTTATGAACTAGTTTCTTTTAATTTCGATAAACTTGGTGATGAGTGGAGCACGAGATTAGTTTGAGAAAAGGTATATGAAATACTTTCCAAACACGTATTGTTCATAAGGAGCACAATGTCCCTGAAACATTAAAGGTGCCCTAAAATTAAAAATTGAATTTATATTGGCATAGTTGAATAACAAGAGTTCAGTACATGGAAATGACATACAGTGAGTCTCAAA
The DNA here is from genome assembly GCA_036281575.1 of Ancherythroculter nigrocauda. NCBI lineage: Eukaryota > Metazoa > Chordata > Actinopteri > Cypriniformes > Xenocyprididae > Ancherythroculter > Ancherythroculter nigrocauda. The sequence continues at coordinate 2,824,866 of VTFQ01000022.1, forward strand.
CACCATTGTTTCCTCCTTCTTATGTAAATCTCATTTGTTTAAAAGACCTCTGAAGAACAGGCGAATCTCAACATAACACCGACTGTTACGTAACAGTCGGGGTGTACACCCCCAATATTTGCATATGCCAGCCCATGTTCAAGCATTAGACAAGGGCAGGATGTCTAGATGTGCACAGCTGAATCATCAGACTAGGTAAGCAAGCAAGGACAATAGCGAAAAATGGCAGATGGAGCAATAATAACTGACATGATCCATGATATCATGATATTTTTAGTGATATTTGTAAACTGTCTTTCTAAATGTTTCGTTAGCATGTTGCTAATGTACTGTTAAATGTGGTTAAAGTTACCATCGTTTCTTACTGTATTCACGGAGACAAGACTGTCGTTATTTTCATTTTTTAAACACTTGCAGTCTGTATAATTCATAAATACAGCTTCATTCTTTATAAATCTCTCCAACCGTGTGTAATGTTAGCTTTAGCCACGGAGCACTATCAAACTCATTCAGAATCAAATGTAAACATCCAAATAAATACTATACTTACGCGATGAGACATGCTGCATGACGAACACTTTCTAAAGAACAATTTTGAGGGTTATATTAGCTGTGTGAACTTTGTTTATGCTGTTAAAGGCAAGCGCGAGCTCCGTGGGCGGGGAGCGTGAGCATTTAAAGGGGCCGCAGCCTAAATCGGCTCATATTTAACGATGCCCCAAAATAGGCAGTTAAAAAAATTAATAAAAAAAAATCTATGGGGTATTTTGAGCTGAAACTTCACAGACACATTCAGGGGACACCTTAGACTTATATTACATCTTTTAAAAAGACGTTCTACGGCACCTTTAAGATGTAGCAGGCTTGAGTTCTACAACAGAAAAGCTCCAGTTCACTGAATCTGTGCATCATAATCACCTGAAGACACCGTCTTTGTGTTCAGAAAGCAGTAAAGGTTTGTCAGCAATCACACTGGAATAAGGCTTCACTTCTAGATCCTCTTGCTTTTTATAAGGGGGTTGGTACAAAAAAAAGTTAATCACATTTTTTATGCATGTACAGTAGTAGCTGTATAAACTTTCATGATATATGATGAAAATTTCACTATTTTCTTAAGATATCAAACCAAGTAGCATTTATTTCAAAGTAACACAGCATAAAAGTGCTCTTTTCAGTCAAAATATTTCACAAATTTGTTAGGTTTCAAAATATGAAGCTATAGATAATAATAATAATAATATATACACTGTAAAAAAAAAAAAAAAAAAAAAGAGTGTAATTTTAACTGTAGAATATTGCAAAAACACTACAGAAAAAAAACTTAAAGGTCCCGTTTTTCGTGGTTTTTTGAAGCTTTGATTGTGTTTATAGTGTGCAATATAACGTGTTCATGTTTCGTGTGTAAAAAAAACCAGTATTTTTCACATAATTTACTTATCTGTATACCGCTGTTTCCACTGTCATAAAAACGGGCTGATGACTTCCTTGTTCTATGAAGTCCCTCCTTCAGAAATACGTAACGAGTTCTGATTGTGCCAGCGGTTCCTGTGTTGTGATTCGACAGCTCTGAGCGCACCGTGCCCGGAAAAGTCATGCCTCTTACCATAACGTGGAGATGCACGCGCTCAGTGTTATTATAAACATGTCTTTAATTTTACCCTATCAATTTGAGCCGGAATCAGACCCGGTGATTGGACTGCGGGATGAAAATAACCGCGTTTCGACGACATGGCGACAAACACACTCTACAAACGCAACTCTTGTGTATTCCTGTGGGCGGAGGTTAGTCAAAAAACAGTTTTAGTGACGTCATTAAAGAAGGAAGTAGAGGGATGTAGTCCAAACTGGCCGTTCGATGTAGGCGACTTCTGTTAAATAAAATATCTCGCTTGGCATTGAACTTTGAGCTTTAAAGCAGAACTAAGCAAGATTCGCGAAACTCCCCCTACAGTTTCCTTCAGTGAATGACACTGTCATAAATACTCCAAGCGCAGCTCTGGACTACAACGACTACAACACTCGCCAGCGCAGTAGTTTTGCAAATACAGTACAAGAAAGAGGAGGTGGGTAATTTGCAAATACAGTACACTCGATGGAGGTGGGTAATTTTCGAAATTGTCTTATAAAGACATAATATATACATTGTTTTTGAATTACCGTAAAGCATTTTGTCACTCTCGCGTGAACGTGAACATGAGGCGAGATTGTTTCGGGTCGATGCAGCTCAAGTTGCAAGTGCTGTATTCTGGCGTAGACGTGCCAGAGGGGGTTAGTGCTCGCCTCAAACACACCACTACAAGTCAATTAACCATCGTAAGGACTTAGAAAACTATTTATGAAGGTAAAAAAGTTACTTAGTTCTGCTTTAAAATTTTACAGATTTTATTTATACTCTAACAACAACATTACACACTAACTAAAGTTTGAAGCATGGGATCACGAAGAACGGGACCTTTAATAGGTTAACACTAAGTTAACAGTATACTATATAGCCTACAGGGAAAAACTGTAAAAGTACTAATCAGACATTTCATGTAATTTTGCAGTAAAATGCTGTTAATTTTTACAGTTTACAGTAAAAAAAAAACAAATTAAAAAAAAAAACAAATCAATGTATAATTTACAGTCAAAAACTGTATGTAACTAATATTCCCAGAATTCCCTGTTTGACACTCCACATTTGAAAGTATTTTGTTTAAGGGGGGGGGGGGGGGGATCACATACAGTTTCAACCAATCTCATGTTAATCTTGAGTATCTATAGAGTAGTAGTGCATCCTTCATATTTCCAAAAAGTCTTTAGTTTTATCATATTTATAAAAGATACATACGCTGTACTGAGTCTTTCCGAAAACAGCCGAGCTCCTGGAGGCGTGCCGTGTGAGCAGAGCTAAAGAGTGACGAGCATGCACAGCTTTTGCATATCGACCGTCTGCAAGCTATCAATGGTCAGCTAAACAAATGTATTTAAACACATACAACACACCATCACAGTATCCCTGGATAACTTTTGGATCACTATAAAGAATATAGCGTATAGTGAATGATGAATAATGAATTTACGAATTCACTACATTCGTGTTGTTTACATTATATACACTTTGTTGGCGCCTATTGCCAACAAAACAGACATTTGAAGCAGTTTTACTCACCACCTGCGGTTCTGACTCATGACTGACCGGGATCAATACTGCTGTGACCGCTCCATCTTTTAGTTTCAAACGATCTGTAAATCCAGTGTGAAACTGGGCCTTGTTTATGAAACCATAAGCGCCGATCCTTAGGGCTCGAGCAGCCACGGAAAAACACAAGATATTCTCCATTCATTTTAACCAATAAAAAAGTTATCTATGGTTATTTTAATGACAAATATTGAGAGCGCATCAATGTAATGCGTGAGCACAAATCTCTCAGCTCCACTTAACACTGGGTTCTTTGGGAAGCAAGGTTATCTTTCCCTCACAACCAAAAACACACTTCTTTGGTGACATTGTTGATTTTCTGGTCTAAAAACAAAGTGATAAATCTTTCTCGAGCAAGTCCTGTGCAGGGCTGCCGACGACTTCTGTAAAGCCAAATGAAGAACGTTGATGGGCTTTTGCTCTGTCGCTCTGGTTGACGAGTGCATGCATGCTCTTCCGGGAGAAGTGCCCGTACAACGAATTCCGACCTTAATGATGTTACAAAGGCCCATACTTGAAAAAAAGATTGCGAAGTTTATGAGGATTTGGAAGAGTATTTTTGGCACAGAAATACTCCGTCATACGTCCAACTTATGTTTTGAAACTTTGGCCATGTTTAGCATGAGAATCCAACTCTTTTACAGTGTAAATAAGTCAGAATACATGAAATAGCATTATACCCCCCCTTTAAATAATCATGTTTCTTTCTTCACATCTTCTGTTGTTTAATGAATGTTTAGTGCATTATTTAAGTGTTGTGGGTTACCATGATGGTGTTTTGTGTTTGCTTTCTTTATATTACTATATACTTCATCTTGTGGAAAATCTACTTGTGATGATTTTTTTTTTTTTTTACAGTGTACACTTCCTGGTTGTCAGACTTTCTGGAACATGTTCAAATGCTAGTAATATGAACGGTGGTTTTCCTGCAGAAATACCAGTGTGAAGTTGATTTGAACTGACTTACATCCATGAAAAGTGACTAAGTGGTTTAAAACAAAAGTGGCTCAGAAAAGTGAAGTTGTAAAACAACAACAACAAAAGTTGTTTTGAATTGTCACTTGGTTTGACATTTTGTATCTAAGTAAAAAGCAGACATTTTAAAGTGTGTATTTCACTGAATTAAGATTTATGTGTCCAAAATTATTCAAATACCTTTTGGGGTCACTGTATGTTTTGAAATTGTGACAAATTATAGTTATTATACGATATTACAAAGAACCAAATAAGTGGTTTGTGAAATATTTGTAACAGATTTACAGTGTTCAGAAATTGACAGATTTGGTTCACTTAATTTTGGCACCACATCATTAATGTGTTGGAATACCATACTAATTTGAAGCTATAGTTCATTTTGCAAAAAGAACATCATTCTTACTTTGTGGTCACACAATGCAAAATCCCTGCTGAGGGCAATACTGTGTTTTTGGCAGTCATGCTTCAAATGCTTTAGTTGTACATTAAGTTTTGTTTAGTATTAATCAACCTTATTTCATTTGTGTGGTACTTGCCATCATATTGTTCTCATTATCCTTTTGGCTTTGCTCTGTTGGCCAATGAGAGCTGAACTGCTCACTATCTAGCACACTTGAAGACAGCTCGGGTAAAGACTCTTGTGGTGGCTCTTCTTCAATTGATGGAGGACTATCAATGCAAGCTGCAAAAAAATAAGATGATGATTTACTGTAATATCACTAGCACTACATAATTTTATGTATATCTGCATAAAGAATGAAAGGAAATGATGGATCACGTGAACTGACATGTTGGTGTAGCCGCTGCCTCAGCCCACTTAGCATCTGTTCAGTGTCTATCCTCAGCTCCAGCACATGGATATGATCTAAGAGCTCCTGTTTTTGAATAAAACACTAGTCAGCAAGCATGACATCAGATGAGATCAGACCAGTCAAAGATTCAGACTTTCAGAAAGCTTTGACCTGTTTCTCCAGCTGATGCTGCTCTTGTTCCTTCTGCAGGGCTCTCAGACTGGCTCTCAGTTCCTGTATTTTTTACACACATGATAGAGAAAACTTCATACAGTGTGAGAGGAGGGACTGTTCTCTGAGATTTCTTCTCTTTACTGGTTTACTGGCGCAAGGGCGGGGCAACCTGTCACTCATATAAGACCATCCAATCAATTCCCCATGGACAAATGCAATTCCCGCCCTACATTCCAGAATCTGTTTCACTCAAATATACACCGATCAGGCATAACATTATGACCACCTTCTTAATATTGTGTCAATCCCCCTTTTGCTGCCAAAACAGCCCTGACCCATCGAGGCATGGACTCCTCTAGACCCCTGAAGGTGTGCTGTGGTATCTGCACCAAGATCTTAGCAGCAGATCCTTTAAGTCCTGTAAGTTGTGAGGTGGAGCCTCCATGGATCAGACTTGTTTGTTCAGCACATCCCACAGATGCTCGATTGGATTGAGATCTGGGGAATTTGGAGGCCAAGTCAACACCTCAAACTCGTTGTTGTGCTCCTCAAACCATTCCTGAACCATTTTTGCTTTGTGTCAGGAGTATTATCCTGCTGAAGGAGGCCACAGCCAGCAGGGAATATCGTTTCCATGAAAGGGTGTACATGGTCTGCAACAATGCTTAGGTAGGTGGTACGTGTCAAAATAACATCCACATGGATGACAGGATCCAAGGTTTCCCAGCAGAACATTGCCCAAAACATCACACTGCCTCCGCCGGCTTACCTTCTTCCCATAGTGCATCTTGGTGCCATGATGTAAAAGAAAACGTGATTCATCAGACCAGGTAACCTTCTTCCATTGCTCCGTGGTCCAGTTCTGATGCTCACTGTTGGCTCATTTGGCGGTGGACAGGGGTCAGCATGGGCACCCTGACTGGTCTGCAGCTATGCAGCTCCATACGCAACAAACTGATGCTCTGTGTATTCTGACACCTTTCTATCAGAACCAGCATTAACTTCTTGAGCAATTTGAGCTACAGTAGCTCGTCTGTTGGATCGGACCACTACGGGCCTGCCATCAATGAGTCTTGGCCATCCGTGACCCTGTCGCCGGTTCACCACTGTTCCTTCCTTGGAGCACTTTTGATAGATACTGACCACTGCAGACCGGGAACACCCCACAAGAGCTGCAGTTTTGGAGATGCTCTGACCCAGTCGTCTAGCCGTCACAATTTGGCCCTTGTCAAACTTGCTTGTCAAACTGCCCATTTTTCCTGCTTCTAACACATCAACTTTGAGAACAAAATGTTCACTTGCTGCCTAATATATCCACCCACTAACAGGTGCCGTGATGAAGAGATAATCAGTGTTATTCACTTCACCTGTCAGTGCTCATAATGTTATGCCCCATCAGTGTATGTCACAACAGGGAAGAAAAGACTGTTGAAACTTCATATCGACTTTAATAATGTAACATTAAACATTTCATTTTTAATTTAAATGTTTGTTCATATATCAGCCAATGTTATCCTTTCATTGCAATTACATATGTTATACATAATATTGTGTTTTTATTTGAAATTAAAATATGTTTCCACATTCAATATTACAAGATCAAGTGTTTGATTTAAACACTTTCTTAAGTATTTCTTATCAACCAAGTTAACTAGTGTCCCACGGTGTCCATTAACATTAATAATCGGGGGGAAAACACTTCTGTAAACATATACATGTGCAATTTATAACTGTATTTTAAATCTATTTTGGTCGACTTATTTACATGTTTCTTTTAAAGCAACTCTTGCCTCATACTGGTGTTACTCCAAGACCAGTAACCTGACCCACATATGTGCCGGGTATACAGAAGGCTCTGAATGACGTGAAAGTTTAATTATAGGCCATGTGTTTGTCATGGAATATTTACCCGGTTACAATCCTTCTCATTCCCCAGCTCCACTTCCAGTTTCTCTCGCTCCGTTCTCTCTTCCTGGAGCCACTCTTCCTTCTTCTGAAGCTCGCGGCTCAGTTTCTGGACCCGATCCTTATCCAACTTTAACAGGAGCACAAAGAGTCTGAGTCACACATTTACTAGTAGTGTTATGGCTGGACTGATTAAAGTGGTAGTAACGTAGTAACCTCTGCACTTTGTCTCAGAGTCTCTCTCTCCTGGGCCCAGGTGGCTTGTCCCTCACGCAGAGCCAGGTTAGCCTGGGACAGTTGTAAATTCATCTGTGCAGACTGCAGTCTGACCTGATGCAGCTCTGCATGGCTGTGACTCTGCATAGAGCCCAGTTCACTCAGGTCCCTGCGGAGGGCGTCAGTGCTGCGCTCGCTGGCCTCCAGACGCTCCTGCAAGTTCCGCAGCTCAGCATGTGCCTGCTCATTCTCAATCTGCAGAGGAAATATTCATTATCATACAAATCATGCAGTTTTACAGCATTATTCCGGGATATAAATTCTGAAGTCCATGTAATGTAGCTTCACCTGTTTCAAACTAGACAGAGGAGAGACTGCAGAGCTCACTATAAAACCAGAATCAACATTGGCTTGGCTTTTTGGGAAATGAAGGATTGAAATGTTGTAAAAGTGATGCAAAGATAGCTTTTTTTTTATTATTCAACAGGTGAGTAACGAGTTTTATTGAACAGATATATCACCATATGTAGCTCTCTAAGAGAGAGTTCATTGGTCACTGTTGTTATTGCAATACTCCAAGACATATGGTAAAAAGTTAACAAAAATGTACTGTTGATTAAAATGCTACATTTGGTATTACATTGGCGGTGGGAATGAATAGGCTCGCACTTGGTGCTGGTAACCCAATGCACAGGACAATGGTGACAACCAGAATAAAAATATTCATGATTCTGAAGCTGAAAATAGAGAAATATTTTATGCTTGCACTCTCTCACTGATTACACTGTAAAAAAGAATTGTTGGTTTAACTTTAAAAAGTAAATTACCTGGTTGCCTTAAAATTTTGAGTTCATTGAAATTAAAAAAATGAGTTAATACAGTAAAGGCGATTGGTTTAATCAACAGAAACTCAAAATATTATGTTATCTGAAGCACATTAATTATCTAAGTTGATTTAACAAAAGAAAACATGTTGTGATAACAAATCATGAAAATAAATTATTACAGTGTAGATATACAGGTGCTGGTCATATAATTAGAATATCGTGAAAAAGTTCATTTTTTTATTGTAAATTATTTTTAAAAAATGAAACTTTCATTTATACTAGATTCCCTACATGTAAAGTAAAACATTTCAAAAGTTTTTTTTTTTTTTTAATTTGTTGATTAGAGCGTACAGCTAATGAAAGTCCAAAATCCAGTATCTCAAAATATTAGAATATTTACATTTGAGTTTCATTAAATGACCATCCCTACAGTATAAATTCCGGGTATCTCTTGTTCTTTGAAACCACACTAATGGGGAAGACTGCTGACTTGGCAATGGTCCAGGAGAAACTCATTGACACCCTCCACAAGGAGAGTAAGTCACAGATGGTCATTACTGAATGTGGTGGCTGTTTACAGAGTGATGTATCAAAGCATATTAAATGCAAAGTTGACTAGAAGGAAGAAATTGGGTAGGCAAAGGTGCACAAGCAACAGGGATGACCACAAGCTTGAAAATACTGTCAAGTAAAGCCGATTCAAACACTTGGGAGAGCTTCACAATGAGTCGAATGAAGCCGGAGTCAGTGCATCAAGAGTCACCACACTCAGACATCTTCAGGAAAAGGACTACCAAGCCACTTCTGAAACAGAAACAACATCAGAAGCATCTTACCTGGGCTAAGGAGAAAAAGAACTGGACAGAGAACAGTGGTCGAAAGTCCTCTTTTCAGATAAAAGTAAATTTTGCATTTCATGTTGAAATCATGGTCCCAGAGTCTGAAGGAAGACTCGAGAGGAATCACAGAATCCAAGCTGCTTGAAGTCTAGTGGGAAGTTTTTGAAGTTAGTAATGATTTGGGGGGGCCGTGACGTCTGCTGGTGTTGGTCCATTGTGTTTTATCAAGTGCAAAGTCAATGCAGCCATCTTCCAGGAGATTTTGGAGCACTTTATGCTTCCATCTGCTGACAAGCTTTATGTAGATGCTGATTTCCTTTTCCAGCAGGACTTTAGCACCTGCCCACAGCGCAAAAACCACTTCGAAAGTGGTTTGCTGACCATTATATTACTGTGCTTTATTGGCCAGCCAACATGTCTGACCCCTGAATCTATGGGATATTTTCAAGAGAAAGATGAGAAACAGTCAATCCAACAATATACAGATGATCTGAAGGCTCAATAGTGCCTCAGCAGTGCCACAGGCTGATCACTTCCATGCCACACTTCACTGATGCTGTAATTTGTGCTAGGAGCAAGTCATTTGCTGTAATATGTGCTGCCGACCAAGTATTGAGTGTACAAATGAACATAATTTAAAGAACTTGAACTTTTCTGTTTTGAAAATCCATTTTTTGATTGATCTTAGGAAATATTCTAATATTTTGAGATACTGGATTTTGGACTTTCATTAGCTCTACGCTCTAATCAACAAATTTAAAAAAGAAAAACTTTTGAAATGTTTTACTTTACATTTAGGGAATCTAGAATATATGAAAGTTTCATTTTTAAAAATAATTTACAATAAAAAAATGAACTTTTTCATGATATTCTAATTATATGACCAGCACCTGTATTTAAAATAATGTAGGCCACTTTTTTGGCATTTGACATTTTCAGAACCCTCAAATATTCCCCCATTGCATTATTATACATTATATTCAACATTATATATAGTAGTTTAATGTAGTACTGACACTAAAACTCTGTAAACTTGAATTTTTCTCAATTTGGGTGAACTATACACAATACATATTGTTACTATCCCCGATACATGTTGCATTTCTGTATTGCGATATATTGTGACATGATATATTGTTACACTCCTACTCTTTATGAAGCTGCTTTGAAACAATCTGCATTGAATAAAGCACTATATAAATGAAGGTGACTTGACTTCACAAAATTTCAATCTAATTCACCTGCAAATCTTTCTTCTCCTTTTCTTCATCTCGCCTTTGTGTGGTCATCTTTTTAACTCTTTCCTTCATTCTGCCGAGAAAAATGGCATGTTTCTATCGTAATGTGTTTTCTTTTCCTTAACTGCTATTTGATTTAATCAGTTGGTTATTTTATAGAAATTAACAGTCCGTAAACAAAGTATAATGTGATTGTGAAGCATGAGTCCCAAATCACCTGTCCAGCTCGGCCTCTATGTCCTGTTTTTGTTGAGTCAGAGTGGCAGCATCCTGTTCGAGTTCTTTGATTCGCTGATGGTTTTCAGCTCTCTCTGCTAGAAGTCCACTACGTTCAGTAGACAGGTTTTCATGTGTGCTTTGCACATCCTGATGGTAAAGATACCGGAGTTTAGGGTTTCATATACAGCAGGTCTCTGTGTTTTTGTTTTTGCTTTTCTGATTACAAATTTGTGGTGGTCCAGAAAATTTGAGTTGGTAACACTTTACAGTAAGGTCCCATAGTTAACTATGTTAGTTAACATGAACTAACAATGAAAAATTAAGCTTCTGTCATGAAACTCTAGATGGCGCAGGCTAATAGGTTCTAACTTAATCTGCTTGCAATCACATCCCTCTCTATAAGGCACGGCTGATTGGTTCCTGCTCTATCAGCAGCCAATGAACTCGCTGCTCAACCTTCAAATACTTGGTCAGTATTTGCTGTAGCAGTTGCAGCATGCTTTCAGAAACCCTCCACCTTCCCTAGCTCCACCTGTATAGATCTGATTATCATATCCATTACCATGCTAAACACTCTGAGAATTGTCATGACAGAAATGTATTGTTCATTGTTAGTTCAGGTTTGTTAATGCATTAACCAACATTAACTAATGAACCTTATTATAAAGTGTTAACTTTGATTGTACCTTTTGTTTTTGCTCCAGTTCCTCGATTTTTTCAGTGCTTTGCTTCAGGTTGTCTTTTAGCTCATCAATCTGACTCCTCATCTCTTTCCGCGCTCTTTCAAACTCATCTCTGTCCGTCTTCCATCTCTCCCTCTCTCTCTCCACCTCATCATCTGCAACCTCGAGCCTCTTATGCAACTCGTGTAACTCACGCTGACATCCTTCTAAGAGACTCTGTAAAAATATTTCACAAAACATAGCAAGAGAATGAGCAAAACAGTATGGCAGAAACAGTGGCCTAAATTTTTTTTTTTATGGACACTAAAGTCACACTTAAAAATTCTGAATGTTGTTAACAATATATCTATAAATGATGCTAGAGCTATTTTGAACCAACTGGTTTCAAACTTTGTGAAACATTTTGATTGAAATAACTTTTTATTTTATAATAATGCTTTGATATTTTGTCATATGATGCAATGACACATTTTTGTATCTTAGGTGTCCAAATATTATTTGGGGTTCTTAAAAAGCTCTGTTGTTACAGTCAAATCTGCTATCTGATCTCTTGTGCTGAAGGAAGCCCCACCTGCAGGATCAGAGCCTTCGGCACCACCAGCAGCAGGTCATCTCCCTCCTCCTCTTCCTCGCCGTTTTTCTCCTGCTCGAGCGTAACAAGTTCATCCAGAGGTCTTGGAGCACAGAAATTAAATAGGGAACTGACTGCACAAATCTCGCCATGTTCATCCACATACACAAACTGATACGCCTCCCCGTCGGGTTTTGGTAGATAAGATGCTGAAAGATGGCAGGAAAAGTGGAATAAAGATCAGAAAACCAAAAAACATGATACACATAAATGGCCTGGTACAGACACATAATTATTTGGTATATTCAACAAATAATCCACAATATCCCTCACTAAATGAGCAAAGACTTGTTTACAACTCAAAGGATGTAGAGTTTCAGGCTAAATTCACTTTGAAACAGACAAATGTACCCTTTTTCTATACAGTCCATCCTAATCCTATAACCTCTATAAATAGTCACTTCAGATATACAATCATGTGTCCAATTTCCCAACGCAATCAGTGTTTTGCCTATGTATTAATCTAAACTCTTTGATTGAATGTGTTAGCATAACTTAAGATCACATGTATATCATGTTCGGTATCTGTGATTTCCTATTTTCATTTCTTGAATGATCATGTACATTATTTGTCAAAACCTATGCAGCATATTAGTATTATTATAAGAATCTTTAATAGTTTCTCCATCAACACCTAATCAGTTTACATATGCAAACACCATGCTCGAAGACTAAGGATCGTAAAGATTCCCTCCAAAGGAACAGATA